>JAIEZT010001328.1:3107463-3659963 GCA_019594935.1 Periophthalmus modestus
AGAGAGACAGAGTCAAAGAGGGAGAAGTCGATACAGAGAGAGAGAGAGAGACAGAGAGAGACAGAGAGACACGGAGCGAGAGAGAGAGAGACAGAGAGAAAGACACAGAGACAGAGAGAGGTACAGAAACAGAGATAAAGTTTTTATTCCCAAACCAGCTGAACTGAATCTAGACCTGGGTCAGTGTCTTTTTCTATCCAGATAAAATGCTCGACTCCTGAGTAAATAAAGTGTCAAAAACACAATGTGAGGGTAAAGAGAACGAGAGGAGGAGAGAGGAGGAGAAGACGACAAGAAACGGAGAGTCTGAAAGAGCGAAAGAAGCGAGGGACAGATAATGTAGGTCAGCAGCTGGAGAAGAGTGTTTCTGGTGCCGGAGAAAAACAGCGGGTGACACTAAAGTAAAGCAAAAAGAATTTAAAATACAACCTAAAGAGAGAGAGAGGGAAAGAGGGAAAGAGAAAAGAGAGACAGAGAGAGAGACAGAGAGAGGGAAAGAAGAGAGAGAGACAGAGAGGGGGAAAGAGACAGAGAGAGAGAGGGAGGGACAGAGAGAGACAGAGAGAGGGAAAGACAGACAGAGAGGGAGGGAGATGGAGAGACAGAGAGAGAGAGAGAGAGGAGAGAGAGACAGAGAGAGAGAGAGGGAGGGGAGAAAGACAGAGAGAGACAGTGAGAGAGGGAGGGAGGGAGAGAGACAGAGAGACAGGGAGGACAGATAGAGAGACAGAGAGGGAGAGACAGAGAGAGAGACAGCGAGAGGGAGGGAGGGCAGGAGAGAGACAGAGAGAGACAGAGAGAGGGAGGGACATAGAGAGACACAGAGAGGGAGAGACAGAGAGAGACCGAGAGAGGAAAGAGAGACAGATAGAGAGGGAGGGCAGAGATGGAGAGAAAGCGAGACAGGGAGAGAGAGAGAGTAGGAGAGGCAGAGAGAGGGAGAGAGAGAGACAGAGAGACAAAGAGAGAGACAGAGAGAGGGTGAGACAGAAATAGGGAGAGGCAGACACAGAGAGAAGGAGAGCACATACAAAGAGTAGAGAGCAAGAAAGGATGAGAGAGCGAAAAAGGGGAAGACTGAAAGGTAGAAAAGAGAGGGGGCAGACAGAGAGATAGATGAGAGAGAGAAAAAGAGAATAGACAGAGAGCAAAGACGGAGGAGAGAGAAGATAGTCGAAGACGGGGGCAAAAAGAAACAGCAGGGAGAAAGAGGGATGAGAGAGCAAAAAAGAACGGAGAGAGAGATAGACTGGGGAGAGAATGATAAAAAGAGGAGAGAGAGAGGACAGAGGGATAAAAAGCGGTCGCAGAGAGGGAGGATGTGGATGGGTGTCGTTGGTCTGGTGATGGTGCAGATGGAGCTGGTAAAAGCCTCACTCTCACCACAGACACTGGAGACTGGAGATAAACAAAGAGAACAGACGCCACTGGAGAAAGGCATGATGGGAAATACACCAGGAAGAGGTGGGGACGGGCGCGATGGAGGGATGAGGTTTATTCACTCAACTCTCTCGAAAACTTTTGATAAAACTCAAAATGGTTTCACTTTACAAACGATTCTAATGTCTCAAAATGTCAGAAGAGAAGAGAAAAGAGAGAGAAGAGAGAAGGAGAAAGAGAGAGGGAGAAAGAGAGTAAAGCAGAGAGGGAGGAGAGAGGGGAACGAGGAGAGAAAGCGAGTGGAGGGTAAGAAAGGTTACACAGTGAACTTTGAACTTAAGGCTCTGAAAAGTGTTATGACATTAAGCAAAATGTGTTTTAAAATTGGAATTAAACATTGAACTAAAAGTAAACCAGGACTAAACCAGGACTAAACCAGGACTGAAACAGGACTAAACCAGGACTAAACCAGGACTAAATCAGGACTGAACCAGGAATAAACCAGGACCAAACCAGAAACTAAACTAGGACTAAACCAGGACTAAATCAGGACTGAACCAGGACTGAACCAGGACTGCACCAGGACTAAACCAGGACTGAACCAGGACTAAACCAAGACTGAACCAGGACTGAACCAGGACTAAACCAGGACTAAACCAGGACTGGACCAGGACTAAACCAGGACTGAACCAGGACCCAAAACCAGGACTAAACCAGGATTAAACCAGGACTAAAACAAGGACTGGACCAGGACTAAACCAAGTCTAAACCAGGACTAAACCAGGACTAAACCAGGACTACCAGGACTAACCCAGGACCAAAGGACTAAACCAGGACTAAACCAGGACTAAACCAGGACTAAACCAGGGCTAAACCAGGATTAAACCAGGACTAAACAAGGACTGGACCAGGACTAAACCAGGACTAAACCAGGACTAGTATGAACACAGCCTGTATGGACCTGTTTAGTTCTACTCGTTGCAGTGACGTTCTTTTTACGCCCTGCAGTGCACACTTCCTGTTGCGGTGCCAGATCCGTGCGCCTGATGCGTGTCACACTGTAGCGGGTTTGCTAGCTCAGACTCACACAGGTGAAGCCTTGTGACGCAGAGGAGGAGGAGGAGGCGTGAGGAGGAAGTGCAGAGCAGACTTCCTCCTGAGTGTGAAGTGAATGGGGAATGTCCCATCACACCTGGATAATCACCACAGTGTGCCCTCGGCCTGGGAAAACTGGAATTCCCAACTCAACCTTGGAAAAATCTACACTATATGGATCATAAATGGACAATAATTTTTCTTTACCTTTTGATATCTACCTCCATATAAGTATCTAATTTATATCTTAGCCAACATATTAAACTGACGTCGCCGTAAACGTCATTACGACAAAGAGCCGTGGAGCTGTCGGCGCCCCCTATGGACAGCTGCACATCACACTAGCTAGCAGCGGATTTTTTTCATTTAAAGTGACAATGCGACAGAGATGTAGCAACAAATTCTGGGCCCTGGGTACAATCATCTCGGGGGGCCCACACTACATATTATACACTTGCACTGGACCCTGGGTAAAAAGCCGTCCCCAGTTCGACGCCCCTGCTATGCGACACTGCCGAATCCTACGAGTATCACCGATTAAGAGAATAAAATTGGGGGAAGAAATAAGTACGTCACAGTGGAGATGAAAACAGGAGCTGATCGGCGAAATGGCGTCTTGAAATCGATTAAAGATCACTCAAACAGCTCTGAAAATTGCTCAAAATTGCTAAAAAATTGCAGATTGAAATGAATCAAATGAAATGGAAATGACATCTACAGCACGGCCCATTCTCAAACGGCCCGGCCCATGCTCAGACGGCCCGGTCCCTGCGCAGACTGGCCCGTACCATGCTCAGACGGCCCGGCCCGGTCTGATCCGACTGAGTCCAAATGAGACTGTGAGGCTTCAAAGCAAATGTCAGTATGAATGATTGATGATGTCCCTGTACCTACGCAGATGTCGCTCCAGCTTAGTTCAAAATATCTGCTTCAGGACAGAGGAGAGCCCCATGTTTCATACTCATTTTTTTTAACGTCTGGCTCCAAAAACAATCCCAGCGCCAATCGTAAACAAGCTGACTAACCAAAAATAAGACTGAAAATAAGTAAGAACATAACAGCAACTTGTATATTAGATTTCAGGAAAAAACTAAATTGCTAAGGCTTTGGATTAGGATTAGGATTGCTCTGGTAAATCCCGAACAACTGGACGAGCTAAAATAGTCCCATACCATGGATCTGGAGCGGGCACTTAGCAACGCTGTCAATCAAACCTGTTGCTAAGGCTAGTGGGAGCGACCTCGGGGAAAGAAGCTGATTTGTCTGTTATTAATGTTCATATCTTGATTTACAGACACAATAGTGAAATCATGTAGAGGGTTAATACAAAGATTTACGACCAAAATGACGAGTCTGACAGCAGCAGTTACAGAGAGGGGCCACGGTTTTTCAATAGAAAGTGAATTGGAGCCACAGTCGATGGAGTCAGAAGCTCGCTCATGATCATTTGCTATTTGGAACACAACGGCTAACAGTCCATTTATATAAACTCTATGATCTAAACCAGGAATGACCAAGAACTCACCTAGGACTAAAGCAGGTCTAAACCGGTCCAGAACTAAACCAGTCCAAGAAGAATCCAACCAACAGGCCAAACAAAATCCAGTGTTACTCAGACTGTGGTCGTTCTGCCTTTAACCAAACACAAGCTCGAACTAGAGCAGAGACACGAGGTTGGACTTGGAAAAAACAAGTAAAATAAAACAACCGATTCAATTGTTTCTGTTGAACAAAGTTCAGCAAAAATCTTCAAAATCACTACAATTGAAGCTTTATTAGACCTAAAAATCTGCACTTTTTACTTGCGAAGATTTTTCCATGTGATACTTATTTCTTTTTCACTCTGTACTTTTACTTAAGTAACAATATTAAGTACGTCTTCCATCACTTCGGCCAATAGAGTCGACTTGAGCATAGCAGGGTTTAGCAGGGAGTGGGCGCTTAGCAACGCTGTCAATCAAATCGGTTGCTAACGGTAGCGGGAGGGACCTCAGGGAAAGAAGGCGTCTGATTGGTCTGTTATTAATGTTCATATCTTGATTTACGGACACAATAGTGAAATAAAAAACACTAAGAACACGTAGAGCGGGTTAATACGAACACTTTAAGATCACTTTGTTTGTAACGTGGTAGCTAGCAGGTTAGCTAAGTCCATTTTTATATACGATCCACGCTCGTGATAAAACAGTGTAAGATACGAGTTAGAACAATTGATTACACCTGAAGAAAGGCTTAGAATCCTCCCATTCGACAATATTACTTATTTAAGATGAAAGTTTTAAAATATTTCTCGTACACTCAGTTCGCAGCTCCCTCTGAGCACGGCTGCACTTCTGTTGACCCCCGCAGCCACATCACACCTCACTCTCCCCAACACTTCGATTCAAAAAACTGTTTTGGATAGCCGTCATTTCAGATCAGCGTACGGCTTTGAAATTGTGACTACTTTAATACAAATAAATCCCGTTTTTATGGCGTCTTTATCCCAGACACAACCGCAGGCGGGATTATCTCACGTCGGGTTTGGAGGATGCCATAAGAATTCACGGGGCTGCGGCGTTATGGTGCTGATGAGGAGCCCTGCAGGTTACAAGATCAGCGCCACTTCTCCCGCTGCTGGCTAGCCTTGTTAGCTAACAGAGCGGCAACGTGCTCCAGGAACTGCGGGCGTTTGGGCGAAGAGATTGGATATGCAGCCGTGGGTGGTGTGTTCTGCCTGCTGAACAGACAGAGGCTGGTGTAACGACAAGGAGACAAAGCAGACGGCCAAAAATACTGGCGGTCCAAGGTCTGATTCAGATTTAAAGATGTTTAAAGACATGTTCATCTTTTTTTGGTGTTTGTCGATCGATAAACACATAGATTATAATTTTGCATATAAAAAAACAGCAAAAATCAAATGTAAACTGTCAAAACCAGATTTAGAGAGACTTATCCTGCATTTGTCCATGTTCTGAGGACTTCAGGGACTGGCCTCCTGCAAGTCCCCAGAGTCAGGACTGAACCAGGACTAAACCAGGACTAAACTGGGACTAAACCGGGACTAAACCGGGACTAAACCGGGACTAAACCGGAACTAAACCAAGGATGAACCGGGGCTAAACCGGAACTAAACCGGGGCAAAAATGGGCTAAAATGGGGCTGAACTAGGACTAAACCAGGACTAAACCAGGACTAAACCAGGTCTAAACCAGGACTAAACCAGGACTAAACCAGGGCTAAACCAGGACTAAACCAGGACTAAACCAGGTCTAAACTGCGACTAAACCGGGACTAAACCAGGACTAAACTGGCACTAAACCAGGACTAAACCAGGACTAAACCAGGTCTAAACTGCAAGTAAACCGGGACTAAACTGGGACTAAACTGGGACTAAACCAGGACTAAACCAGAACTAAAACAGGACTAAATCAGGTCTAAACCAGGACTAAACCAGGTCTAAATTGGGACTAAATCAGGACTAAACCAGGTCTAAACCTGGACTAAACCAGGACTAAACCAGGACTAAACCAGGACTAAAGCAGGTCTAAGGATGAAGGATTCAAAGGCATTGTGGAGGCTAACCAGCTACGTGCTAACTAATATCCATAACACGGTCGTTTTAAGTCCAAAAAGCACATTTAAAACCCGAGACTCTACAAAATGCTTTAATAACTTAGCCGTTTATATCGTTGGAGAAACAGATTTGAAATAAAATGATATGTCTTGTCCTCATTAATTCTCACAGAGCTGATTAGCCCTGAGCGTTGACTTTGAATATATATATATATCTTTGGAAAGGCCATGGGATGAAGATGAACACTGACACTGTTGATCTCCATAGTGACCAAACAATACTGTTCATATAGACCATGTTCGTCTGAAAACCAGAAATAAATACATAGATAAATAAAACAAATCCAATCAGCCATGTTGGAGCAGTCCCAGCATCACGAGCAGCTCCGGAGCACATGTTTAATCAGTAAACATAAACACTCCACTGAACTGCTTTGTTTGTTTGGGCCAGATCTCCACTTCGACTCGCGGCGCTGAGGCAAAAACACGTTTCAGTGAGCAGCATTTCTGTTATTTACAACTAAATACTAACTAAAGGCGTGTACTGGATTTTTACTGCCTTAAAAAAACATGAGAAACGGAACTAGCTCATTTTTTAAACAGTTTGCAGTGATCCAAAGTTGCTCCTCACTTACTTTATGCATTCAGAACATCCTAATTACTCACCCTGATGAGTTTATAAGCTTTTCACAGCTCTCAGGTAAAGCTAACACACGCTTTTCCACCTTTAAGTCACTCAAAACGCCTTACATCAAGGAACCACTCACCCATTTCAACTGAGCTACTGTTGCCCACAGCAGCAGCTAGCATGCAAACGCGCATTTCCGGCTTATCTGACAATGAAACGCTTTCTATTTAGATGCAGACAGTACATACGCTACATCTGTACTGCGGTGAGACACATTTTGCGTAAATACATGTAGAAATGACACAGATTAGCTCATTATTATGTAGTTGAATTGCAGTATTGAACATGTTAGCATAGCATGTGAAAGGTTAGCATGGATTTCTGAGGAAATGTACATATTCAGAGGAAGATTTTGTCATTTTTTTATTGTAGAGGTTGTTTAAACTAGAGCTACACAAACAGCAAAGTGGGACAGGGTCAGATATACGAGGTAGAATAGCCAAAAACTTTACTTATAGTAGTATTATTTAAGTAGAAGTACAAAAGTAGTGGTCCAAGAAATGATTATGTACTACTAAATGTATTGGGAAAAGTAGAAATTTTAAGAGTAGCTGAAAAAGACATCTGATTTACTGTATTTTCAGATTATAAGTGGTGCACTTATACTCAGATGCAATTTATATGTGAAATATATGTTTTTTTTCTTCATTATGTATTTTTTGGCTGGTGCGACTTATACTCCGGAAAACATGGTAGGTAATGTAATTGGATACTTGAGTAAATGTATCAGAGAGTAGTACTACCCCTTCTCTGCAGGGGGCCCCATTGTGGACTGCACCGACTGATGGACAATGGTCTACAGTCCCTCAGCCAATCAGGACGCAGGACACAATGGTCTACAGTCCCTCAGCCAATCAGGACGCAGAACACAATGGTCTACAGTCCCTCAGCAATCAGGACGCAGAACACAATGGTCTACAGTCCCTCAGCCAATCAGGACGCAGAACACAATGGTCTACAGTCCCTCAGCCAATCAGGACGCAGAACACAATGGTCTACAGTCCCTCAGCCAATCAGGACGCAGAACACAATGGTCTACAGTCCCTCAGCCAATCAGGACACAGAACACAATGCATGTTCATAGGCTGTAAAAAAGCATATTAAATTGCGCTAAAAACATCCACAAAAGAGCAACACCTCGAAAGATGAACTGCGATATAGTGAGGGACAACTGTACAAATAAAGAGTATTCCATCTTTTTCTCCTTTTGTGCAGGAGTACTCCCCGACAACACTAGAACCTGCCCACAGTTTAGCAATAACACATTTCATATGTAGCACTTGCATTTAGCCTGTGAATGATTTTGTGTGTTTAGCCGTTGCGCTAAGTCTCTGGAGCTTTTGACCCTCAGTGAAGCTAATCGTGAGACGACTCTCCTCCTGCGGCGATGTCATTTATTTAAAAGGGTCAGACGGCTACGCTAGGCATGTTTTAAACATTAGCCCACATCATGAGGCACACAGCTCAAACACTCAGAGCGTTAGCGCACACACACCGGGCCCTGGGTTTCACTGCACACATGTCGTTTTCTCTAAATGAGCTTCTGAAATGTCCACATGTTATGGTAGACACAGGCAGATGATTCCTCAATGGGACAGTGATGGGTGAAGTCGCAGTGGGGGGTTTGAATGTGCCATAAACAAAGTGATTTGTCTCATTTGACAGAGCTACAAAATGATTTATAGTCTCAGCTGAACATTTGGGGGGTTGTAAACAATGGACATAAAGAAGAGGAACGAGGGAGTGACGCTGCAACCATAGACTGTATATAGAAATGGACATAGCTAATCTGCTAGCCGCCCAGTTCCAAATAGGAAATGATCATGGGCGTGCTCCCAGCTCCATCGACTCTGGGTCCAACTCACTTTCTATTGTACCTGTTGCTGTCACACTCATTTTGGTTTTTAACTGTTCACATTAACCTGCGCTACATGATCCTCTTATTTTAATTTAGCTAATTTGGACATCATGACATGAACATTAATAACACACAACTCAGGCGCCTTCTTTCCCTGAGGTTGCTCCTGCTAGCGTTAGCAATAGGCTTGATTAACAGCGTTGCTAAGCGTCCTCGCTGCTAAACCAGTAGTGCAAATGAAAAGAGACGTTATCTTTAACAGCCTCGTGCTCCTGATTGGCTCTTTGGTTGATATGATACTCGCGGTCATAATTTCAAATGTAGAATCCGACTCCAAATTGTCCGCTATAACTGCTAGCCTCTATTAGCTTCATGTGGCTGGCGCTGAACGCTATGGGCGACGTCACACTTCCTTAGTCCACTTCTTCATAGTTCTATGGTTGCAACTAAATGAAGCTCATCAAGGCTACAACGGCTAAGTGAGGTTATTCAAGGAACTCGCCCCTTTCAGCCTGCAACGCTGTTTTTTCATGGAGCAGGCGCTTAGCAACCTGGTGTGATAGCTGTCAATCAAACCTGTTGCTAACGCTAGCAGAACCTGGGGGATGGATTGAAGATGCCAATCTACGCCAAATCTTACAAACTCTACCAATTCATCCAATCACTATTTAGCACATCGAAAGAAGGGTCTGCCACCTGCTTGTCTCCATGGAGATGCTATCGCTTTGCCTGAAATGCTCCGTACTATAGCATTAAACTTATCCATCTCACAACTATCCAATTACCTCGTACATCTATGAACGGTGTCGCCTCTCCAGAGATCTGACCTGTAACTTGGCCTGGTGGCGATGTCTGCAAGTCTCCATGGAGATAGATAAGACCGGACATGACAGAGACTTTTCTGACTATGGAACAGCGCCCTCTGCCTGTCAGGGCCTCTCAGTTTTAACACAGTTTAAGACTAAGCTGAAAACCCATCTCTCCTCCCTGGCATTTAATACTAGCTAGACAGGGCATTTGAGTGTTTTATTGTTTTTTTTTTTTTCCTTTCCTTTCCTTCTGTTTTTTTTTTTTTTTTTTTTTTTTGTGATTTGCTGGAGTTGTTTTAAATATGCTATATAAATAAAATCGATTGAATAAAAAAAAAAAAGTTAAACACCCTGCTGTGGAAAGCCAAACCAACGGCATCACCATGGAGACAAGGCGAAGTTTTAAAAGATAATTAAACTCTAACAAACTGAACATTTTGAACGAGAACAAAGTAACAGACAAGATTAGTAGCTTCACAAATTGCACCAAGAGTCTAACAAAACCAAAGAACATCATGGTTTCTGTCTCACACGGAGTGAACCAAAGGCTGCGTCTCAACTAGAGGCAAGCGCCATGTAGTTCAGCTTTAAAGCCTTTCCCTGATCAAACGCCGCTTTTGGGTTCTGCCTCGGCCTTTTATATAAGGGACGCCAGCGCTGTCTGCTCCCATTATTGCTCTGTAGTTTGTCTCGTTAACTTCCGCGGCCTGGAAAAACAAAATGGTTTCACTTTTGGATTACAGATGAATCCCGGGCAAAACTCCATCAGACGAAGTAGAGACGGAGATGAGATGAAGCAAACGGGGGAAGGATCAGACGGGCTGTGCGTGGCGGCGGCTCCAGCGCGACGCTCGTTTGAATGCGTCTGATTGGCTAAATGGCGGGAAACACAATGACACGACTCTGCCAACTGAGTTAAAGGTGCACTGTGTACCTTTTTGGAGGTGGAAAATCAACTGCATGATTCCACTGAAACACAAAAACTAGACTTCGGAATATTTGCTATGCAGATGTAACCATAGCAGCGATATTTCCATGGAAACAAGCAGGAAGAGGCGCCCATCCAAGACAAATAAAAGTCAGGTTTGTGGAGATGCAAGTCTACTAAGAGTCAGGATTAAGGATGTGAGTTTTTTAAAGCAATAAAAAAAACACATTGAAAAAAACAAAAAAAATGGCCTTTATTTTAGCTTATTTTGTGACACTTTCTTTATTTTAATGGTGTAATGTGCTTTGTCGACCTATTTGTATGATATTTATTGTTTTTTATCTTCTTTTTAATGTTCAGTACAGTACTTTGGTCGGCTTTGGTTGTTGGAAGGTGCTATAGAAATAAAGTTTGATTAATTGATTGATTGATTTTCTAGCAAACAAGTTTCACACTGTGGCTTTAGGATAAGTTTAGTGGAGCCAAATCTGTTTTTAGTGTAGTACAAATAGTCTATAGACTTCTCTAGTACGTTTATGTCTGTGTAATCCCTCAGTCGTCCAGGTCTGATTCATCGTAAAACCCAAAAGTTAAATCTGTCAACTGGACTAAAAGTTGTAGGAGTGAAGATGTTTCGCTGCTCGTCTTTGGTTCTGGTCAGATTACTGGCGTTAAAGACGGGAGTCAAGCAGTTTTTGTTAGAAAAGACAATCCATCTTTGAACAGTAATGGGCGCCTTAGACATCATCTATAATGCCATTCTCAGACCCAAAGCAAACAAAAGAAACAAAAAGAACAATAGACAGAGCCAGGATGACCAAAAGGTGTAAAAAAGCACCAATTAAGAGCTGAATGAATATGCGAAGTATGTCTCAAGCACAGTGCACACTTAATGTAGCTCAATAGACCGAGGCTGCTTACAGAAACTGAATAAACGCTGTTTCCAATTTCAGTTTCCCCTCCTTCAGACAGATATAAGGCAGTGTCCAGCAGTAATCTGACCAAACTGAAGAAGCAGCGAAACGTCTTCACTCCTACAACTCTTTGTCCAGTTGCAAAAGACGAAGTTCAAATCTGTCAACTGGACAAATCGTTCAAGGAGTGAAGACGATTCTAAGCCGCTTCTTCAGTTCTGATCTCTGTCAACCCAAATGAGAGACTCGTGCGCGGCTCATTCCTCTTTCTGATTTGAATAAAAGGTAAATGGTCACATATAACACTCTTGCGCAAGGACACAACAGCAATATTCATCTGTCGGAGCTGGAATCACACCTCCAACCTTCAGATCAGTGGACAAACGCTCTACAAACTGAGCTACTGTCGCATTTGAGAACCAGAACACATCATGTCCAATGTTTGAAGAATCACTCAGTTGTGTTTGGAGACATTTAACTTGCATACGGCACAGAAAGGAACAATTAGACACTTTTATCTTTACGGTTTGGGTTCAGCTGCACAAAATGAGCCTAATGTCCCTACAAACATTGAAAATATGCGAGCGTGAGTGTGTGCAGTAGCGAGGACACATCAAAGACTCCTAAAATCCGGCTTTCGCTGCTGACTCATTTATTCAAACTTCCTTCGATGATCCCGCTCACCTCGGGGCATCTGGCTTAAGGCAATGTGTCTATCAAATCAGTGCAGCCAGTGGTTTGTCATTAAAAAGGAAAAGAGTTTAAAGGCCTTGCACCCAGTATTTTCAAATAATAAAGTCAAATTTGTCTCTACGGATCAAAATGCCTTAAACAAGGAAGTGAACTGTTAGCACGCTAGCTGTTTTTTAGCGTTCCTGTGACGACAAAACCCCGCTCTGGTCTGTGAGAGTTGCGAAAAGCGCTTATAAACTCATCATGGTGAATACTTAGGATGTTCTGACTGGATAAGGTAAGTGAGGAGCACGTTACGGTCCAATGCAACCGATTAAAACAAGCTAGTTCTGCTTTAAAACAGTAAAAACAGGTATAGCGCCCCCTAATTTGAACTCACTTCATTACATTACTTCTGGTTAAAAATGGCTTTTAATCCATTCACTCGCCGTTACCCAAGGACACAACGACCAACCCCCATTAAGAGCGAGCGAAGGTCTCTACGAGCTGTTAGCGCCGTTAGCATACCTTTATCCTTGGCCTTTAGTCTGGTAAATGGAATGGCGGGGCATCAGGTTTAAAATATATCGATGTGAATTACCCTCTGGGGCAAGACATTAAAGATACTGCTCTTGTCCAAACTCGATCCTCACTTTCATTTCAGCCGTTCCGAGCTTCTTAACCTTCACATGATGACTGCTAACAACAACTAGCATGCTAACAGTGCACCAGTGTTACTTCCAGGTTTGCTAGATAAAGCGTTATAATTAGATGCAGACACAGCAGACAGATTTTGACCCAAGGAGCAACTTTTACATGATATAAAATACAGAGAAACGTGCCTAGAGTGTTCTGATCTGAAGGTTAGTGGTGCGATTTGTCGTTGTGTCCTTGGGCAAGACGCTTAACCCACGTCTCCTTAAGTGTTTGCTACATTACTGTATAAATGGGTGAGTGGTTCCTTGATGTAAAGTGCCTTGAAGGTGGAAAAATGTGACCTTTTTCCATACGTCTATTTGATTTGGAGCACACATTATGACTCTACGGTCGTCATAATTTAAAAAATAAAAAAAATCTATGCATTTTTTTCCTTTTTAAAACTATTTTTTATTATAGTTTTTGTGTCTCCCATAACTTCTTTCCGTGTTTTACTATTATAAATCCACTTGAGACAAAAATACAAAAGAATAAATAAATAAATAAATAAGTGAAAAAAAATAAAAATGAATAAGAACAACAAAATAACTAAATACATGCACAGTTATTAAAAGAAAAATAGCAATTATATACTTATATACTCTCAGTACTTATTTATTGTTAAAATCATCAATAAAAGGCTGTCAGATTGTATAAAAAGCTCTTGAATTTTATTTCTTCTAGTTGCAAATACAGTTGTTCCTCATTATATCGCAGTTCACTTTTCGTGGTCTCGCTGTTTCTGGGATTTTTTTTTTGTGTGCATTTTACTACATGCTTTTTTTTTTTTTTTTTTTTTACAATGTATGAGCATGCATTGTGTTTCTGCGTTCTGATTGGCTGAGGGACTGTACAGTGTGTTCTGCATCCTGATTGGCTGAGGGACTGTAGACCATTGTGTTCTGCGTCCTGATTGGCTGAGGGACTTAGACCATTGTGTTCTGCGTCCTGATTGGCTGAGGGACTGTAGACCATTGTGTTCTGCGTCCTGATTGGTTAAAGGACTGTTTGTTTCTGCGTCCTGATTGGCTGAGGGACTGTAGACCATTGTGTTCTGCATCCTGATTGGCTGAGGGACTGTAGACCATTGTGTTCTGCGTCCTGATTGGCTGAGGGACTGTAGACCATTGTGTTCTTCGTCCTGATTGGCTAAGGGACTGCTGTAGACCATTGTGTTCTGCGTCCTGATTGGTTAAGGGACTGTAGACCATTGTGTTCTTCGTCCTGATTGGCTAAGGGACTGTAGACCATTGAGTTCTGCGTCCTGATTGGTTAAAGGACTGTAGACCATTGTGTTCTGCGTCCTGATTGGCTGAGGGACTGTAGACCATTGTCCATCAGTCTTTAAAGTCTCCATCAGTGTTTAAACAAGAAAGGAATGTGAGAAAATGTTAATGCCTGTGTGAGAAAAGTGTATAAAGTGTGTGGTGAGGGGTTTACAGACAAGAAACATATAGAATAACTGTAATCTCCGTGTGCGTTACTGTGACGGACGGCGGCTCAGATGGAAAAAGAGTCTTGATGAGGTTATAATTGTTCATCCAGAGAGGAGCGTTAAGGCTGTGATGTATGTGACAGTGTGAGCCGAGCCGCACAAAGACTCTCCAATAAAAAGGCCATTTCATTAACCTCCAGGCAATGAGACATGAAACGATATAGAGACTTTAAGACCAAAAGAACTGGAGCGCTTTGAAAATATCTGCAGTCGTGGTTTCACAAAGTTATCTTAGAAATGGTGATATTCAAGGTGCTATATTATGTAAATTTGACTCTTGTGAGGTTTAAGTCGTGTTATAATGTTGTTTCCGCCTCAAAAACAGACCTGGAGTTGTGTTTTGTTTCATTTTGTGATGAGGAAACAACATTAAAACATGAGAAAATAGTGTAATATGACCTTTGACTTCGGGTGTCGGCAACAAGTTACAGGTCAGATCTGTGGAGAGGCGACAATGAGAATGAGACTCTTTAAGGCAATAAAAACAGCTGTGGTTGAATAAATGCAAGACAGAAAAGACTAATGCTATACTGTGGAATATTCTAAGCAAAGCAATAACTTCTCCAGTGTGGTGTAGACTGTACTTCCATCAGCAAAGCTCCACAGTGCAACTTTAACCCTGTTTGATAAGTTTTATTGCTTTTTATGTCAAGCGAAAATAGGTTTATGTTCCCACGCTCACCTATGGTCCCTGGTTTAGTCCTGGTTTAGTCCTGGTTTAGTCCTGGTTTAGTCCTGGTTTAGTCCTGGTTTAGACCTGATTTAGTCCAGGTTTTAGTCTTGTTTTAGACCTGGTTTAGACCTGGGTTAGTCCTGGTTTAGACCTGATTTAGTCCTGCTTTAGTCCTGTTTTAGTCCTGGTTTAGTCCTGATTTAGTCCAGGTTTAGTCCTGGTTTAGTCCTGGTTTAGACCTGATTTAGTCCTGCTTTAGTCCTGTTTTAGTCTTGTTTTAGACCTGGTTTAGACCTGGTTTAGTCTTCGTTTAGCCCTGTTTTAGACCTGTTTTAGACCTGGTTTAGTCTTCATTTAGTCCTGGTTCAGTCCTGTTTTAGTCCTGGTTTAGTCCTTTGTTTAGTCCCTGGTTTAGACGTTTAGGTTGGTTTAGTCCTGGTCCTGGTTTAGTCCTGTTTTAGACTGGTTTAGTCCCGTTTAGTCCTGGTTGTCAAAATGAGTTTCTTTCAGGGATGAGGGCTCAGTCAGAGGGAAGGAGCTTGGAGTAGAGCCGCTGCTCCTCAATGTCCTGAAGTCCCAGGAGCATCTGTTCTAAACAACGACATCTTCATAGATTTTGTTTTTTATTTTTGCAGAGTACATGTCTTTTCCTCGCACTTTAAAACAGCAGCACGTCAGCAGTAGTGCGCAGTGACAGGCGGCCATTTTCTTGTCTTAGATTAGCGTTAACATTCGCACCCGATGCATCAGATGACACGCAGGGAGCGAGGGGGAGGATGAAAAGGCTTTCAGAAGGAACGAAGTGCGCTATGCTAATTTTATCAAGAATAATCTCATTTCAAAGTGCTCCAGACCATTTCTGTCACTCCTCTTAGCGATCACATTTTCCTCGACTTTTCAGCTCAAACTTTTGTCAGATTTTCATTATGCCCGCGGAGAGCCGGACAGGGCGCTGCAGGCGGGAACGCGCCAGACACAAATTCATGAGACACCTTCGGCTTTTGATAGATCAGTCTGGAAACTTTTGCAATTTCGAAAAATCACTTTAGATTTCAGTCAGTGCTGTTTCAACTGGCAATTTCCTCTGTCACGGAGGAAAGGCTGAACCGACAGTGTTTAAAGTGCACATGACGGACAGGTTAGAGCTCTCATTTAACTGAAACATAGTTAACACCATTATATTTGAGGATTTACCATAAACTGTGTAACTGAGTGAGTGAGTGAGTGTGACATCACCCACAGCGTTCAGCTCCAAATGATCAAGGCTAGAGCAGTTATAGCGGTGAAATTGGAGCCGAGTTTCATATTTGTAATTCTCACGAGTATCATAGTAACCAAAGAGCCAATCCAGAGCGAGGATGTTGAAGGTAACACTACTTTAACAGGGAGCGGGCGCTTAGCAATGCTGTCAATCAAACCTGTTGCTAACGCTAACGGGGAGATGGGATCATGTAGAGGGTTAATACGAACATTTAAGACCAAAATGACGAGTCTGACAGCAGCAGGTACAGAGAGAGGAGCGACAGTTTTTTTAATAGAAAGTGAACTGAGCCAGAGTCGATGGAGCTGGAAGCGAGCCCATGATCACGTTCTATTTAGAATGCGGCGGCTAGCAGGTTAGCTGTGTCCATTTACATACAGTGGGCCCTCGTTTATCGCGAGGGTTAAGTTCTAAAAATAACCGACAATAGACGTAATCTGCAAAGTATCAGCTTTATTTTTTTTTACATTATTCTATGTGTCTTGTCTGTAAAACCCCTCACCACACACTTTATACACTTTTCTCACACAGGCATTAACATTTTCTCACATTTCTCTCTTGTTTAAACTCTCTCAAAGTTCAAACCTTTGTCGGTTTCTTTTTGTCGGTTTCATCGACATTGTGGGTTTTGTCGGGGAGAAAACTTGCAAACATACAGCACTTCAGAGTCACACTATGATCCAACATTTATGTAAATTTGTCTGACACATTCTGTACTGTACAGGAGACACGGAGGAGACTGATGGACAATGGTCTACAGTCCCTCAGCCAATCAGGACGCAGAACACAATGGTCTACAGTCCCTCAGCCAATCAGGACGCAGAACACAATGGTCTACAGTCCCTCAGCCAATCAGGACGCAGAACACAATGCACGCTCAAATTCTGAAAAAATCAAAAATCAAAAATCAATGAAACAGCAAGACCACGAAAGCTGAACTGTGATATAATGAGGGACGAGTATAAAATGTCTATGGTTAGAAGTTTAGATTCCTCTCACGCCGTTTCAAATGTCTAACTTTCTCCTGGTTCAATCGATGATCTTGTTAAGCTCTAAGAGGCGACTGCTGCTGGGATTCTGAGCTTTAGAAAAATAACATCAATTGAATTAACTTCAGGCTAGAATTCAGAGGGATATTTCTGAGTCACAAAGCGGCGGCGTAAACAGCAGAGCCGCAGACACCTGTCCACTCGTGTAAGACTTGAGTAATTGGCTTTGGCCCGGGATCACAAAACAGTTGAATTCAGCCCGTCTGCGCGAGGAGCTCTCCAACGGCTAATGAAGGCGCAGTGTCATTGTGGAGAAGTATAATCTTTATTCAGAGAGAGGCGCTGCAAAGGCTGATGGGTAATGTAATGGGTCTGTCTGCGCTGGACCCTCACGGACGGCAGTGACAGCGGAGGTCAGGCAGGTCACGCCGGGCCACGTCCTTTTGGCTCGTTTAGAGATGAGGTTTTGGATGTTTTTATTTAAACAAAACGAAAAACGAGAAATTCAAATAAACTAATTGATGTTTTCTGATCTGTTTTAATGTTGTTTCCTCGTCACAAACAGACCTGGAGTTGTGTTTTGTTTCATTCACACATGTTTAACTCAAAAACCCTACACATTTAGGCTGAGAAAACACCCTGTTCCACCTTGTGATGTCATCAAGTGGTAATAAAGGACGTGCTCCACTGTGTTTTTAAACTCCACACACCTTCACTGGAATCATTTGGATGATTTTCGCTCTGGAATTGCCAATTTCTACTGAAGAAAGGTAAAAGGTAGCGGCTAACTTGAAAACTACCACTTGATGACATCACAAGGTGGAAACAGAGCATTTTGAGCTTTGGAGATTTTACAGTCTAATAATAGTGTTACTCAAACATGTGTGAATGAAACATAACACAACTCCAGGAGGTAACAGCATTAGAACATGACTTAAATCTTTTTGTAATATAGGACCAGATCAAAACTAAACCAATTTAATAAAAAAAAAAAAAAAAAAAAAACAAAAAAACAAAAACACACACACTCACAAAAAATGCTATATATAAATAATAAACCATATAAATTATTATTATTGCTATTATTTGTATTATTATTATATTATATTCATTCATTTATTATTATTTATTATTTATATTTATTTTATTATTATTATTATTATTATTATTATTATTTTATTATTATTATTATTATCATCATTAAAATTGGTTAGCGTTAGAGTAGAGTTTTCACACAGCCAACTCCTGAAGTTTAAGATACATGTTTAGTTTTGGAGACTCACTGATTTTTAACCAGTGGTGGAAGGTAACAAAGTAAAAGTAGTAAAGTACTGCACTTAAGTATACATTTTAAGTATCTGTACTTTACTTAAGTACATTTTACAGTGATACTTTTTACTGTTACTACATTTGAGAGCAGTATCTGTACTTTCGACTCACTACATTATTTTTAGTAAAAAAAGTAAAAGTATTTTTCATAATTGTTTGAAAAGGCTGAGGGTTTATTTTTTTAACACTTTGAGCAAAATAATATAAAAATAAAAACAGATTAAAAAAATTATAACAAATTTAATCACCACATTTAAAGCTTTATAAAACTCAAAATCTGCACGAAATAATTCAACTTTTTACTCTTTAAGTGCATTTTTAACCAGATAATATAATACTTTTACTTAAATATACTTTTTCACATGATACTTTTACTTTTTCTTGAGTATTTCTTCTGCGTTTGACCCCAAACAGAAGCAGTTAACGAGTCCTTCCAGCGCAATCATAAACCCGCAGCACCGCTCACTTTGACATGGCAGATCCTTAGATTAATTTGTTCATCTTAATCTAATCTAATCCGTTTAAATTGAATTAGCTGTTGCTTTAATCTCCGCCGCATTTATAATTCAGGAACCACTTTGCTCAGAAACGGCGGCAGATTGAGGAGAGAAAGTGTTGCGTTCCCCCAGATAAGTTGGAGGCTTTGGAAATGGCACGAAAATTGAACAATCTGGCCACGAAATCTGCTTTGCTCCGGTACCGAGATAACACACGCTCCGAACGCGGCGAGCAGACGAGCCGGACGAGCGGACGCCAGGAGGACGAACCAAGAACGTTCAGCACTTTCAGATAATCCAGAAACGTGGAGCTGAGGCTGGAGGTAATTACGTTAAAATATCTACAATCGTCTCATTTTTATACGATTTTTGTGAGTCTTTTCTACATCTGTCCAATTCTAGCTTTGTACTAAGTGAAAATGAGCTTCTAACGACCAGAGGTGGCGCTATACCTGATTTTTCCTGGTTTAAAAATGTGAAAAAACTGAAGTAGTTACTGTATTTCTCACTGATCTTGTGCATTCAGAGCGTCCCAGTTACTCACCAGGATGAGTTTGTAAGCACGACTTTGAGAGACCAGAGCGGAGTGATGCTAACAACGACTAGCAGGCTAACAGCGCGCTTCCAGGACTTATTTTAATCTTAAATGCAGATGTTTTAGTCAAATACATGTGAAAGAAATAGGATATGTGATGGTTTGGGTGGAAGAGAAAGAGAGAGATGGAGAGAGAAAAAAGAGAGAGAAAAGGTCAAAGGAGAGAAGTGCGAGAGGGAAAGAGAGACACAGAGAAAGTCAGACATATAAAGAGAAACAGAGAGAAAAAAACGAGAGAGAGGGGAGACAGAGAGAGAAAGAGAGGGGGGTCATAGAAGGAGATGATGATAGAGAGAGAGAGAAGAGAGAGAGTGAAAGTGACAGAGAGAAAGAGGGAGGGAGAGAGACACACAGAGAGAGACAGACACATAGAAATACAGAGAGAAAGAGAAACAGAGAGAAAAAAGAGATAGCGGGTCAGACAAGGAGAGAGAGAGGGAGGGAGAGACAAGGGAGAAAGAGTGAAAGAGACAAAGAGAGAGGGAGAAAGAGAGACAGAGAAAGAGAGACAGAGAGAGAAAAAGAGACAGAGAAGGAGAGACATAGAGAGAGACAAAGAGACAGAGAGAGAAAAAGAGAGAGAGGGGTCATAGAAGGAGAGAGAGAGTGAAAGAGAGAGAAGGGGAAGGAGATACAGAGACAGAGAGTCAGAGAGAGAGGGGGTTGTAGAAGGAGAGAGAGGGAGGGAGAGAGAGAAAAAGAGACAGAGAGAGAGAGAGTGACATACAGAGAAAAATACACAGAGAGAGAAGAGAACCAGAGAGAGAGAGAAAGAGAGAATGAGAGACAAGAGAGAGAGGGAGAGACAGAGAGAGACACACACAGAGAGAGAGAGAAAGAGAGACAGAGAGAGAGAGATAGAGCGAGAGAGAGAGATACACACAGAGGGAGACAGAGAGACAGACAGAGAGAGAAGAGAACCAGAGAGAGAAAAAGAGAGAATGAGAGACAAAGAGAGAGAGGGAGGGACAGAGAGAGAGAGAGACACACACACAGAGAGACAAAGAGAGAGAGGGAGAGACAGACAGAGACACACACACAGAGAGAGAGAGAGAGAGACACACACACACACACACACACAGAGAAAAAGAGAATTAGAGAGAGACAAAGAGAGAGAGAGACACACAGAGAAAGATAGAGAGGCACAGAGAGACAAAGAAAGATAGAGACAGAGACACAGAGAGAGAGATAAAGAGAGGAAGAGAGACAGAGAGTGAGTGAGAGAGGGAGACAAAGTGAGAGTAAGAGATACTAAAACGACAGCTCAGAGAATGTTTTTTATTTTTCCTGGAGGGAGATCGTCATTTCTCTCGGACGTTCTCGATCCTCTTTGAACTACACCAACATTTCGGTGAAAAACTGACCAGAAAAACAACCGAAACCTCCATTAAAAAAGCTCATGGTGCCAGTCCCCAGCCCTGAAAACCGCCCCAACGTCGGCGAAGAGGAGAAGAAGAAAAGGCAGAAGAGATAAAGTCGAATTTCATCTTAATTAAACAGGCAGTAAAGCGAGAAAATATGAGTAAGTAAACAGAAGAAAACGCTGTAGAAGAGTTTCGTTGCTAAGAAACATAAATAATTGATTGGATGAGTTATGCAAACATCAAAGTAATGGAGGGAGCGAGTAAAGGAACTGGAGAAAGAGATACGCAACATTAGCATTCATACGGGTTTTGTGAGTTTGGGAAAAAAGTATTTGAAGTAAAGAAAGTTTCCACAGCTTAAAAACTAAAACATCTGATGAATTTTACATGTGGAAAGAGATAGTTCTGAGCGTTTGAGTTTCTTTGTCTCCATCCTCGTCTTTTCTCAAACTTAAATCAGACTTTTCAGAGTTTTTAACCATGTTCTAGTTGTTTCTTTGCATTGAGCCTCTGAAGTTGCATTTGGAGTGATTCATGTTTGAGGGTAAATCTTTAATCGACTATTTTCTAGACGCCATTTTGTCGATAAATCCCCGTTTTCACCTCCACCTATGACGTCCGCACTTCGTTGTCCAGTTTTATTTTCTTAATCGGCAGCGTCGCGTCGTCATTTTGGTACAAATTAACAAAAAAACAAACAAATCCGCTGCTCGCCAGTGTGATGTGCGGCTGTCCATAGGGGGCGCCAACAGCTCCACGGCTCTTGCTGTGATGACGACACAACAATTTTCTAACTCGGAAAACAGCTGATTTGTTTCTGTTATTAAGTTGTTTTAGATGAATATTGTGACAGGACGCAGAACACGATGGTCTACAGTCCCTCAGCCAATCAGGACGCAGAACACAATGGTCTACAGTCCCTCAGCCAATCAGGACGCAGAACACAATGGTCTACAGTCCCTCAGCCAATCAGGACGCAGAACACAATGCACATTCATAGCCATAACCTTAATATGATAAGTTTGTGAAGGAAATCCCTAAGAAACAATGAGAAAGTTCAACATTTGTGGATCAGAAGTTTGGAGATTTATTTCAAAACGGTGAGATCTTACGCTGCTCCATCTGAAATTATCTAAACTATAATCAAATTCTGGAAAGTGAGCACAACATGAAGCTTAAAAAAAAAAAAAAAAAAGCATTTCATTTATGTCCTAATAGAAGACAGGACTTCTTTCTCCTTTTCGATCTTAAATATGAAAAAAAAAAAGAAATGTGCTTTAATTGAACTGGATACACGTGTTCATTAATCTTAATTTTTCATAAATAAATCAAATGAAAAATGAGCCAATTGTGATATTTTGCAGCGACGTGATTTTACATGTATGTCTATGGTAGAATGTTGAGCAGTGACCATGGTGACGCGATGCACAGGTTAGCAAACGGTGCCAAAAAAAAAACAACTCATGAAAAACAATACAAAACGGATCTAAACAGCACAATTTCATAGTTCTGTTTAGGAGTTTGATTTACAACAAAACCGTGAGAGCGGCTAACTGAAAAACCGTCGGCTAATGCTAGCTAGCTCGCGCCGTGTAATGTCATTTGAGAGGGACTTGGTTAACAGCACAAATCAGCTCAACTGTTGCAGTTCCGGCTAAAGCAGTTCTTCGTGTTGAAACAAACTCTAACTTGAGTAACAGAGCTTCAGACAGAGCAGTGCCTCCAGCTAACAGTTAGCATCACACTCCGTTACGAATGTGAATGACATCAGCTCCAAAGTATCAATTATAACAGTGCCAATTTGACCTTTTTATTTCTGGAGGTAGAGCTGAAACAAAGCTGCGAGTCGACAACATTGTTCTTAGGTCAATGTGGGGGAAGTGTCTTGCCGAAGGACACAACGGCAACATGCAAAGTACTGGAAATTGCACTGCCAACCCCCAGGTCTAACAAGAGAACTGCTGCCTCCGCAAAGCGCCGTTACACCTTCAAACACGGCAATTAAGTTATTTTAAAAGAAGCCTCACTTACAGAACGTTAGCGTGCTATTTTTCTATACACAACCAGCTCTTTGTGATATTTAGACAAAAGAACGCTTACATAACTCCCCCGGCGCTATAATCTGCCGCGGTCGGACCTCGTTCTGCTAGCGCTGTCAATCAAGTCTCATTCTGTAACAGGGCAGTCTAAAAACAGCGCCCCCTGTCACCCGGAGCTGCCAGGTACAAACCACAGTAATTAGCATGTAGTTTAACAGAAGCTCTAATTTAGCGAAGCAACACGGAGGCAGTGAGCTGAGTGAAACGCAGCAGGACACGAGCTCAAGCCGCGACGACGTGAGCGAAAGGAACAAGAACAAGACGCCGGACATCTCCCCCGAGCGATGTTTAAAGGTTCAGTGTGTAACTTTCCTGGTGGGAAGCGTTCCACCTGCGTCACCCACAGCGTTCGGCTCCAGTCAAATGAGGCTAATCGAAGCTAGCAGCGGTTATAGCGGCGAGTTTGGAGCCGAGTTGCGTATTAGGAGTATCATAGCAACCAGAGAGCCAATCCAGAGCGAGGCTGTTGAAGGTAACGCCCCTTAGCAACGCTGTCAATCAAACCTGTTGCTAATGCTAACGGGAGCAACTTTGAGGAAAGATGTTAAAGGAAGTGTCAGAATATACTGCATTTTTCACACAACTACATCTATTTTACAAATCCATCTGTATTTTTTCTTTGCCGCATTGAAGCGACTGAGAAAATCCCCGCGGCTCCTGCCTCTCGTTCGTCGTCTTCGAGGGACAGAGGCAGATTACTGTAATGACGGTAAAATATCTAAAAAGCCTCGTGCCTCTGCTTTGAGACGCCGTTTGGATTTACACGAAGCACAGTTGGTTGCGGACTTACGATAACAGAAAGTTCTACGGCCTCGAGCTAATACTCACACTCTAACAATGAGAGCGCAACTGCCACCTGCTGTAGTGGAGGTGCAATTACACTTTATTCTAGTACGGCAAAAGAAAAGCATGTTCCCCGGGGTCATTTGTGCCCCATCCCCAGGGAGGCAGGCCCCACTATTTGAGAAGCACTGGTTTACAGACACAATAGTGAAGTAAAAAGCCCAGGATCATGTAAAGTGGGTTAATACAAACATTTAAGACCAAAATGACGAGTCTGAGTAACAAAATTAGCGCACAATTGGTGTAAATATGCATATTAATGAGCCTGAACAATATGCACATGCACGAGTCACGATGACAGGAGCAGTCTGCGGGAGTCTAAACTTACACAGAAGCCTCGCTGACGACTGATTGTGGGAGAAAAAGACAATAATCAAAAGCAGACAGTGTAATAAGATGGCTGCCTGCGCTGTGTTCATGTGGCTCAGATATATGTACATTATTATTATATAAGCGTCACCTTCACTGTTTTATCCTGGCAGGTCGGGTCCTTTAGAGTAAGAACTGAAAAATAATCATCTTCTGGTGTTCTCGATGCATTTCCCAAGACTTTAGACAAACTTAAGCTCTTTAACTTTCAATCAAACTTGTACAACAGCCATTCACAGCCATCTGAGGGAAAGGGGTCCTTGCAAAACAGGGCTGTCCACCCCTGTGCCCGCCTAAAAAACACATGTAGCAGTAGATATTTTGCTACATATTGTGTTTAAATCTAAGTGTATGGGCTCTTGGGGGCCCTCTGGTGGCCGGGTTGGTCCTGATACTGTCTCTCGTTAAGAACCAGATCCACAGTGTGAAGTCCCTCCAGACAAACGGAGCAGTGGACTAATGTTTAATCCCATGGTGGAAATAATGAGAAGAAATGAAGACACAAACTGCTTCAAGACATCTGTCTGTGAAACCCCGAGAGAGAGGGAGGAGAGGGAGAGAGGAGAGAGAGGGAGAGAGTTAGGAGTTAGGGAAAGAGGGGAGAGAGAGGAGGAGAAAGAGAGGAGAGGGAGAGAGAGGAAAAGAGAGGAGGGAGAGGGAGGAGAGGGAGAGAGCAAGAGAGGGAGAGAGGGAGAAAGGGAGAAAGGGAGGAGATGGAAAGAGGGAGGAGAGAAGGAGAGGGAGAGAGTTAGGAAAAGAGAGGAGAGGGAGGAGAGAGAGAAGAGGGAGAGATGGAAAGAGGGAGGAGAGGGACGAGAGAGGGGCAAGAGGGATGAGAGGAAAGAGAGCGAGAGTGAGAGAGAAAGAGAGATGGATCTCCTCAGAGAACAGTGTTAATTACATCCAAAAAGTCCTTTATTTCACTTTTAACAAATTCTGTTAAAATAATGACTAATGAGTTACACAACCTCCTCCTCCTCTTCTCCCCCCATCTCCTCCTCCTCCTTCTCTTCCTCTTCTTCTCCCCCCATCTCCTCCTCCTCCTGTTTGTGAAAGTTCTCCAGCTAATATTAACTTTTGACATCTTCAACTTGTCAAGGACTCCCATAGCTGCAAGAAAGAGAGAAGAAAGAGAGGGAGGGGAGGGAGAGAGAAAAGAGAGAGAGGAGAGGGAAAGGGAGAGGAGGAAAACAGAGGAGAGAGAGAGGACAGGGAGAGAGAGACTGAGCAGAGAGAGCCAGTAGACTGAGAGATGACTGAGAGAGAGATAGAACTCAGAAAACTGTCACATTTCTCCCAAAGTCTGAACTCTGCTGCAAACACAGACAGAGAGAGAGACACACACACACAGGTTTCTATTGAAAAAAGAGACAGAGAGAGAGGGAGGAGAGAGAGAAAGACAGAGAGAGAAACACATGTGCTTCTACTGAGAGAGAGACACACAGACAGAGAGGAAGGAGAGAGAGAAAGACAGACAGACACACATGCTTCTGCTGAGAGAGAGATGCAGAGAGAGAAACACACATGCCTCTACTGAGAGAGAGAGAGAGAGACAGAGAAAGAGAGGGAGGAGAGACAGACAGAGAGAGAGACACACATGCTTCTGCTGAGAGAGGCAGAGAGAGAAACACATATGCCTCTACTGAGAGAGAGAAAAACACATACTTCGACTGAGAGAAAGATGCAGTGAGAGACACACACACACTTCTACTGAGAAATAGAGACAGAGAGAGAGAGAGGGAGGAGGGAGAGAGAGACAGACAGAGAGAAACACACAAGCTTCTACTGAGAAAGAGAGAGTGAGAGAGATGCAGAGAGAGAGAGAGCGAGAGGGAGACAGAGAAGACAGAGAAAAACACATTCTTCTGAGAGAGGATCAGCTGTGGACTCGAGAGAGAGAGAGACAGAGAGAGAAACTCACATGCTTCTACTGAGAGCATCAGATGAGAGAGAAAGAGAGACACGAGAGAGAGACGAGAGAGAGAGATACATACATGCTACTACTGAGAGAGAGATACAGAGAGAGAGAGATACACACACTTCTACTGAGAGAGGATGAGCGGTGGACCCGAGAGAGAGAAAGAGAATGAAAAGAAAGAGAGAAGAGGAGGAGAGAGAGATAAACACACATACAGACAGAGAGAGAGGGAGAGCGAAGAGAGGAGAGAGAGAAGAGAGACAGAGAGCGGAGAGAGAGAAATGTGAAAGAGAGAAAGAGAGAGAGGTGAACAACCAACTTCTGCAGTGTCCAAACTTTTCAAGGACTATTACAGCATCTGATTTAGAGAGAGAGAAAGAGAGAGAGAGAAACGGACTCAGGGATAGACGGGTCGAGACTGAAAAACTGAGAGAAAGAGAAGAGTGGAGACTTTAACAATATCAGCCTCTGCCGTCTTGAGACATTTCAAGGACTCCTTCAGCTGCAGAAGGAGAGAGAGAAGAAGGGAGAGAGAAAGAGAATGAACGGAGGACAGAGAGAGAGAGTGGTACGTCTAGCCTGGAGTGCTCCCTGTGGTTTGTGAAAGTTCTCAAAAAATGTTCACGTCATCGACAAACTCCAACGATTCAAGTACTCAAAAAGAAAAAACAGAAAAAAACAGAAGAGAAGAGAGAAAGATGGAGAGAAAAGAGAAGGAGAGAGAGAGAGAAAGCTAACATTTCAAGGACGCAAAGAGAAAGATGGAGAGAAAAGAGAAGGAGAGAGAGAGAGAGAGAGAGAAAGCTAACATTTCAAGAGGGCGAGAGAGAGAGAGCGTAGAAAGATAGATAGAATGGGGAAAGAGAGGAAATGAGAGAATGAGAGGGCAAGAGGGATGAAGGGAGGCAATGGAGGGATGAGAGTGAAAGAGAAGAGAGAGAATAAGAGAGGTAAAAGGAGAAGAGACAACGTCGCAAACTTCAATGACTCTTAAAAGAGAGAGAGGGAAAGAGAGACAGAGAGAAAGTAAGAAGAGATAGAAGAGGGGTTGATGGACAGACAAGATAGATGGGGTAGAGAGAGAGAGAGGAAAGAGAGAAGAGAGAGAAAGAGGGGGAAGAGAAGATATAAGAGGGTTGATAGACAAAGATAGATGATAGACAGAGATAGATAGATAGATAGATAGATAGATAGATAGATAGATAGATAGATAGAGAGAGAGAGAGAGAGAGGGAGAGAGAGAGACAGAGAAAGTAATAAAGAAAGAAGAGATAGAAGAGGGTTAATATAGAGAGAGAGAGATGGGATGGACAGATAAAGGGAGAGAGAGAAAGATGTTTCAAGGACTCTCAGAGCTGATGCTTCTGGAAGAAAAGGAGGAAAGAGAAAGAGCGAGAGAGTAAGAGAGGAGACAGAATAGACAGAGGGGGATGAGTGGAAGAGGGATTGAGAGAAAGGAATGAAAGAGGAGAGAGAGGGAGAGAGAGAATAAGAGAGATAGAGAGATCAACAACTAGCATCAGTCTCCAAACTATATAGGAGTCAGAGAGCGATGGGAAAGAGAGAGAGAGAGAGAGAGAGAGGGAGAGAGAGGGCTGAGAGAAAGGAGTGGAACGATAGATAGATACAGAGATGGTTGGAAGAGAGAAAGAGAAGAGAGAGAATAAGAGAGGTAAAAGACAAACAACCAACTGTGCAAACTTTTCAACGACTCTTATAAGAGAGAGAGAGATTAAAAAGAGGTAGAGATTAAAAGAGTGAGAGAAGGATGACAGGAGGGTGAAGACGGAGAGAAAGGAGACAGACGAGGGTTGAGAGAAAAGAGGGACGGGGGTGGAGAGAGAAAGACAAGAGAGAAAGTGAGAGAGATCGAAAAGAGGATAGAAGTAGAGATTGAAAAAGGAGAGAAAGAAAGAAAAGAGAGAAAAGAGTGACAGGAGGTAGATGGAAGGGAGGATAGACGGATAGAGAGAGGGAACGAGTGCTATTTCCTGCCGTGAGCGCTCCCTGCGGCTTCATGCTTGGCCAGATCAACCGCACTGACCTGAGAGACGAGCCGGGGGGCGCTGTCCACGGCCGGGAGACAAGGTAAATAATTCAAACCGGCTCCTACTGCCCCGAGTGACCTCCAGGGGGCCCCGTGTGCCATATGCAGCCCACCCTCCGGCCATTTCCGCTCCAAAGACCCACTTTCCACCGCTCCGACCGCCAACAGGACGACGCAGGCGAGTTTATCGGCCGTGTTGGGAAGAAACTACTTTTACTTTTCTAAAATCGAAGGAATACATTGTGGAATCAGTGAGAAAAAATATAAAACTCTGTGATTTCATGCTGTGCTTTTACCATCGGCTGTATAAAGAAGTCTGTGAGTATCATAGCAACAAAACAGCGAATCAGGAGTGAGGATGTTGAAGGTAACGCCTCTTTCTGCTCGCACCACATTTTAAGAACAGAATGATGAGTCTGACAGCAGCAGTTACAAAGAGTGGGGACACAAAAGACAAAAAATTAACAAAAAATAGCCAAAAAAATAAAAAAATAAATCTAAGTAAACTCAAAATAACAAAAAAAAAAACCCTCAAAATAACAAAAAATAAATAAAAAAAACAACAACAAAAAAACCCTCAAAATAACTAAAAAGTAAATAAATAAAACAACTCAACACAACAATAACTCAAAAAAAAAACAACAAAAAAAAAAAAAAAAACTCAGAAGAAAAAAAAAAATCTGAATAACAATAAACATAAAAAAATTCACCCCAGGATCATGTAGAGGGTTAATATGAACATTTAAGACCAAAATGACGAGTCTGACAGCAGCAGTTACAGAGAGAGGGGACACAGTTTTTCAATAGAAAGTGAACTGGAGCCAGAGTCGATGGAGCGAGAGAAGAGAGAGAGAGAGAGAGACACACATGCTTCTACTGAGTGAGGATGGATGGATGGATAGATGGTTGGATGGATAGATGGTTGGATGGATAGATGGTTGGATGGATAGATGGTTGGATGGATAGATGGTTGGATGGATAGATAGATAGATAGATAGATAGATGGATAGATGGATAGATGGATAGATGGATGGATAGATGGATAGATAGATAGATAGATAGATAGATGGATAGATGGATAGATGGATGGATAGATAGATAGATAGATGGATAGATAGATAGATAGATAGATAGATAGATAGATGGATAGAGAGATAGATAGAAAGAGAGTAAAGAGAATTGAAACATTTGATGTCGGGAATCAGCAGATACTTAAACCCACAGTATTGAAATCGCTGGTTTCTATATCTCAAAGGTCGTTTATTCGTTCATTTTACACATTTTTCTGGGCTGTTTCTGACGGAGGAATGATGCTGATATTTATTATATTTAAAACACTAAAGAATCTTTTGCATTGCAGGATTTTCAAGTATCTTAAAGGTCAAATACATTCTTACATTTTTCACAGCGTCTGGAGAACACGACGCTGGATTCAAGCTGAGACTTTACCTTTTTACTGTTACCTGATTCATGTTTGAGATTAATCTTTAATCTCTTATTTTCAAGACTGTATTTGTGTATTTAACAGTTGTGTTCTGTTCCTGTGCTCACCTGTAGGGGGTGCAGGGATGGTGGGAGAGGTTGTGATATGTTAAAATGTAATAAAAAATATACATTAAAAAAATAATAAATAAATAAAAAATAAGAAGTTACGCAGTGCACCTTTATATTAAATTACTGTCAATAATTTTTTCATAATCCATAATTACCTATTTTCTGGAGTATAAATCGCACCAGCTAAAATATGCAAAATAATAAAGAAAATAACATATATTTATGAGATTTTTTTTTTTTCTAAATATTTGATAATTTATTTTCTGGAGTATAAGTCGCACTGACCAAAAAATCCATAATAATGAAGAAAAAAACATATATTAGTGAGATTAAATTTTTTTTTTCCCCCTAATCCATAATTACCTTGTTTTCTGGAGTATAAATCGCATCAGCTGAAAAATGCATAAAGATGGAGGGAAAAAAAAACATATATTAATGAGATTTTTTTTTTTTTTTCATAATCCATACTTACCTTGTTTTCCGGAGTATAAGTCGCACTGGAGTATAAGTCGCATCAGCCGAAAAATGCATAATAATGAAGAAAAAATCATATATTTCACATATAAATCACATCTGAGTATAAGTCGCACCCTAAACTATGGAACAAGTGCTACTTATAGTCTGGAAAATACAGTAATCTAACCCTAATTTCATAAAAAGCTAAATATCTTCTTGTAAATGTGTTAAATGTGTAACATTTTGGACACATTCCTTCGTTGCGGTGAAGGCGTGTCGGTTCTTATCGGTCAGGACAGGTTCGTACGACGTGAAACGATATTAAAACGTGTTCATTTTCCGCCGGCTGTGGGTGACCTGGGAACACCTCATTTGGAGATGTAATGACACGAAAACACACCGAGTCTGGGCCGTATCTGATCGGCTTTGATTCGGTCCCACCTCGGCCCTGATGGGAGATTATTACGACACACACACACACACACACACACACACACACACACACACACACACACACACACACACACACACACACACTGATAGATGAGTAGTGTAATTAGTGCTACTCAGTTCTAACAGTCAGTGTGTCTGGACCAACTGCTGCTGCTTAACAAGAGCGAGCGTCCAAAACAGCTCGGGAGACAGGGCTTTGACTTTACAACGCTCCAATTTATATCGACAAATTAAAGTGACCGCAGAGGTTCGAGTTTGCATACTGCTGTAATAATGAGTACACGTTTGAGTACGGCGAGTGAAGGTTATAAGAGCTGTGTGAAATCATGGTATATTGTTAAAAAAACAGCTCAAGTTTTATTTTTTTTTAAGTAAAAGGTGTGTTTTTTCAGCTTTAAGACACAACAAGGTGGGTGAAGTGTCTTGCTCAAAAACGACAGCGGTCATGTGTGGGAGCTGGAGTCGAACCGTCAACCTTCGGATCAGTGGATGTGACTCTACCAACTGAGCTACTGTCGCTACTGCGGCGATGAACTCATTAAGGCAAATCATTACGATGTTAGAAATGCGTTAGGAAAGTGTCGTGTTGCGTTTTCACATTAGAAAACAATAAAATCGAGGTACAGTGCACTGAAATGTACTTCTCTCGTTCTGAGTGAGGTACGGCTCGTGTATGTGACTGTAGAGCTGCGTTTAAAGCTGGCATCTGTAAGTAAACTGGGTGGTCCGTGGGTGGGTGTTGCATTCTCACATGTCGCCACTAGATGCTGTCCACGTTACTGCTGATAATGTGCCAGGTTTGGACTGATAGAAGAAGAACAGAGAGGACAGGTGAGTCTGAGCAAAGATCAGGTGAGAGGAGGGAGGGAAGAGCCAGGTCAGGGGCGGTGAAAGGGCCAGGTGACACGAGGTGGGAGGGGCGGGAGGGGGACCAGGTGAGGGAAGATGGGAGGGGTCAGGTGAGAGGAAGAGGGAGGGACTAGGTGACAGGAAGTGGGAGGGGCAGGTGAGGGGAGGGAGGGACCAGGTGAGAGGAAGATGGGAGGGACTAGGTGACAGGAGGTGGGAGGGACCAGGTGCGGGGAGAAGGGGAGTGACGAGGTGAGGGGAGGAGCCAGGTGAGAGGAGGAGGGAGGGGCTAGGTGACAGCGGGTGGGAGGGACCAGGTGAGGAGGGAGGAGCCAGGTGAGAAAAGGGGACGGGCCAGGTCAGGGGAGGAGGGAGGTGTGCTGTGATTGGTTGAAAGCAGCGGTTCCCAAAGTGGGGTCTGGGGACGCTACTCTCGGAAGTGTTGCAGGAGGGCCCTCACAACTAGCAAGAACAAAGCTTTAAAACAACTTTACATAAGATATTTGTTTATACTTCTTTATATTAGTACTGAGCCGTAGGAATGAATTGTTTTAACACTTTTTTTTTTTTTTTTTCTACATATTATTTTACATGCAAAATATTATGAGGGTTGTATTAATTTGCATGGAGCTGCCGATCTTGAGAATCCAGAGAATCGATTCAGTGTCGACTTGCTGGTTACATAAACATAGAACAAAATAACTTCTCTATTTCTCCATTGAAATGAACGGCAATCTCACTTAACCGGAAAAGAAAGTGCGGTTTTGATACATTTACAGTCAAAGTGGGCGGGGCTGAATAAGGTCAATAGGAAGGAGAAGGAAATACAGTCATCCAGCGCAAGCAAAATAACTTCTTTTCAACATTTATGACTATATCTGCTGACTCCTGGTGTGTGAATCGATAGATAACTTCACACATGTCACAAATCCCGTCTCACTTTTCGTTGGACTAAATGAAACTGAATGGAAATGGTTTCTGTGTTGGCTGGACGTAACTGTGAGTGCTTCATTACTGCATAAGGACAACAGCCTGCAGACATAGTGTAATTATGTTTAATACTCACAGAACTAATCTTTGGAGAAGGAACGACCATATTTACTGGCACTGGCAACAATATGAGTGCACTAAATGTCTCTCTCCAGCTGAATATAGCAGCAGTCGCTCCCCAGTCTGGAACAATACGACACTCAATACCGGAACTGGCTTTAACCTTTGGGACATTACATTACAAAGTGCAATCAAATGACCACAACTGATCAATTAAAACCAATGGAAGGAACATTTTATCCTTTTTGCTTTACTTATCAAGCTGAATTGTTAAGTTTGCATTTTCTTTGGACTCCTGGTAGGTTTAAGTCACGTTATAATGTTGTTACCTCCTCAAAAACATACCTCAAAATGCTCTGTTGCACCTTGTGATGTCATGAAGTGCTAGTTTTCATGTTAACAGCTCCTTTTTAGCTTTAGTTCAGTAGAGATAAGTGGCAATTCCAGGGCTGAAATGATTCAAATGATTCTAGTGAAGGTGTGAGTTTAAAACACAGTAGAGCACTTCCTGTATTACCACTTAATGACATCACAAGGTGGTACTGAGTTTTCTCAGCCTAAATATGCAGGGTTTGTGTGTAAAACATATGTCCAGGTCTGTTTGTGATGAGGAAACAACATTATAACATAGATCAGACATAACCCGTAGAGCGCAGACAGGACATTATATATAAAACTTGCTTATTCTCCTTAACTGTTTTGAAATGCATGAAATTCTAATAAATATGAAGTACAAGTTTGTATTTTAACACTCTCAAATGTTAATGAACCTGGAAAATATGGACCATCGACTGACTTTTAAATCTTGATTTAAAGCTACACTATGTAACTTTTGTGGTGGGAGAGTCCTACATCTGCTCAGCCCGTTGGTGTCGTTTGCATTACATTTTATCTGTCTAGCATTTAGCCAGTTACAGCTGTTTATATCCGGATAAAAATACCTTTATGTAAATATATATGTAAATATGTAAATATGTAAATATGTAAAATGTATGAACATTGTAGGACCTGAGACTCTGTAAACTCCAGTGTCTCGTCTCTGAGCAGCAGGAGAGACTAACACATGTGACTGAACTGACTTTAAACTAAATTAACTTATTTATTAGAAAACTACAGCTCTTTAAAATGACTGAAGCACTTTAGCCACAGACGCACTTTACAAATAGACACTTTAGACTGTTTGGAGTGTGAAGTTTTGTGGATCTGTGGAGTTGTTTGATTGTTGTTTGTGTTGTACTGTCTCTGTCCCGTTTTAGATGTTGAGGGACTGAGAATGAAATTTTCACCAGGGCCACATCAGTAAAATGGCTGCCGTCAAAGGGACAGATTTAAAATAAATCTAACTACTTTTTTAACTTGTTAATTAACTGTTTCTGTATTTATTACTTATTCAAGTTACAAATATGACATATGCATTTGCCTAGATGTAAAAATATGGCTGTGTAACTGCGCATCTCCTGATAAAACGACATTTTAACACCATCATACCTTTTCATTTACCCCAGGGCCACATAAAATGATGTGGAGGGCCACACTTGAGTTTGACACATGCTCTACCAGAAAAGTTACACAATGGAGCTTTAAAAACAGATCAAAACGAATCAGACCTTTTTCAAAGCTACGGTATAGATCCTTTATATTGGCTCATTTTGAAATCACTGTTCCATACGAAGGTCGTGTTCAAAGTCAGACTAAATCCTGCTCGGTTTTATTGCTTGTACTGTTCCTACTTCCTGAGAGAGCAGCAAATGTAACAGCCAATTCATCCAAGCAGAAAAAGTGCAAATTTCCCAGTTTTCCCTTAACACATCATTCACTCCAGGGAAACAAAAGGAGCTGGCATCGATTTTAAGGCTTGGAAATACTTTAAGGAAGTGAGCGGTCTCTGGAGCAGCGCTATTATAGATTCAGACGTTTTCTTTAGTAACCCGCGCAAGATTTATTATCGAAATCCAATTAAGTCTTCAGGCTTGGAAGGGATCGTTGCCGGCGACGCTAAAGGTCAACCATTTTTTTTATATGCTAGCTGGCGTTGGACGGGCTGCTAACAGGCGCTCACACATGCAACGCCGCGGCTAGCTAACACGTACATCTAGAGTGATAGGTCCCTGGATTTCGCATATATATTTGATTAATGCTTGATGTGTTAGCGAGTCTCTGCAAAATGGTAATTAACTGGGCTTCTGAGAGCGGTCCCTGAGTCGAAGTTGTAAGTACGAGCTGGAGAAATAGACGGATGTTGGCAGAACGGTGGGAGACGTATTGATCGGACCAATTAGAACAGAGACAACTGAGAATGGAGAGGATGGGAGCAAATGTGCGTTTAGCTAGCTAGCATGTCTCCATGTTTACTACAGATTATTGACGGAGGAACCAATTTTTTAGAATAATTGACACCATGAAAGCAGGATTTTTGTCATTTTTAAGTATTTTAAGGTATTTAAGAGGAGGTATTTACTTCTATGGGGTATTAAAGAGGAGGTATTTTAAGTCTGTGGGATATTAAAGAGGAGGTATTTACTTCTATGGGGTATTAAAGAGGAGGTATTTTACGTCTGTGGGATATTAAAGAGGAGGTATTTACTTCGATGGGGTATTAAAGAGGAGGTATTTACTTCTATGGGGTATTAAAGAGGAGGTATTTTACGTCTATGGGGTATTAAAGAGGAGGTATTTACTTCGATGGGGTATTAAAGAGGGGGTAGGTATTTACTTTCTATGGAGGTATTTACTTCTATGGGGTATAAAGAGGAGGTATAGATTGGTATTTACTTCTATGGAGTGTCATAGGAGGTATGTCATGGGGTATCCCTGCCTGCTCCTTCCTCAAAGAGTCTGTGCCCTGGAGTATTAACCTGGAGGTGAGCCTATGGAGTGGGAGGGGGTATAGATCCTGGTCTCCTCCATACCCTGCCTGCTCCTCCTCCATCACCTGGCTCCATCAGTGCAGTCAACACCACCTGAACGGAATAAGAGGAGCCAGGACCCAGCACTCTGCGCCAGATCGTCTGTTTGTCTCACTGTGGTGCTACCTGTGTGTCTTCGTCCTGTTCGTGTCCCCGTGTGGTTCTTGCCTGTGTTCCCTGCACCTCTGGACCCTGACCTGCACCCAGCTCCTCGTATGTTCTCCCGTCACTTGTCTTGTGTCTGTCAATAAACACCGTAAAACTTGCCCCGAGTCCCGCATCTTTCGGTCCGCCTCACACCCCTCATTATGACACATACTCCCCGATGATGAACATGAGACATTTCTCTATTGATTACATGGAAAAAAATCGCTCGTCTCCATGGAGATGTTATTACATTTACCGTAATGTTTCACAATATGACATCCATCTTCTTTGTGTTCAACTACAGGAGTTTTTACTGCTCAAAAATACCTCAGGATAACAGTTTTCTTACACTGGGCGGGGTTGCCTTTCCACAGATCTGACGAGTAACTTAATACTTTATAGACCAAGGTTTAGTTTGTTTTTATGTCTGACAGTTTGGACTGCTCAGTAGCGCCTCAGTGTGGACACGTGATGTCGCTGCGACGGTTGAGGTTCTGACGCTGGTTTTGACGCTGTTTTCCTAGCGGTGGAGGCAGGACGACAGCGCCACCTGCAGTCCGACTTCTTCAGGACAATATCCCACTATAAAATAAATTACACCAAATAAATCTCATTGGACAATTGACACTTTACAATTTTCTTTGTGCGAATCGAGTGTAAAAAATTGACTAAATAGATTAATTTAATGTTAGCTAAAACCCAGCAATATTAATAGCAATACAGCAGCTTTCATTTTATTTTTACACAGCCTGTCGTCACAGATAAATGTGTTCACCCGTTTTCTGTTACATATTACAGTTTAAGTGGATTTCTGGGGGATTACGGATCCGGGAAATATTTTAGGCAGATCTGGCAACGCTCACATATAATAGTGTGTAATGTTGTATTTTCCAGTAACCATTTTGTTCAATTTGTCTCTCTCAACCGTTCAACAACGCTCCCATAATGGACCATTTCCAAATCAAAAACTACACCGACTTTTATCATTAATCCTTAATTATATTGTACATGGAATTATGATCGCAATTAATGAAAAGTCGTGAGTCCTGGCAACTCTAATATTTACATAACGCTGCAGTTTCTAATCCAAAAATGCTAATTATACATTTCCAAATGATGAGTGTTTGCTAACGCCGGTTCATTAGCGCTGCTTCGTTTGCATTTATAGTCGTTAGTGGCCATGCAAGATTTCATTTTCAATTTGCTGCTAAAATCGCAAACTTTTGGATGTAGATTGGGCTCAAATGAGGTTTTAGAAATTAGCATAAGAATGGGACGGCAGGTTTACCAGAGCGTTTTCATATCACTCCGCTTCTCATCTGTCGTTACAGCGAAACAAACACGGAAAAACAGCAGAGAAATTCAACTTTAGGACAGTTTTGCCTGGTTTAAACGAGGACAGGATAACGAAGAGAAGTACGCTACTCCGTGTTAGCCTTGTATTCTCCTACAATAACTTTTTGGGCTTTTATTTTGAAGGCGACTTACGTAAAGCTATGTACATTTATGCTAATCTAACCACGCTATTACGGTGTTCCCTCATCGTTAACTTAATTTAAGTTATATTTCAACTGCATCATGTTTTGCACAGTAGCATGTTAGCTAGCTCACTGTGCCTCAACGCTAACAGTCACTTTTTAAACATAAACGTAAAAATAAACAACTTATAAAATAAAAATAAAAAGTACAGTATTTTCTGGACTATAAGTGGCTCTGGAATATAAGCTGCACCAGCAAAAAATGCAGAATAATGAAGAAAAAAACATATATAAGTTGTATTTTTTAAGTATTACTCTTATTTGTGTAGTATTTAACCCCTAACCCACCTGCAGCTCCCTGTCCACTGTCTGACCCCATAACCTCTGACCTCTGACCCCTAGCTCCCCTAGCTAAGCTCCCTGTCCACTGCCTCATCTTTAAATGAATTTTAACGTGACTCTCAAAAACCTCAGACATAAACCTGGACAGGAAGTAGTGACACTAACAGAGAGGTTGCCAGGTGCTCAGAAAATGTCCATTTCCACCTACCCCCTGTCCCCGCCCACTCCTCCGTGCTTACTTGCTATTATTCCATAAAATGAATGAATGAAATGAAGGTTTAGTTAAAGAAAAAGTCAAGTTTTAGCCCTTTAACAATAAAAACAAGACACTGAAACATCTACAGAGTGAAATGGGCTTGTTTGCTCTAAAGTTTCCAACAAAAAGTCAATGTTTTGGCCGTTTTAGACGAAGATTCCAGTTTGCAAAGTGTAAAATAACGATCCATCTTTATGTAATAGTTGAAGAAATACGCCAAAAAACCCCAGTAATTTTTGGTAAATTCTAAACATATATAAAAACCTCCATAACTATTTTCCTCCAAGCTAACCCCACTGACGTCTATTGAATAAACAGCTTTTGCGAGTGACATTTTCAAAGCAAAAGCGGCGAAAAGGCTAAACGTTCCGCAGGTGTGAGTTCATTAGTGAGCGGTGCCATTTTTCCTCAGCGTTCCTGTCAAAAGGCGACGGTGAAACGTGTCAGAGTGAACCTGCCCGGACTGCCCCTCGTTATCCCAGAGAGCGCTCCTCGATCCCGTCCTCGATCCTATGGGGTTGCCACGGTAACAGACCTATCACACGCATCTCAACAGCGAACGCACCTGCAGCAGGAAACGAAGAAGAAGAAGACAGCCGCGCATGGAGCCATTTCTAATTCAATTTGATTACTGTCGTTTGAGCATTTCCTGATCGGATTAGGCGCGGTGGGATTACACAGGGTTTATCAATAGACTCGTATCGTGACTGCGATCGCGGCTGCTTTACATCAACTATTCACGCATTCACACACGAATTCGGGCGGGTTGAGTGTCTTGCTCAAGGACACAACGGCAGCGTTCATCTGTGGGAGCTGGAATCACACACAGACAAACCAGAGTAATGTCACCTGATACTGAAATATTTGAAGTACTGAAACATTTCAGTACTAAAACAGGATTAAAACAGGACTAAAGCAGGACTAAAACAGGATTAAGACAGGACTAAAACAGGATTAAAACAGGACTAAACCAGGACTAAACGAGGACTAAACCAGGACTAAATCAGGACTAAACCAGGACTAAACCAGGACTAAACCAGGATTAAAAGAGGACTAAAAGAGGACTAAACCAGGACTAAACCAGGACTAAACCAGGACTAAACCAGGACTAAACCAGGACTATACCAGTATTAAAGCAGGACTAAAGCAGGACTAAACCAGGACTCGTTCCAGATTAGCCGCTCTACCTGCTCGAGCCTCGATGAGCTTCATCTGGAGCTGTGGTGACGTCACTCAGTTCACTTCTTTACACAGATTACGGTAGCACTGAGTTGGAAGATGTGCCGATCTTGTTCTGTTTTTAAGTGGATTTAAAACCAAGAGAACAAATCTATGCTCCAAAATGGTCCATTATCTCGGAATCCATTATTGGACTAAGGAAGAAATAACCTTGGCCAACGAGCCTGACAAATGAGGAAAAATGTAAATTGCTTTGGCGACAACCACTGAACCACACAGTTAATATCAGTGTTTAACTTAGAAATGGTCCGATAGTTTTCAGCCTTTTTCATGTATAAATATAAATAAATAAATAAATAAATAAAAATAAATAAATAAATAAATAAATAAATATAATAATATATATATATATATATATATATATATATATATATATATATATATATATGTATATACATACATGAATAACATACTGACACACACACACACCCTTATAGTCAGCGGTGGAAGAAATACTACACTAATAATACATTTAAGTCACAATACAACAACTCAAAACATAAATAATCATCATAAAATTAAGATTAAAGCAGAAAAGTGCAGAATAAACCCCTTTCAGACATATGCACAGATAAACACAACCATTTGGAGCCTGGATTTAAACTCTTCAGGAAGAATGTTCCAGGTTTTTACTGCACAAAACTGAAACACTTATTCCCCTGGTTTAGTCCTGGTTTAGTCCTGGTTTAGTCCTGGTTTCCTGGTTTAGTCCTGGTTTAGTCCTGGTTTAGACCTGGCTCAGTCCTGGTTTAGTTAAATAAGGGCATGCATAAACCAAGATTAAACCAGGACTAAATTAGGACTAAACCGGGACTGAACTGGGACTAAACCAGGACTAATATGAAAGTAGGGTCGGTAAATAGGAAGTGACTGTACCTGCTGCTGTCAGACTCGTCATTTTGGTCTTAAATGTTCGTATTAACCTTCTACATGATCCTGTTTTTTTTATTTCACTTTTGTGTCTGTAAATCAAGATATGAACATTAATAACAGACAAATCAGGCGTCTCTGCTAAACCAGTGACACGGGCGTGAAGGGGCGTTACCTTCACTAGCCTCGCTCCGGATTGGCTCTTTGGTTGCTATGATACTCGCGGTCGTAACCTGGCTCCAGATTAGCCTCTACACCTGCTCTAGCTTCATCTGACTGCAGCTGAACGCTGTGGGCGACTTCTTTACCCCGTCTACGATCTATACACACACACAAAACGTATATTTCACGTTTAAATTGATCGAGTTGGTTGGATTCTACCATCTGCAAGAAAAATGTGGCTAGTTGGACGTATCGACAGCGGCAGAGGGAGCAGATTAGTTCCACTGTAAGACCTGCAGTATCGATGGTGCGTTTGAGAGCGATGGGATTAATGGCTTTTCTTGATATTGCTTCGCCATGAAAGCTGTTTAGGACCAGGGCCCCACAGAGCTGACACGGCCCTGACCAATCCCCAATCGATGGCTTCATTATCGAACCGGCGTGTGTCTGTGCATGTGCTTCCACGCCAAGACAAACGAGGTCTTTAACAATTTCCACCATCTTTTATTTCTACGATTTTCTATTTTTAAGCGTGTTCCTCGGGGAGACGCTGGAGTTTGATCAAAAATGGTCTTTTCGAAGATTCTTGGCAGGTTTTATTTATGGTAGGTTGGAATTTATGGTGTTGATTTCCACAAAAAAATGGACTGTAAGGAGTATTTTGAGCAGATAGTAACAAGCAACGCAGTGGCAGAGCGGTTAAGCCCGTCGCCTCGTAGTGAAAAGGTTACAGGTTCAACTCCCGGGTCTTTCCATGTGGAGTTTCCATGTTCTTTAGGCAGTTACAGTTTCTCCAATGAACCAAAAACATTCACAAAAGGTAAGTCTGCGATCATTCTAGGTAAAGCAAGACAGTCTCCATGGCGACAGGCGAAGTTACACAGTGTAGTTTAATATTTTGCTGGTGTTCACTTAAACACACTGGGAGTTTTTTTTTACTGCAGAGGTCAGTCAGTCCTGTGTCTGTAAAAACATGTGATGTGGAGACATTTTTATTTGTTTTTAATGAGAAAAAATTAAATCATGAAGGATAAATATGAAGATTAGTTTTTGTCACGTCGCCAAACTGTGATCAGGAAAACTGGTTAACTCTGTGTGTCTGTCCCGTTGTGTCTCTGTCTCTATGTGTCTCTCTATGTGTCTCTGTGTCTGTGTCTCTAAGTGTCTCTCTTTATCTCTGTCTCTTTCTTCTCTCTCTTTGTGTCTTTCTATCTATTTTGTCTATCTCTTTGTCTCGCTCACTGCGTCTCTATTTCTGTCTCTTTCTCTCTGCTGTGTCTTGCTCTGTCTCTCTCTTTGTTGCTCTCTTTTTCTCTCTGTGTTTCTTTCTCTCTGGCTTGTCTCTCTCTCTGTCTCTCTCTCTCTCTGTCTCTCTCTCCCTGTCTCTCTCTCTCTGTGTTGCTCACTTTTTATCTGTCTTTCTTTCCGGCGCTGTTGCTCTCTCTCTGTCTTCTCTCTCTCTCTGTCTCTCTTGTCTTTCTCTCTCTGGCTCTGCCGCTCTCTCTGTCTCTCTCTGTGTCAATCTCTTTCTCTCTCTGTCTCTCTCTCTGCCGCTCTCTCTGTCTCTCTCTGTGTCAATCTCTTTCTCTCGCTGTCTCTCTCTCTGTCGCTCTCTGTGTCTCCCTGTGTCAGTCTCTTTCTCTCTGTCTTTTTCTCGCTCTGTCTCTCTCTCTGTCTCTCTCTCTCTCTCTCTCTATGTGTCTCTCCGTGTCAGTCTTTTTCTCTCTGTCTTCTCTCTCTTTCTCTCATTTCAACCAGGAGAGACTGATGAATAATTAAATGGCTAAACTACATAAACAAAATCTCTCTCCAAAGCAAAACATTGACATCAAAAAGTCTTCTCAAAAATAAGTTCTTAAAATATTTATTCACTTACAGTTCAGATAAATACTTCTGCTCGACCTGTGTGCTCCTGGAACGTTCCACAGTGCATCATTAAACATATCTATCCTAGTTACGGCACAGATCTGCGGAGAGGAGAGCCTGCGCGGGTGTTTTCGAGGTATTACTAAGGTGAAAACGGCGTGTCCCAGATGTAGCTGCAGCAGTTTCTTACAGCGTTTGTTGTTGACTGGAGACATCTCCGCTGTCATATCCCATTCCATTCATGCTTTCATTACAGACACCAGTGACCCGAGCCAAGTCTTACACACTCAAGTGCCACTGAAGTGCAGCTGGACCGGCTCCAAACAACGACATACAAAAGCCGAAGTAAAAGGATTGTGTATCTCGGGTCTGGCTGAACGGCTCCTACACCTGAAAATACAACTGTCTGACGTTTAAAACCATGTGACTAACCTTAAAAGACGAGAAAGGAGGACGAGAAGTGGCTTTTTGGAGTGTTTTTGCATGTTTTACCATTGTTCCCTCATCAAAAACACGCCTGATGTGGTTTTAAATGCCATCCATGCATGTTTGAGTAATCTAGAGATCTGTCCCGGGTCCTATTCAAACCCTGTTATGGTTAGCAGTACGATTTTGTCCAAAGCTCCACCCACAATCTCCATAAATATACAAAAACATGATACAAAACTGTGCACTGCAGCTTCACAAACGCTGGTGGTGCTGTGATGTGATGGTGGGAAATTCCAGCTCTGTTACCTGCACAGGTGTTTCATTGTGCAGCGCTTGGCCTTTCAGCAGATACACATCACTGCGGCCGCTCAGGTAACTCTGCCCCTCCATCTCTGTTTCTCCCTCTTTCTCTCTCTGTGTGTTTCTCTCTGTCTCTTCATCTGTCTCTCTCTCTCTGTGTTTCTCTCTTTCTCTTCCTCTGTCTCTCTCTGTTTCTCTCTCTCTCTCTGTGTTTCTCTTTCTCTCTCCTCTGTCTCTCTGTGTTTCTCTCTTTCTCTCTCTGTGTGTTTCTCTTTCTCTTCCTCTGTCTCTCTCTGTGTTTCTCTCTTTCTCTTCCTCTGTCTCTCTGTGTTTCTCTCTTTCTCTTCCTCTGTCTCTCTGTGTTTCTCTCTTTCTCTGTCTGTGTTTCTCTCTTTCTCTGTCTGTGTTTCTCTGTTTCTCTTCCTCTGTCTCTCTCTGTGTTTCTCTCTTTCTCTCTCTTCGTCTCTCTCTCTGTGTTCTTTTCTTTCTCTGTCTGTGTTTCTCTCTTTCTCTCTCTGTGTTTCTCTGTTTCTCTTCCTCTGTCTCTCTCTGTGTTTCTCTCTTTCTCTTCGTCTATCTCTCTCTGTGTTTCTCTTTCTCTTCCTCTGTCTCTCTCTGTGTTTCTCTCTTTCTCTTCCTCTGTCTCTCTCTGTTTCTTTCTCTTCCTCTGTCTCTCTCTGTTTCTTTCTCTTCCTCTGTCTCTCTCTATGTTTCTCTTTCTCTTCCTCTGTCTCTCTCTATGTTTCTCTTTCTCTTCCTCTGTCTCTCTCTGTGTTTCTCTCTTTCTCTGTGTTTCTCTTTCTCTTCCTCTGTCTCTCTCTGTGTTTCTCTTTCTCTTCCTCTGTCTCTCTCTGTGTTTCTCTCTTTCTCTGTCTCTCTCTGTATTTCTTTCTCTTCCTCTGTCTCTCTCTGTGGTTCTCTCTTTCTCGTCCTCTGTCTCGCTCTGTGTTTCTCTCTTTCTCTGTCTCTCTCTGTGTTTCTTTCTCTTCCTCTGTCTCTCTCTGTGTTTCTCTCTTTCTCGTCCTCTGTCTCGCTCTGTTTCTTTCTGTTTCTCTTTGTCTCTCTCTTTCTTTCATTTCAGGAGGAACTAAAACTGGCTCCGATAAATGAGAAAAAAGTCATGAATATTTTGAATGAGTAAACGAAAAATCTCTCTCAAAGTTGGACAGGCGATAAAAAAACCTAAATGCTGCTATAAAAAAAAGTACTCTCAGAAATATGCACTTAAAATGATCAAATCAATATTTCCGTTCGACCTGTTTGTTTCCATGGAGACGTCATTGCTTTAACTGGAATGTTCCACAGCAGGGCATTAAACTCTCCAAGGAAGAATTACAAAACTATAAAAATGGTTGCAACTGAAAAGTGCAAATAGATACAGTATGTTTAATGCTATACTGTGGAACATTACAGGTAAGAAGAAATATCTCCAAGGAAACAAGCATGTGGCAGACCCTACGTCAGAAAAGTTACATAGTGCAACTTTAAGGTAGAGTGTGCAGAGTGTGCGTTTATGTTTGTAGTGGTTTAGTCCTGGTTTCGTCCTAATGTGGATTTGGTTTGGTTTGGTTCTAATCCTGGTCTAGTGCTGATGTGGACTTGGTTTGGTTCTATTCCTGGTTTAGTCCTGGTTTAGTTCTGATGTAGACTTGGTTTAGTTCTGTTCTAATCCCAGTGTAGACCTGATGTAGACTTGGTTTTCTAATCCCAGTGTAGTCCTGATGTAGACTTTTGGTTTGTTCTAATCCTGGTCTAGTGCCTGATCTGGACTTGGTTTAGGTTCTAATCCTCTTTAGTCCCAGTTTAGTTCTGATGTAGACTTGGTTTGGTTCTAATCCTGGTCTAGTCCTGATGTAGACTTGGTTTGGTTCTGATGTAGACTTGTTTTGGTTCTAATCCTGGTCCTAGTCCTGGTCTAGTCCTGATGTGGACTTGGTTAGGTTCTAATCCTGGTTTAGACCTGATTTATTTCTGATGTAGACTTGGTTTAGTTCTGTTCTAATCCCAGTGTATTCCTGATGTAGACTTGGTTTGGTTCTAATCCTGGTCTAGTCCTAATGTAGACTTGGTTTGGTTCTAATCCTGGTCTAGTCCTGATGTAGACTTGGTTTGGTTCTAATCCTGGTCTCGTCCTGATGTAGGCTTGGTTTGGTTCTAATCCTGGTTTAGTCCTGGTCTAGCCCTGATCTAGACTTGGTTTGGCTCTGTTCTAATCCTGATTTAGATTTGGTTTAAACCTCTTTCACTCATCATAAAATCTTTCATTTATCAGGTTCAGTAAGTCAATGTAATGTTAGAACGCGGGAGCTAGCATTTCAGGTTTGATTTCTGTGCGAGTGCTAATGAGACGGCTAGCTTCACACTGGGGGAATCCATGTGTGAGCAGGGGTGATAGAAGTAATTGACTAGAGGTGTCGTAGCATGCTAGCACGCTAACACGCTATCCTTTCCCTGGCTTGTTTTTCCTCATTATTTTCACGGCTGGAGGTAGCACTGATGCATGATCAATTTTTTTAACTTGATTGATGACATAGAGAGGTGCAATTTGAAATTTATTTTATGAAAATCAATGGGTCCATATAGCCGCTTAGCTTAATCACCACCGCAGTTGGAAAAGAGCCACGAGGGACCGTTTTCAATGCTACTTTGCCATGGAGGAATGCTAAAAATAGACTATTTGACTGCGAGAGAAAGAACAGGGTGAATAATATAATAACAAAGCCATGTGAAGATATTGATTTTGTGACAATATCAAACGGATCGCTTTAAAATTCATTGTTTTGTAGCAATAGATTGGAAAACATTTATGGAGAAGAGCAATTCGATCTTTTGCTCTGTTTCATTTTCTCGCTAGACTAAAGTAATGAACGCTGAGACTGCACTGAAGCCACGGGGATGTTTTTGTAAAGACAACAGCTAAAGACAAAGTTTAAATCTGTAAACTGGACAAATCGTCATAGTTCTATGTCTTTTGCTGTGGATCAGACCTGGACGACTGAGGGATCACACAGACTTGTAGGATAATGTAAACTTTTCTACAGGGCGGCCCAAAAGTCACTGACACTTTTAAATCTTCAGTAGCTCCTATAATTCTTAAGTTAAACTCACCAAATTTTAGCAGTAGATAAACTGAACCTTCAGAGATTTTTGGCAAATTTTTTGGTTTGGTTCTGAATAGTTCACTCCACTTGAACTTATCACGACTTAAACTAGGGGAAGTAAAAATTACCAGGCTTTTAAAAAGAATTTTATTTCGATGTCCACCTTTTTCGGTTTGGCTCTGAATAGTTCAATTCACAAACACTTTTTCAAGATAACTTTAAAGAATTTCAGGCTTATGTCTCTTATTTGATCCTTGATGTTACATTTTAAGTCGTTTATTGTATGATAGTTTATTCACAAACAAACCGACTTTTCTTTAAGATAGCCCCACAGGAAGAAATCAGGACTAGTCAGACTCAAATTTACATTAATTGGTGTAAACACATAGCTGCCCGCACCTCTGCCCGATAGCAGATATTTTGCTACTATAGATATAAAACAAATGTAATTGGGGGCCCTCTGGTGGCCTCGGGGCCCTCAGCAGCTGCTCATTCTGCTTATAGGCTGGACCGGCCCTGGCTCTATCAATGATATTTATGTTAAGAGCGAGATTCGAACCAGTGACCTTCGGATCAGTGGGCAAACGCTCTGCCAATTGTCCACCATTAATGTTCTATGTTACTTTCAGATAACAAAACAAACACACTGACAACAGGGATGTTACTACAGGAACTTCAGTGCAGTAATGTCATCTGATACAAAACTATTTGAAGTATTGAAGCTATTCGTGGTGAGCATTAAACAAAACATGAGAAATAAAAAGTCCATCAGCCCAAAAACCCAGCACATTCTACGGCGCAGTTAAAATGTGAACAGCTGGAATGTGTTTTTAACTGAGACAGTGACCGACAAAATCAGCCGTTAATGTTGTGATTTTGTGTGAGGACACTGGGTCACCTGTGGGAAAATGAGCTCAGTGATTGATTTTAGAGACATGGTTAGTGCGAGCACACTTTCAGGATGAAAAACTGAGACACCCCCGGGTTGGGTTAGTAATAAAACTGTGAAAAGAGCATGTAATTAAGAATATTATTATGAACTCGGTCCATTCATGACTTAATCACGGCCCTTTCAAGACTTATTTGTGAGTCAGTACATAATCTGAGAAAGTTCAGTCAGTGCAGTTAGATAATTTTTTGTGTTATGGACATTTTCAAGCATGTTTTTTCTGTATATTGGCTACTCGGTGTGAACACGGCCGACCTCGAGCCAACCTACGCAGTCCTCTGTGACAGTGCAAGTACAGACAGACAGTACAAAAAAGAGCGCGGATCATGTATATTTGTATGAACAGGTGCTGGAGAACTGCTGTTTGACATGTTTGTCTGTCTGCGCAGGCGAGTCTGGGTCTGTCTGCGCAGGTGAGGCTGGGTCTGACTCCGCAGGTGAGCAGGGGACTGTCTGCGCAGGTGAGTCTGGGTCTGTCTGTGCATGTGAGGCTGGGTCTGTCTGCGCAGGTGAGCCCGAGTCTGTCTGGGCAGGTGAGTTTGGGTCTGTCTGCGCAAGTGAATCTGAGTCTGTCTACGCACGTGAGCCTGGGTCTATCTGCGCAGGTGAGTCTGGGTCTGTTTGGGCAGGTGACCCCAAGTGTCTGCGCAGGTGAGTCTGGTATGGGTCTGTCTACACAGGTGAATCTGAGTCTGTCTGTGCACGTGAGTGAATCTGAGTCTGTCTGTGAGCATCTGTGAGGTGAGCTGGATCTGTCTGCGCAGGTGAGCCTGGATCGCTGCTTAGGTGAGCCTGGATCTGTCTGCGCAGGTGAGCCTAGGTCTGGGTGCGTCTCCATGTGTTTAGCCACAGATGAAAGAAAAGACAACTGCGTACAGGAGAAGCGGCCTCTGTTCACTTGAAGCGTGTTGTCATGGTGATAAGTTCTTTGATCAGTTGATGGACTTTCACGTGGCTCATGGTGTTTGGGGTGAATGATGCACAGTGTAAGTGAACAAGACCCACCCAAAAGTAAAGTAAACAGAACTAAAACTAGGGCGCTCCACAGAAATCAGCTTAGACAACACTGGAACTAAACCCGGACTAGGACCAAACCGAGACCACATGAGGACCAAACCAAGACCAAACCAGGCCCAGAGGGGGCAGTTGACATATGTCTGCTGTCTTGCTGGTTAGACTGACCTCAGAGAGCAGAGAGCGGTGGTGTAATGTGTGATGTGATTCATGTCTAAAAGGGGAGTGCGTGGGAGTCCAGATCTGCCTCTGTGCTCAGGTCTGCAGGGACGAGGGGCTCTGCTCATACAGACACTACGCTATAAAGAGATTCACTACACGAGAACACAGAAACACCCGACGACTTGAAGAATATCTTGATAAAACTCATGGATTACAGATCATGTTAAAGTTTAAAATAAGCACTTTTAATTTGTTACGCAAAATGAATAGAAAAAAATACAACTGTGATGGTCAAATTGACTCATAAATAAAGACGTAAGCTCAGATTTTTATTTATAAAAACGTTTTCACTGGCCTCTCCGCAGATCTGACCTCTAACTTTGCCTGGTGTCTTTTCTCCTTAAACATAAAGATAAGCTAAACTAATGCCATACTGTGGAACATTCCAGGCAAAGCGATATTGTTATAGTGAAAGCATATTTTCGGTATTTATATGTTTAAAATACTGTTTATTATTAAGTGTACAAGCTTGAAATTAAATGATTGGGTGAAAGCATTAACATCTCCATGGAAACAAGTAAGTGGCAGACCCTGGAAAGTGACACAATGCACCTTTAAAGGGTATAATAATTATGTTTTTTACAATAGAAGTAAATATATCCTTGTTCGCACCCATAGACTGGATCTGTGTATGTATTTAAATGGACGTAGCTAACCTGCTAGCCGCCATGTTCCAAACAGGAAGTGAGTGATCTTAAAATGTTCATAAAGCGGCGTTCCTTAACAAATCTTGAAGCTGCGGCGAGGGCCAGAGCGGGTCCCGGGTTCGTGGCTTTAACAGTGACTCGCTGGGAGGTAATTGTGAACAAATATGCTAAGATCCAACATGAGTTTTGTGGCGATTTATTGACGAACGCACACAGAGAGCGATCAGCAGTGCAGCAGAGAGAACGGACACGGGTGGATTCAACAGACTAAGGTAAGATGGAGGTGAAACTGGAGGTCAACAAAAATGACGGCAACCCGGCCCTGACTCTCAACATCTGTGGAAGAGGTCAGTGCCGCCTTTACACACACGCTGTCCCTCGCTATATCGCAGTTCACCTTTTGCAGATTTTTTTAACGCAGTTTTACATGCTTTTTTACATTATATGAATGTGCATTGTGTTCTGCGTCCTGATTGGCTAAGAGCCTCTAGACCATTGTGTTCTGCGTCCTGATTGGCTAAGAGACTCTAGACCATTGTGTTCTGTGTCCTGATTGGCTGAGGGCCTGTAGACCATTGTGTTCTGCGTCCTGATTGGCTGAGGGACTGTAGACCATTGTCCATCAGTCTCCTCCGTGTCTCCTGTACAGTACAGAATGTGTCAGACAAATTTACATAAATGTTGGATCGCAGTGTGACTCTGAAGTGCTGTATGTTTGCAAGTTTTCTCCCAGACAAAACCCACAATGTCGATGAAACGTTCTGCACCGACAAAGGCACCGACGAAGGTTTGAACTTTGAGAGAGTTTAATGTGAGAAAATGTTAATGCCTGCGTGAGAAAAATGTATAAAGTGTGTGGTGAGGGGTTTTACAGACAAGAAACATAGAATAATCGTAAAAACTAAAGCAGATACTTCGCAGATTTTGCCTATTGCCGATTATTTTTAGAACATAACCCCTGTACATGCCCAGGAGCCCCGCCCCTTCAGCTCTCGACCAACCAGATGCACTATTATTTCACTATTGTGTCTGTAAATCAAGATATGAACATTAATCACTGACAAATCAGGCGACGCTAGTCTCTCCTGCTAGCGTTAGCAACAGGTTTGATCGACAGCGTTGCTAAGCATCCGCTCCCTGCTAAACCAGCGGTGTGGGGGCTGGAAGGGGGCGTTACCTTCAACAGCCTCGCTCCGGATTGGCTCTTTGGTTGCTATGATACTCGCAGTCACAACTCTGGTCCAGATTAGCCGCTATAACCGCTAGCCTTGACTGGAACCGAACGCTGTGGGTGACGTCACACTCACTTTGTCCATTTCTTTATGCGATCTATATCTCCGCACCACATAGCAGAGCGTGGTATAGCGTTGCCATGGATACGCACATCCTTGACAGCGATGCTATGGGCTCATATTAAACCCCGTAGCTCACAGGAAACTCTATACGGCTTTTCAATTGCACCCACAGGGAAATTTATCCAATGTATTTGACCCGTCCTTCAACGCTGCTGGGGCGACCTGTCAGGAGCTGTGGTCTGAAGCGACAGACGCAAACAGTAAACTCAAAATGGCCGCTGCGTTAGCTAATAAACAGCATGAATTAGTTTATAAAAATGCTGTCTCTGGGTAACTATTACATGGCCTTGAGTCAGTGTGCCATGGTACCAAATTAAAACTGCAAGATGTTTCAGTTTAATTATTGAAATGGGCCAAAGCCGCCTGATTGGGCCCGTGGGATTCTGGGAAATGTAGTTGAAAAAGCTCGCTCTCTGTTTTATACTGTGTCAAGACCAAAGCCACTTTAATATCACACTTTAAGACCCGATTTGACGATGATAAACAGACTGAGTAAGGTCGAGTTTTGATACTTTCAGCACATACTTGAAATGATGTATTGAAAAGATGGGAAAAGATGGGGACAAGGTTTTTCTTGTTAATGACATTGTACTTTGCTGTGAAATATCTAAAAGGTAAATTCACAGATCAGTACATATAAATGGACATAGCTGACCTGCTAGCCACCGTGTCGACTCTGGCTCCAGTTCACTTTCTATTGAAAAACTGTCTCTCTCTCTCTGTACCTGCTGCTGACAGACTCGTCGTTTTGGTCTTAAATGTTCATATTAACTCGCTCTACGTGATTCTGTTTTTTTTGTTTCGCTATTCTGTCTGTAAATAAAGATATGAACATTAATAACAGACAAATCAGGCGCCGTCTTTCCCCCGAGGCCGCTCCCGCTAGTGTTAGCAACAAGTTTGATTGACAGTGTTGCTAACGATACCAAATATGGAAGCTCAAAATTCACCTTTATAACTGCTAGACCTCAAACCGCTGTCTGTGCGCTTACGTTACGTGGCTTTCGTTGCGTCGCTTTCGTTACGTGGCTTTCGTGGCGTGGCTTCCGTTGCGTCGCTTCCGTTGCGTCGCTTCCGTTGCGTCGCATCGTTTAAGTTGCGTCACCTTCGTTACATTGCCTAGTAACCCTGACGACGGCTGACTAATGAGCTTTACGACTCTTGACTCATGACCTAAAGGAGTAAAATGGACTGAAATAATTACAGTTTTATTTTTAATTCTTTATTATTTCATAGAAGAAGAGTTGAGTAATCAGCGTCGTCGCAGCCGTTTATTTCTGTTTAGACTAAATTTTGTGAGGAATTAATCTTTCTCTTTGAACATCAACAGACAAATATAACGTTTGAGGTGATTTCTTCTCGATTGTAGTGAGTATTACATAAGTTTAAAAAAATATACCTCGTTTCCCCTGTAGAAGAAGAAGTCACGGCTAAGGTGCGATGCATGATGGGATATAGCAGTGCGCGAAGTCTGCCCGGATACACGCTTCGTTCACGGACCGATCTCCATGGAAACGCCGGAAACGCCCTTCAAATGCAGCCCACGAAGTGTGAAAGCGAAGAATTGACTCGGATATGATTGGTTGAGAGGTGCAGGTGGTGGGCTGTGATTGGCTGACGGAAACAGGAAGCAGGTTTGTGGATAAAATAAAGTTTCCTGGTTGAATTTGACGGCTGCAAAAGGCCAGTCGTGTTTATGTTCACATTTGCAGCGTTCTAACCACACTCGGGTCTATATATAGTGTGAACAGACTGTGCCACCAGCCGCCACTATCCAACTCCCACTGCACACAGCAGACGGCCGGGAAGAAGAGACCCACTCAAACGGCTCTCAAACGGCTCTCCAACGGCTCTCAGGCGGCTCTCAAGCGGCTCTCAAGCGGCTCTCCAGAGACGTCACAAAGTCAAGTTCTAGTCGTAATTATTTCCAGACGACATATCGAGGATTTAAATGTGATGTAAAGACATGATTCTTTTAATGCAGAGTAAAGATACACTGTGGGATGTTTAAGTCGACTTTAAGGATGTGGTTTAAAGGTGCAGTGTGGTCTGCTACCTGCTTGTCTCACTGGGACGAGCCACGTTACAGGTCAGATCTGTGGAGAGGCGATCCGCTAACAGTAAGAATATGTGTTTTTCAAGGTTTGGGAAAAAAATGAACAAACAAAAGAACACTTCCCAGAGACAGAGAGACACAAAGAGGAAGAGAGGAATGACAGAGACAGAGAGAGAGAGACAGAGGAGAGGAAGAGAAGAATGACAGAGACAGAGAGAGAGACAGACAGAGGAGAGGAAGAGAGGAATGACAGAGACAGAGAGAGAGACAGAGGAGAGGAAGAGAAGAATGACAGAGACAGAGAGAGAGAAAGACAGAGTAGAGGAAGAGAGGAGTGACAGAGAGAGACAGAGGAGAGGAAGAGAGGAGTGACAGAGAGAGAGGAGAGACAGAGATAGATGGAGAGAGAGAGAGGGGAAGAGGGGAGAGACAGATGGAGAGAGAGAGATAGATGGGAGAGAGGAGAGACGGAGAGAGGAAGAGGCGAGAGAGACAAGAGAGAGAGACAGAGAGAGGAGAGATGGAGAGAGGAAGAAAGGAGGGATATGAGGAGAGAGCGAGAAGAGAGGAGACATGGGGAGAGGAAGAGAGAAGAGACAGAGAGAGGAGAGACAGGCGAGAGAGAGAAAAGAGAGATGAGAGTTGGAGGAGAGGAAGAGGAGAGACAAGATAGAGAGACAAAGGAGAGGAAGAGAAGAAAAACAAGAGAGAGGAGGAGGAAAGAGACGAGCGAGACCGACAGAGACATAGAGAGACATAGAGAGGAGAGACGGGGTAGAGGAAGAGAGGAGGGATACAAGAAAGAGAAGAGAGAGAAGAGAGTGAGTGGACACAGTGATAATACTTGTCTGCCTCTCTCTCTCCTCTTTTCTCTCCCTCTCTCTCTCCTCCTCTCCTCTCTCTCTCTCCCTCTCTTCTCTGGATCCTGTTACTCTGACAGAGACACACGAGCTGCTCTGGGCTCACTGCCACCTCTCCCACCTCCCTTTATCTCTCTTTTCACTCTCTCCTCCCTCTCTCTTTCATTCTCTGGCTTTCCCCACTCTTACCTCACTCTCTCCATTTTCTCTCTCTGTCTTCACCGCTTTCATTTGTCTTGCCTTTCTCTCTCTCTTTCTCCACTCTCTACTCCCCCTCTTTCTCTCTGAACCACTTTCATCACTCTCTCTTCACTCTCTCCTCCCTCTCACTTACATTCCTACTGTTACAAAACTATCTCTTCTCCTTATTCGGTCTCTGTCTTCTCTTTTGTCCCTCTCTCTCTCTTTTCTCTCTCACTCCTATTACCCACTCCCCCTTTCCTACCTGTCCTCTCTTGATGCTTCTCTCTCCTCTCTCTCATCTCTCTTTCCCCTCCTCTCTCCCATATCCCTCTCTCTTTCTCTCGTATGGCTTTTTTCCTCTCTTTCTTATCCGCCTTCTCTCTTTCTTCATTCATGCTCCCCTCTATCTTAACGTCTCCCTCTCTTTCTCTCTCTTTCTCTCTCTTTCTCTCTCCTATTTCCTCTCTCTTACCCCCCCTCACTCTCCTCTTTCTCTTCATTTGCCCCTTTCTCTCTCAATCATTTCCCACTCCCTTTTTCTTTCCCTCTTCCCCTTTCCTTCTTTCTCTCCATCTCTCTTTTCCTCTCCCTCTCCCTCCTCCTCTTTCTCCCCCTCGCCCTCTTCCCATGTTTCTCTCATTCTTCCTCCTCCCTCTTTCTCTCTTCCCTCTTCCCTCTCCTTCTTTCTCTCTATCCCTCTTTTCCTCTCCCTCTTTCTGTCCCGCTTTCCCTCTTCCTCTTTCTCTCCCCTCTTCCCCTTTCTCCTCCTCTCTTTCTCCCCATTGCTCTTCCCCTTTCCCTCTCTCTTTCTCTTCTTTCAGTCTTTTCTTTCTCTCTGTTGAGTTGCAGAGACTCTGTGTCAGACCTGGATTACTATGTTTAATTTCACTTTAATCTTTGACTAAAATACAAACAAATAAATAAATAAATAGAAAAAAAAAAGAAAATAGAAAAAATCCTGAAATTGATAACAGAAATATAAAAATACAAGAATAAATAAATAAGAAAAGAAGTATAAATAAAAAAAATAAAAATAATAAAAAATAATATATGAATTATAAATAAATAATAAATATATATAAATATAAATAAATAAATAATAAATATAAATAAAATAAATAAATAAATAATATAAGTATAAATAAATAAATAAATGGAAGTATAAAAAAAAATATATAAATAAACAGAAGTATAAATAAAAAAGTATAAATAAATAAATAGAAAAATAAAAAAATAAAAACAGAAATAAATAAACAGAAATATAAAAAGTAAGAATAGAATAAATAAGAAGTATAAATAAATAAAAATAAATATATAATAAATAATAAATAGAAGTAATAAATAATAAATGGAAGTATAAATTAAAAAATATATAAATAAACAGAAGTATTAATAAAAAAAGTAAAAAATAAAATAGAAATAAATAAATAGAAGTATAAATAAATAAATAGAACTATACATAATAAGAATAGAATAAATAATAATAGAAGTATAAATAAAAAAACAGAAATAAATAAATAGAAGAAATCAATAAATAGACTTTTAAAAGGAACATAATAACTAAAAACAGGTTTGTTATTCCGAAAACAGACCTGAAGTTGTGTTTTGTTTGTTAACAGCTCCTTTTACCATTAGTTCAGCAGAGTTTGGGCTGAAATGATCCAAATGATTCTAGTGAAGGTGCGTGGAGTTTAAAAACACTTCCTGTATCACCACACGATGACATCACAAGGTGGAACAGAGCGTTTTTAGCGTTTCCATGTAGCTCAGACATTATAATATCTCTTGGATGTAGATAGAAACAGTGTAATTTAGTTTGTCAGCCTCCTACAGTACGCCGCACAGCGAGACAGTGATTGCATTTGCTTCCTGTTGCATCTTGGGAGGAAAAAAAACAAAAAAAACTAAAGAAAAACAGGAGGGATGAGCAGGATTTACAATAGACCCCACGCAGAGGCAGAGGCAGGGGAGGCACCCGGCGGAGGCAGACTTAAGCACAAGTTCCTTTTGTTCTCAACTTTTCAGGTGCGAGAAAATGAAAGGAACGAGCTGTGTTTGAAAGTACACGTTGTGCCGGGACAGGCGGCGAACAGCGGGACGCCCAGACAAACGCAGGTCCAGGGATTAACGCCATTATCGTTATTATGACTTCAACACGAGGACAGGGTCTTTAGGCTGGTTTGAAAACAGACATGTGCTTTTTGGTTCTTTTGGTTTGACATAAAGTGATTCAAAGTGTTTTACGGAATAAGAAAGATGTTAAAATCACAGTAAGACAAATTAAACACATAATAATCATCATAAAATTAACATTAAAGGAGAAAAGTGCAGAATAAAACCCTTTGAGTCACATTCACAGATTAACAGAATCATTTGAGCCTGGATTTAAACATTATCAAAGTCGAGGACTGTCTCATGTCTTCAAGAAGAATGTTTAATCCTGGTTTAATCCTGGTTTAGTCCTGGTTTAGTCCTGGTTTAGTCCTGGTTTAGTCCTGGTTTAGTCCTGGTTTAGTCCTGGTTTAGTCCTGGTTTAATCCTGGGTTAGTCCGAGTTTAATCCTGGGTTAGTCCTGGTTTAGTCCTGGTTTAGTCCTAGTTTAGTCTCGGTTTAATCCTGGTTTAGTCCTAGTTTAGTCCTGGTTAAATTCTGGTTTAGTCCTAGTTTAGTCCTGGTTTAATCCCGGTTTAGTCCTAGTTTAATCCTGGTATAGTCCTGATTTAGTGGTAGTTTAATTCTGGTTTAGTCCTAGTTTAACCCTGGTTTAGTCCTGGTTTAGTCCTGGTTTAGTCCTGGTTTAGTCCTGGTTTAGTCCTGGTTTAGTCCTAGTTTAATCCTGGTTTAGTCCTAGTTTAGTCCTGGTTTAATCCTGGTTTACAGATATCCTCTTCCCTGATTGGCTAATCCACCTGTCAATCACAGCTCCCTAAACCAGACGCAGAATTGGATCTTTTCACAAACAAAACTCAGTCCAAATCCCGCGAGTCCGTTTTAATTTTGTGTTTTCTCTGTGGGTTTGCGCTTCTACGTGGCCTCGGTGTGAATATTAAAATCGCTGTAGTATCTCTGCCGTCTGTGTCGTACTGCGCTGGACGTCTGAAGTGTTTTTTTTCCCTCTGTTTTCCCTGAATGAGCCAGGCCTTGACAACTCTTGAGCGATAAGAGCCTGAGACACGACTGCAACAGCAAATATCAGGCACCAGCGAAACTCCTGCACCAAACACTGACAAAAAAACAACTAAATATGAACAAAAGGAAAGATCTGAGTCTGAAACAGCTGGGGTTTATTTATCTTTTTATGCTCGGAAAAACACAGCCACAGCTCCACTGTTCAGACTGGTTCTTACGACTATTTTTTTTTTCCACTTTTATGTTTTTGAAATTAGTTCTGATCAAAAGCGCTTGTAAAAATGTGATCATTTACCATGTGATTTTTGTGTAAGTTTTTTTCATTTATTGTTCACAGGCTCGCTCCGGATTGGCTCTTTGGTTGCTATGATACTTAAGGTCAGAAATCCAAATATGGAACTTGGTTTAGTCTTGGTTTAGTCTCGGTTTAGTCCTGGTTTAGTCTCGGTTTAGTCCTGGTTTAGTCCTGCTTTAGTCCCGGTTTAGTACTGGTTTAGTCCTGGTTTAGTCCTGGTCTAGTCCTGGTTTAGTCCTGGTCTAGTCCTGGTTTAGTCCTGATTTAGTCCTGGTTTAGTCCTGGTTTAGTCCTGGTTTAGTCCTGGTTTAGTCCTGGTTTAGTCCTGGTTTAATCCTGCTTTAGTCCTGCTTTAGTCCTGCTTTAGTCCTGCTTTAGTCCTGTTTTAATCCTGCTTTAGTCCTGGTTTAGTGCTGGTTTAGTCCTGGTTTAGTCCTGCTTTAGTCCTGCTTTAGATCTATGTTCCTTCTCTCACCTTTGGTCATGACCTCTGGGTCATGACGGTGGATATAAATCGTCCAAATGAGTTTCCTCCTCAGGCTGTCGGGACACTTCCTTAGAGACAGACAGAGGAGCTCGGAGTAGAGCCGCTGCTCGTCTATGTGGAGAGGAGCAGCTGTTCTCGACGCCTCCCTGGAGAGATGTTCATGTTCCACCCTGAGGAGGCCCTGAGGTAGACCTGTGAAGTCTCTGGGCTGACCTGGAGAGGCCTTGGGGTCCCCTCGGAGGAGCTGGAGGGAGTGTGTCTGGTGAGGGACGTCTGGGAGTCCATGTTTAGACTCCTGCCCCCGCCACTCGCACCCAGATAAGTAGAAGAAGATGGATGGAAGATGGATTTTGAGTCAATTTAGTACGTGTCAGGTTTAATACACAGAGAGAAACGTCTTGTGTTCTCCCTCTTCTCTCTCATTTCACCTCCCCTCCCCCTCTGTCCGCTCCGTCTCCCGTCTCCTCCTCCTCCTCCACAGTCCGCCGCTTCTCCGCTCCCCCCATAAAGCACCTCCCGTAACGAATTTCCAGCGCTTCCTCCTGCACCGTCTCCTCCCATCCTCCCCGAGAAAGCTGCTCTGAAATGCATGAATCCTCCACGTTATTGTGCCCAATCCATCATTACACAGCGAGGAGGAGACGACGAGGAGGAGGCGAGGAGGAGACGAGGAGGAGGCGAGGAGGAGACGAGGACCCTCTCCCCCCCGTCCTCCACCTGCTATGAATCAGACCATCTCCCTCCATTCAAAACTACAGATAACAGAGCGACGGAGTAGACTTTAAACAGCCTTTCGCAAAGATGGATTTAGATTAAAATGCAAATTACGACACACGTTAGCGAGAGGTGCTACTGTTTTTCAATTCTCCGCTACACGCAGAAACGATCATGTGACGTTATGAATGTAAAACGGCTTCAGCGTAAAACTATGATTAGAATTCTACAGCAGCTTTTGTCGTTAGCTCTCGAAATGCAGATGTTTTGAGTCTAATCTATGTGCGCTACGCTAGCTAGCTCGCTGTGTTAGCTAATGGTCACTTTTATTCAAATCTGAAAACGTGACATAAATAACAAGGTCTGAGTTCTTCATTCAGATGACAAACACGCTGTTCCACCTTGTAATGTCATCATGTGGTGATACAGGAAGTGCTCCACTGTGTTTTTAAACTCCAAACACCTTCACTAGAATCATTTGGATGATTTCAGGCCTGGAACTGCCGATCTCTCCTGAACTAAAGGTAAAAAAGTAGCTCTTAAACTGAAAACTACCACTTCATGACACCTCGTCTTCCCTCTATCCCTCCTTGTATCTCTCCCTTTTCTCTCTTACTCTCTCTACTCTCTCTTCCCCCTCTCTCTGCTCTTACTCCCCCATCTCTCTCTTTCTCTCTGTCTCTCTCTCTGTCTTTCTCTGTCTCTCACTCTGTCTCTTTGTCTCTCTCTCTCTCTCTTTCTTTCTCTCTACGTCTCTCTCTTTCTCTGTCTCTTTCTTTCTTTCTTTCTCTGCCTCTCTCTGTCCCTACATTCCTTTATCCTTTCTTTCCTTCCCCTCTCATCATCTTCCCTCTATTCCTCCTCGTATCTCTCCCTTTTCTCTCTTACTGTCTCTACTCTCTCGTCCTCCTCTCTTTGCTCTTACTCCCAAATCTCTCCCCCTCTCTCTGTCGCTCTCTTTCTTTCTCTCTCTCTCTGCCCCTACATTCCTTTACCCTCTTTCTTTCCTCCCCCTCTCCCCATCTTCCCTCTATCCCTCCTTGTATCCCCTCTTCCCTCTCTCCCTCCTTGTCTCTCTCTCTCTCTCTTTCTCTCTCTTACTCTTCCTTTACTCTCTCTCTTCCCTCTACCCTCCTTTGCTCTTCTTCCCTCCCCTAATCTCTCCCCCCTCTCTCTGTCTCTCTCTTTCTTTCTCTCTCTGTCCCTACATTCCTTTACCCTCTGTCTTTCTTCCCCCTCTCCTCGTCTTCCCTCTATCCCTCCTCGTTGCTCTCCTCTCGAGGATGGAATCGATTCTTTAATATCAAAACTACAAAACCCGAGCGATAAACGAGCGAACACTGTGCAGTAAAATAATCCACGGCTCAGACTCAAACACGTCGGACTTAAATTGGTTTTGCTTCAGTTTCAGCAGGTGCCACGTTTCATGACAGATGTGAACAGCCTCATGAGACGATCGTCCGCACCATTAACGATAATCAAATTACCGTCAAATATCTTCCAGATCACACACCAACATCCTACACGGGCCGATCGAGTTTCACGGAGATGATGTGAAATCTGCTGTGGGAATATGCTAATTTTGCAGAGTGGAAGGACAAGTATAACACGATGGTGGACGTTTCCTTGAATGAAAAGGGTTAAAGTTGCTACCTGCTTGTTTTATGTTGCGTTTGTTCAGTTACAGACATTTACAGGTCTTTAAATAACCTTTTGTGAGATCTAAGTCATGTTATAATGCTGAAAAACAGACCTGGAGTTGTGTTTTGTTTCATTCACACATGTTTGAGTAACATCTCCAAAGCTCAAAACGCTCTGTTCCACCTTGTGATGTCATGAAGTGGTAGTTTTCAAGTCAAACGGCTCCTTTTACCTTTAGTTCAGTGGAGATTGGTAATTCCAGGTGCTGAAATGATCCAAATGATTCTAAAAATGAAGGTGTGTCACCCACAGCGTTCGGCTCCAGTCAAATGAAGCTCGTTGAGGCTGGAGCAGGTACAGCCCCTTCTCTCCTTCGCTTAGCAACGCTGTCAATCAAACCTGTTGCTAACGCTAGCGGGAGCGACCTCCGGGAGAAGAATGCGCCTCATTGGTCTGTTAATAATGTTCCTATCTTGAGTTACGGACACAGTAGCGAAATAAAAAAACACCAGAATCATGTAGAGGAGTTAATACGAACATTTAAAACCAAAATGACGAGTCTGACAGCAGCAGGTACAGAGGGGCGACGGTTTTTTCAGTAGAAAGTGAACTGGAGCCAGGTACATGGAGCTGGAAGCGCACCCATGCTCACTTTCTATCTAAAACAGTTAGCTATGTCCATTTGGTTATTTATCATTACTTGAATATAAGTTTCATATGAAAAAACTTCAATTTTGATATTTATTGAACGAATACTTGCATAATATCTACAAAAATCCGCTTGGGTCTGGCCACATGTCGACCAATTAGAAACAGAATCAATGCCTTGGCAGAGGTCTCCAACTGCTTCGAATGTAAAGCCTTTTTAATCCATAGCTTTAACATTAGGGGACTAGCATAGCGCTCTCATCCTGGTCCAGTATTGTACAGAAAATGTATTTATAGAAGCTCGCGGCACCGTGGGCGAAATACATTATAATCCATATCCGTTGATTCAGAGCACAGTTTGTCAGACATATGGTATTTAATGTGAACGCTGCACTTCTCAGATGCTAAGGTCAATCCTATAGGTCAGTTATATAAATCTGAAAAAAATGAGGAGAAAAGCCAATACCAGAACAATAGCGACGACAAACCTAAGATATATTGGACGAGCTGTAGGCTAACACAGCAGGGATCAGCGGGAGCTAACATCGGAAATGTTAACACTAGAAGCGTTTGAATGTGCTTAATTCAAAATACAAAAACAAAAACCATCCATTCCATTTTCTTCCACTTTTTCTGGGGCCAGGGCAGAGGCAGCAGTTTCAACAGTTTCAGCAGGAAGGCCCAGACTTCCCTCTCCAAAAAAACTTCTTCCAGATCTTCCAGGAGGATCCTGAGGTGTTCCCAGGCCCAGAGACATAGTCCCTCCAGGGTGTCCCGGGTCTTCCCTGGGGCCTCCTCCCGGTGGGACGTGTCCAGAACACCTCCTTAGGGAGGAGTTGCTGCAGACGTGAATGTCGCCTGGACGACCTGTCACCTTAATGTCTGTGGACCAGGTCGCTGAGACACCGTCCTTCACCACTGCCCAGTCCTCGCCCGACCCCCATGAGACCCTCTGCGGGTGGTGACCCCACAGGGGGGCAGACCAACGCCGTCCTTTTGGGCTGAGCCGAGCCGGACTCTGTGGGCAAAGACCCGGCCACCAGGCGCTCGCATTCAAGCCCCAACCCCAGGATCCAGTGTGACGCCCCGGCGGCGCCATGCCGGGCGATGTCACGGTCCTTGTTTTATTTCTCGTCAAACTAAAATCTACTTAAAAAATCTTATAATAAACTAAACATTTACAATATTGTTCCAAATAAAAACATTTCAATTTTATGGTTTTATTAATAAGTTAAAAGTTATAGATTAAATGAAAATGAAAAGTATAAAAGAAAACGATCCGGGTAAATTTTCTGAAATGTCAAACGATCAGAAAACTCACAACGAGAAACCATTCACCTCACCCTCATGCACCAGACACTGAACACACACCAGCTCAAGTGTCTTGCCCAAGTGCACAGCAACAGTTTGTATTTCCGGCAAACATCAGCGTTTCAGGTTGATGAGAAAGAAAATCAACCAAACCAAGACCAACTCCTCTCGATTCCATTAAATCAACAGTATTTATCTTTATTCTGTTACATATCGTTCTTACCTTTGGAGTCTTGGTGCACTTTCCGTTTCGAGCATCTTTAATGTAGGCGATGTCCAGCAGGTCCGTCTCCTGAGAGAGACAAAAGACAAAAGACACGAGTGACTTCTCAGGAGACACAGAGTTGGGACGAACACAATACATTTTTTTCCATTTTTTCTTTCTTTCCATCCCTGAGGATACGACGCTTAAAGTGACAGTTTGGACTCATTTTACTGAACTCACACTCGACTTTTGAACTGTCCCAAGCACAAATATGATGCCATAAAATTCCATGTCCCACAGTCAAACCTGGACAAACCCAACGAGCCACAGCCCCAAAAAACACTTCAGCAGAAAAAATAAGACCAGAAACATGAAATATGTCTTACACAGTGAGGCAGATATGAGTCCTGATGTGACTTATTTATGGATTAAACATCAGTGAGGGCAAGAGGACAAGAGGAGACGAGGAGACGAGGACAAGAGGAGACGAGGACAAGAGCAAGAGGACACGAGGAGATGTGGATGACGAGGACAAGAGGAACAAGGACAAGAGGAGACGAGGACAAGAGGACAAGAGGAGACGAGGAGACAAGGGCAAGAGGACAAGAAACTTCTGTCTGTCACAGTGAGTTTGGAGCAGAGTTCAGTCACTCTGATGTTTTCCTAAACTTTTTTTTCCTCAGGACAAAAGACAAGAGACACGAGGAGGCTTTAAAGAGACAAGGTGTGACTCAGAGTGTTTCAGACTAGAAGAAAATGTGACAAGGATGATATTTAGGACAACAGGTTTAGTCCAAGAGGAGTCAAGGTTACAAGGGCAAGAGTTTAGTCCTGGGAGAGTCCAAGAGGACAAGGAAGTCCTGTCTGTCACAGTGAGTTTGGTCCAGAGTTCAAGTCACCTGATGTTTTCCTGGTTTTTTTCCAAGTTTAGAGCAAAGTTTAGTCCTGCTTTAAAGTCCTGGTTTAGTCCAGAGTGTTTCAGTCCAGGTTAGTCCAGGTGATTTTTGATGGTCCTGGTTCAGTCCCAGGTTAAGTCCAGGTTTTAGTCCTGGTTTAGTCCAGGTTTAGTCCAGGTCAGTCCAGGTTCAGTCCAGGTTTAGTCCAGGTTTAGTCCAGGTTTTAGTCCAGGTTAGTCCAGGTTTAGTCCAGGTTTAGTCCAGGTTCAGTCCTGGTTCAGTCCTGGTTCAGTCCTGGTTTAGTCCAGGTTTAGTCCAGGTTTAGTCCAGGTTTAGTCCAGTTTAGTCCAGGTTTAGTCCTGGTTTAGTTTTAGAAGAAGTCCTCTTTGAGATTCTGACGGTAGATGGACTGAATCTGGTTTATTATCTCCACAAATACTCAAAGCTTCAAAGTTCCCTGATAGTCCTGAGTTTTTCTCCAGTTTTGCAGCCTCCATATTTAGTCCACATCTAAAGCGGCTCATGCGAGGTAGAGCACATCACATCTACGCAAAACTATAATGTTAAAATATTGAACGCTGCCATCTTTGAGGAAATCCACCCGCTCTGCTGCTGGTTTGGAGGGAACATATTTGATTAAGGTTTTATTAAAATTCTGCTCTTCCAATCCCATTACTGGAGTCAGGCCATCATCATTATGCCATCTCCCTGCGCCTGAGCTCTTCTCCCTGTGTGTCATATTTGATTTGTAAAACCTTTTGTCCATGGAGAGAGTCTGGAGACGTCAGGGAGACACAGAGTCACCACCAAAGTGCATCTAACTCAGACCTGTGCTGAAAATGGACTTTTCTGAGGTTTAAACCATGTTACACTTGTTTCCTTTCAACATTTCCTCACCTGAAGTTTGTTTTTGGAGTGATTCATGTTCGAGCAAACTTTAATCGCTTAATTTCAATACGTTATATTCTAGATCAATGTTTTCACGCCATCGGCATAAACTCGCTACGGCAAACGCCACAAAATCAGATCAAGATATGATTATTTTGAGACTTGAACTCTATAATGAAAGTGAATTAGTCCTGGTTTAGTCCTGGTTTAGTCCTGGTTTAGTCCTGGTTTAGTTCTGGTTTAGTCCTGGTTTAGTCCTGGTTTAGTCCTGGTTTAGTTCTGGTTTAGTCCTGGTTTAGTCCCGGTTTAGTCCTGGTTTAGTCCTAGTTTAGTCCTGGTTTAGTTCTGGCTTAGTCCTGGTTTAGCCCTGGTTTAATTCTGTTTTAGTCCTAGTTTAGTCCTGGTTTAGTCCTGGTTTAGTCCTAGTTTAGTCCTGGTTTAGTCCTGGTTTAGTCTCGGTTTAGTCCCGGTTTAGGTCTGGTGTAGTCCCGGTTTAGGTCTGGTGTAGTCCTGGTTTAGTCCTGGTTCAGTCCTGGTTCAGTCCTAGTTTAGTCCTGGTTTAGTCCTGGTTTAGTTCTGGTTTAGTCCTGGTTTAGTCCTGGTTTAGTCCTAGTTTAGTCCTGGTTTAGTCCTGGTTTAGTCCTGGTTCAGTCCTGGTTCACTCCTAGTTTAGTCCTGGTTTAGTCCTAGTTTAGTCCTGGTTTAGTCCTGGTTTAGTTCTGGTTTAGTCCATGTCAGTGGATTTCTCCTTCACTGTGGTTCTCTTGGAGGTTTCTCTTTTTCCCACTTTTTTTTTTTTTTTAGTTTTCCTTGCAGAGAAGCGTCTGAGGACAGGGGGCGCTCTGCTCTGAGACACTTCTCCATTTGCTTGTTTTCTGTTTTCTCGTCTGTTTCTGTTTCATTGTTGATTTCTAACTTTCTGTTGGTTCAGTTCTTATGTTCAGCTTTAAGAGGCGACACTTGTGATTTTGCAGTGAGGACGTGAAGGGGCATTACCTTCAACAGTCTCGCTCCTGATTGGCTCTTTGGTTGCTATGATACTCTTGGTCGGAATTCCAAATATAGAGAACTGCTTCAAATTTGCAAACCGCTCGCCTCGATGAGCTTCACTTGACACAGTTGTCCAACCAAAAATGGAAACCAGAAAACACACGACCCGGAGACTCCTCATCCTGCTGCATAAATGACACAAACCTTTATCGGTCAAGACGATCTGTGCGCCGCTCTGCGAGGGAGGAGAGGCGGGAGAGAGAGGAGAGCGAGGGAGGAGAGGCGGGAGAGAGAGGAGAGCGAGGGAGGAGAGGCGGGAGAGAGAGGAGAGCGAGGGAGGAGAGGCAGGAGAGAGAGGAGAGCGAGCTGGAAATGAACCCCATCCAACAGTGTGGCCGTTTCACTTCATCAGACCAGAGACTTTATCTGTAAAACTGCTCCGAGATCGACTCAACGCTCCGCCTTCAGGACACTGGAAAATTGCACTGGAGCCTCCTTCGATATCATCAAAACCATCGCTGAACCAAGACCCAATATTTGTCTGCTCTCCCTCTATTTCCACACGGACAAACACTGTATTTATGATTAAAATGAAATGAAAAAAGACGTATTATTTTAAAGGAGCAATGTGTTGGGTTCGGGCACCTTTTCCCCCTGTCTGTCCTTTAACTGCCTACGTTTTTTTTTGTGTTTTTTTTCCTGTTTCTGTATTTGTTGTATTTAGTTAGTGGTTAGTTGAGAATTCTTGCCTATTTCTTGTTTTTTTTCCATGGTTTGCTCCTGGTCGTTTCGGTTTCGCGGCGCAGAGACTTTAAATACCGTCCGCCGCTGCCCCCTGCTGGCGTCCCCATGCCGGTTCCGTAGATTTACTTAACTTCGCTTCTTTTGTTTGTCCTGGTGAGTCTGGACGTCTTGTTTTTGTTCTTTATTTTGCGTAGGTTGGTTTTTTTTTTGATTTTTTTTTTTTTCTTTTTTTACGCAGGCTCACCATGTTTTTTTTGCTTTGTTACTTTGTTTTTTGGGGTTTGGTCTGAGTCTTTTTTTTACCCAACAGCTTTAAAAACTTAAGATAAGAAAATAATAAACAGAAATCACCTGGAACTTTATATTTGCCTGTTTATATTCAAAGTGACAGATTAATTCCTCACTTCATTCAGTCTAAACAGAAATAAACAGCTGCAGCGACGAAGCCTCGACTCTTTCTATGAAATAAAAAAGAATTAAAAAATAAAACTGCCATTATTTCCGTCCATTTAACATGTTTAGCTCTTTAGTCAGCAGCCGTGTGAATACATGCTCACTCTGGGTTTGCTGCCCCCTGCTGGTGCCTCCATGCCAGGTCCGTATAGCTTTTTGTTAGCTTTTTTTTTTGGTCCGGACGTCCTTTTTTCGTTCTTTCTTTTGCGTAGGGAAAGTTTAGGGGTTTTTTTCGTTGGGACAGCGATGCTTCTGGCAGCAGTTACTTAGTTTTTTTGGTTGGGCACGAGGTCTGGTCACCGTTTTTTTTTTTTTTTTCACCTGCTTTTCAGTTTTGACAAGAAACCAAAGCCATAAAAGTAAAAACCTGCTTGAACCTTTACCCCCATTTTCCTGTGTCCTTTCGTAAATATGTTTGATTCCTTCGGGTTGTAATGGAAGCTCACACTTTTACGGAGGCTACACTTCGTCGACCGGATCCTTCGAACGTTTCTTCGAATTGTGCGATTGTCGAATTGAGACACGACCTCAATGTTCTGTCGAATCAAGAGACATTTTAAAGACTGAAATGTTCCTTTCGTCCTTTTGCTGCCGCAGACACTGCATTTGTCAGAGGCAGTTTTGTCCAGAGACGGGACGAATACTTTGAAAATGTATTTAAAAACTGAATACTGAATATGAAGTACTGTAATCTGAGTACTTTTACTAAGATGCAACAAAGGATTAAAAGTAGCTTCATGTTTTATATTTTTCTCACTAATATCGTGCAGTTTGAGCCTAAATACTGTGAAGTACTTCCATGTACTCCTAATCTGAGTACCACCAAATGCAAAAGTAACTGTACTCCAGATTACAGTTACTCAAAAGTACTAGTTACTTCCTCACTCTGGTTTTGTGGAGTCAAAGGTCGCGCTTCAAACAGTCTGAAACTTTGAAGTGAGAGCGGAGCGAGGGAGCGCGACGGGGGGCAGGTGGAGGGAGGAGTGTTTTTCCTCTGGCTCTTAGTTTCTTTCTCTCACTTCTTTTCATCCCTCTTTCGTTATCTCTCTCCCTTCATAACCCTCTCTCTCTCACGCTCTTCTCTCTTTCCTCACTGTTCCTCTGGCTCTTTCTCTCTTCCCCTCCCCTGCTCTCTCTCTCCTTCTTCTCTCTCCCTCCCTCCCTCTCTTCTTTATCTCTCTCTCATCCATCTCCTCTTTCTTCCCTCTTCTCTCTTTCCTCACTCTCTCTGACTCGCTTTCTCTCTTCCCCTCCCCTTTTCCCCCTCTCCCTTCCTCTTTCCACCACCCTCTCTCGTCCTTTCGCTTTCCCCATTCCCTCTCTGGTTATCTTTCTCTCCTCCCTCCCTCACTTTCTCTTTCTATCCATCGTTCATCCTGTCTCTCCCTTCTTCTCTCTCCATCCCTGTTTCTTTATCTTACTCCCTCTCTCTCCCCCACTCTCTCGCTTTTCGTCTTTCATTCCCTACCATTTTCTTTCTCCCCTCTTCTCCCTCAACCTACCTCTCTTCCCCTCTCACTCTTTCTTTATCTCTCTTCCTCCCTCTCTTTCCCTCCCTTCCTCTCCTCCTCTCTCCCCCCTCCTCTCTTCTCTCCCTCTCTCCCTCTCTGGTTGTGTGTGTGTGTCCTCCTCCTCCTCCCTCTCCCTCTCTCGTCTCTCTCCTTGTGTGAGTGTCCTTTTCCTCTCTTCCTCTCCCTCTCTCTTTCTCTGGCTGTGTGTATGTGTCCTCCTCCTCTCCCTCTCCTCCTCCTCCTCTCCCTCCCTCTTTTTCTCAGGTTGTGTGATGTGTCCTTTTCCTCTCCTCCTCCTCTTCCTCCTCCTCTCTCTCTTCCTCTCTGGCTGTGTGTGTGTGTGTCCTCCTCCTCTCCCTCTCCTCCCTCCTCCTCTCCCTCTCTCTGTGGTGTGTGTGTGTGTCCTCTCCCTCCTCCTCCTCCTCCTCTCCTCCTCTCTCTCTTGTGTGGTGTGTCCTCCTCCTCTCTCGCCTCCTCCTCTCCCTCTCCCTCTCTGGCTGTGTGTGTCCTCTTCCTCTCCTCCTCCCCTCCTCTCTCTCTGTTCATCTGCGGGTGGAGGAGGGTGGAGGAGGGATGAGTCTTGACGAGGTCCCTCTGTCCCCGGGGCCCTGTGCAGTTAAACACACACATGACGTCCCCAGCAGAGAGTGAACCTCAGGGGAGAGATGATTAAAGCGAAACAGAGCAAAGACGAGGCCACCAACAGGCAAAGGCATCGTGTGGAGGTCCTGGGGCAGCGTGTGGAGGTCTGAGGTGGGTGTCTGGGGAATCGTGTGGAAGTCTGGGGTGGAGGTAGGGGGTGGAGGTCTGGGGAATCGTGTGGAGGTCCTAGGGCATTGTGTGGAGGTCCGAGGTGGGGGTCTGGGGAATCGTGTGGAGGTCTGGGGTGGAGGTAGGGGGTGGGGGTCTGGGGAATTGTGTGGAGGTCTGAGGTGGGGGTAGGGGGTGGGGCTCTGGGGAATCGTATGGGGGTCTGGGCCATCATGTGGAGGTCTGGAGCATTGTGTGGAGGTCTGGGGTGGAGGTCTGGGGCATCGTGTGGAGGTCTGAGATGGGAGTCTGCGGAATCGTGTGGAGGTCCTGGAGCATCGTATGGAGGTCTGAGGTGGGGGTCTGGGGAATCGTGTGGAGGTCTGCGGTGGAGGTCAGGGGTCGTGGTCTGGGGTGGAGGTCAGGGGTCGTGGTCTGGGGTGAAGGTCTGGGGTGGAGGTCAGGGGTCGTGGAGGTCTGTGGTGGACACAGTTTTTCAATAGAAAGTGAATTGGAGCCAGAGTCGATGGAGCTGGAAGCGCACACGATCACTTCCTGTAGATCAGCTCAAAATAAGTCGTCTTCATGCTCCACGTCTAATTACAAATCTTTTTATTGTCCGAGAAGCAGGAAGTGAACTGTTAGTATGCTAGCTGTTTGCATTACCGTGACGGAAAAACTCATCTTTGGCCTCTGAAAGTTGTGAAAAGTGCTTATAAACTCATCAGGGTGAATAATCACGATACACTGCTCCTTTAAGTCGCCTGATTTAGATTTTTTTTCTTTTTTTGATGAACAGAAAAAACTATAAGTGAATCTAGTTTTATTTAAACTTCATCAAAGTGTCGCCCAAAACCACAAACATGTCTCACAAATTTATACATATTTGTTTGGGCCCGAGGAAAAAAAACAACCCAATTTGAGAGAAAGAGAGAGAGAAGAGGAGGAGGAGAAAGAGAGAGAGAAGAGGAAGAGGAGAGAAAAGAGAGAGAGAAGAGGAAGAGGAGAAAGAGAGAGAGAGAAGAGGGAGAGAGGGCGTGAGAAAGCGCGATGGAGAGAGAGAAGGAGAGGAAGAGAGAGAGAAAAGGAGAGAAAAAGCTGTGAGACAGAGAGGGGGAGGGAAAGAGAGAGGGAGAGAGAGGGTGAGCAAGAGAGAAAGAGATAGCTGGGAGATAGGAAAAGAGAGAGAGTGTGAGGGGGCAAAAGAGGGAGAGAGGGTCTGGGGAATTGTGTGGAGTGCTGGGGCAGAGGTCTGGGGAATTGTGTGGAGGTCTGGGGCGGAGTCTGTCTGGGGAATCATGTCGGGGTCTGGGCTATCGTGTGGAGGTCTGGAGCATCGTGTGGAAGTCCTGGGGCATCGTGTGGAAGTCTGGGGTGGAGGTCTGGGGTGGAGGTCTGGGGTGAGGTCTGGGGTGGAGGTCTGGGGTGGAGGTCTAGGGTGGAGGTCTGGGGTGGAGGTCTGGGGAATCGTGTGGAGGTCTGGGGAATCGCGTGGAGGTCTGGGGATCGCGTGGAGGTCTGGGGAATCGCGTGGAGGTCTGGGGAATCGCGTGGAGGTCTGGGAATCGTGTGGAGGTCTGGGGAATCGTGTGGAGGTCTCGGGAATCGTGTGGAGGTCTGGGGAATCGTGTGGAGGTCTCGGGAATCGTGTGAGGTCTGGCGTGGGGGTCTGGGGAATCATGTGGAGGTCTGGGGAATTGTGTGGAGGTCTGGGCGGAGGTAGGGGGTGGAGGTCTGGGGAATCGTGTCGGGGTCTGGGCCATCGTGTGGAGGTCTGGAGCATCGTGTGGAAGTCCTGGGGCATCGTGTGGAGGTCTGGGGTGGAGGTCTGGGGTGGAGGTCTAGGGTGGAGGTCTAGGGTGGAGGTCTAGGTGGAGGTCTGGGGTGGGAGGTCTGGGGTGGAGGTCTGGTGTGGAGGTCTGGGGTGGAGGTCTGGGGTGGAGGTCCGGGGCATCGTGTGGAGGTCTGGAGCATCGTGTGGAGGTCTGGGGTGAGAGCTGGGAGATAGGAAAAGAGAGAGAGTGTGAAGGGGCAAAAGAGGGAGAGAGAGGGGAAGATAGATAGAGAACGAGAGAGAGCTGGGAGTGATTGGACAGATTTCAAAATAAAATCACAGAAATCGCAGTGAACTAAAATAATCATCTGTGTTTTGTTGATGAAGTTGTTAAACGTTTCGCTCGATGTTTCGCTCAATGTTTCGCTCGATGTTTCGCTCGATGTTTCGCTCGATGTTTCGCTCTTGTTTCCCTGGTGAATCTTGTGTCGAAAGCACAGAGACATTTTAATAAATTATTCAAACCAAGGACTTTGGGAGAGGCAAGTTTAATTTAAAACAGCAAATGGAACGAGAGAAAACGAGCAAACATCATTATTAAAACATGATGAACATAAACGTGCGTTTTCTCTCGGCTGTGGTTTGCTTCAAAACGACGTAAACTCCAAACATTTCCTTTTTAAAGTTTCACAAATCGACAGATCAAAGCTGCAGAGAAACGCTGGAGCCGGGGGCAGAGTGACCCAAAATATGTGTGAGCTAAAAATACACTTGCGATTTAATCTGTGCCTATGCTAACGGCGCTATGCTAACAGCGCCTAAGCTAACGAAATTTTAACAACTGTCAAAGAAAATGGACTTTTCACAGCTTTTTTTTTTTTTTTTATAGTTGTTTCTTGGAGAGAGGGGGATTATCGATGGAAAAAAAGAGGGAAAGAGGGACTGAAGAGGGAGAAAGGGTAGAGAATGGATGAGAGAGGGATTGGGAGTGGGCAAGAGAGAAGGAAGGAGGAGAAAAAGAGTTGGAAAGGAGGAGAGAGGGGAGGAGAGAGATGGAGAATGAGAGAGAGAAAGAGACGGAGAAAGAGGGGAGTGTGAGGGAGAGGAGGAGAGAGAGAAGGAGAGAAAGATGTTTGTCAAAAAGCATATCTGTCAATGGGATACACATACGTGATCAGATCTGTGGAGAGGCGAGGCAGCTCACAATACAAGAGTTTTTAGGGTACAGTAACATCTCTAAGAAGAAAAGAAAGTGATGAGTTGCATAGTGCAGCTTTAAAATGAATTTAATAAAATGAAATAAAACCCCAGGATCATGTAGAGGGTTAATACGAACATTTAAGACCAAAATGACGAGTCTGACAGCAGCAGGTGCAGAGAGAGGGGCCACAGTTTTTCAATAGAAAGTGAATTGAAGCCAGAGCTGAAAGAGCCAGAAGTGCCTCGTACAGATCTGTCCTACAAACATAACTCTTCGTGAGGTCAAAATAAGTCGGGTGCGCGCTGTCCTCGTCCAGCTATAATGTGTTTTACTGTCTGAGAATCAGGACGTGCGTGGTTAGCATGCTAGATGTCAGCTAATCAAAAACATGCTTCCCTTTTAGTAACGTCACCTGCTTAAATTTAAAAGTATTTGATCCATTTCACAGTTTTTCTTTCGTACTCATAAGTCATTTTGTGGGGTAAAAATGGTCAGAAACTGTTAAATTCAACCAGAAATACTTCGGTTTTAAACTTCATAAGCTGAACGTAAAAAAAAGAGACATTTTAATGAATTATTACGATTTAAAAGCATAATTCCTCCACCTTTACCCTCCACCTCCAGAACAGTCCCTGCTGAGTGCGTTTGGGTTGGAGAGGCCCATATGTCGGGGGCAGAGGAGGTCACGGTTAAAGTGGCGCTGAACAAAAGGCTGCGAGCTGGCCCAGGTGCATGCTGGTCTTTGGAGTGCTGGCCCAGGTGCATGCTGGTCTTTGAAGTACCACTCCAGCACACTCGGGCGCTGTTATGAGAGAAAACTGCAGCGTGGAGGGCTGTCTAACCCCTCTCTGCTGCTGCTCCTTTGGACGTGGCTCTGATTAAACCGTCCTGAGCGAAGCTGAAGCGGAGCCGCAGATGCATTAACGCCGGGACGGTTTTCAACTTTTGAGTATTTTGCATATTTCAAAAAGTGACGGTTAAAGTATATTTGCATTTTCCTAAAACACTTCAGAACGGCAGTAAAGTTAAATTCAAACTGTTCGTATAATATTCATTTACACAGACTTGTAGATTTTTGACTGTTTCAATATGTTTCTTAAAGGTGCACTCTGTAACTTTTCCCGTATAAAGAAGTGGACTGAGTGAGTGTGACGTCACCCATAGCAGGGAGCAGGCGCTTAGCAACGGTGTCAATCAAACCTGTTGCTAACGCTAGCGGGAGCGACTGCAGGGAAAGAAGGCGCCTGATTTGTCTGTTATTAATGTTCATATCTTGATTTACTGACACAACAGTGAAATAAATGGTTAAAAAAGGTTAATATGAACATTTTAAAACCAAAATGACGATTTGATGGAGCAGGAATCGCGCCCGTGCTCACTTTCTGTTTGAAACGCAGCGGCTAGCAGGTTAGCTATTTATATAAACAGTCTATTACTCAAGTCACTTTACTGAGATGTTACATTTGAGTCTATTTTTAGTTTATTTTTAAGTCTAGTTTTATTATTTTAAGCTATTTATCTATTATCTTGTTTTATTGCATGTACCATTTTCCTTCTGTTCTTTAACTGTGCGGTGCAATACTGGAATTTCCCCACTGTGGGACTAATAAAGGCATACTTTGTTTGTCGCTGTGTCTCGGTGGGTTTATTTCAAGATCTCTGCTTTTTCCCGTCACAAAAACAGGTAAACTCGTCCAGCTAACGTAGCCCTGACGAAGACTCGCTCGAGATCTGGAGATGGTTTCTGATCTTGGAAGGACGGGTCAAATGGAGAAAAGGAAAGAAAGTACCTTATTGAAAACTGAACTAATAAAAACTATGCCCATGTCTGACGTTGTTGCAGTGAAGTTAAATCCAAGAACATAATCCCCCTGGTCTTGATGTGTTTCCAGATTTGAACGATTTCTTAAACAGTGACATGCACACAGGGGTACAGCGGGTGAGCGGTGATGGCACATGTACCCGCCCTGTGTCAGAGCCTCTTCATGTCGCTCTCATTTGAGTTTTTCATCTCTCAGCTCCTCGTCTGTCTCGATGATCTGCCTTCAACTCGCTCCAGCTCCAAAGCCAAAAGAAATCTGCAAACGGATCAAGGCTTCTAAGCGTTTAACGAGGGACAGTTTAGCAGAAAACACTTTGAGACGTTTGTTTTTTGGTTTAAAAAACACAATATTATGCATTTCTAGACTTTATAAATTACTTTTGAATACCTTTACCTTTACCCTTCCCACTGCCGCCTCCAACGTCCCACCATCGATTTATTAATACCAAACTTAGGTGCAGTGGCTCTATTTCCTTTTTTGTTGCCAGATCCATTGTCTTTATCTTAAAAGCCTCATCGTTTCCATTTCTTTGTGTGTTTTCCATGATGAGGGAGTGTACTTGATGAGCAAAATGACAGTTCAAAATCAAAACTAGTGTATTCTTCAGCGCGTAATCTTTCCCCTCGTCTGTGTCACTTTTCATTTAGTAAGAGAGTGCCCCCTGGTGGCAGTAAAAGTCTATAAATTAGCTGCACTGTTGTATAAGCCGCAGGGTGGGGAAAAAGTAGCGGCTTATTTAAAGGAAATGAAGGCTGTTTTCTGGTATCAGTTGATATCAGGGATCGACAGATACTTAAACCCATAGTATCGAAATCGGTATCGGGACTGAAAGAGCCGTATCGGTGCACCCCTACTTATTTATATCCAAACAGTACAAAATGGTGTTGCTGTGTATCCCCAGCTGAGGAGTGTTTATATAGAGAGGAGTGTGTTCAAACCCACATTACAGATTCACGCTCGGAGCCATTGTGCTGAAGCTGATAGAGTTTAGCACCAGAGTCATGTTACTGTGACTTCCACTCGCCTCTGTGATCCCAAGAGCCGTCTGTCGCTCGGAATAGCCAAGATCTAAAATACAACTCCCTTAGAAACTGTTCGACGTCACTATGTACTACGCTTTCTGTTTTGAATCGCTTTAAAAGGATAGAATTAGCACAAAACTATTTAACTTCACTCACATATTCACACATCGGGGTACACAGACACTGAAGTAGAGGAGGGTTAAGTGTCTTGCCTGAGGACACGACGACAGCATTCATCTGTGGGAGCGGGAATAGTACCTCCGACCTGTGGGTCAGTGGATCTGAACATTCAACCGATGATGTTTGACAACGAGATTCATAAATCAGGACTAAACATCGACTAAAACAGAACTAAACCAGGACTAAAACAGGACTAAAACAGGACAAAACAGGACTAAACATGGACTAAACCGGGACTAAACCGGGACTGAACCGGGACTGAACCAGGACTGAACCAGGACTAAGCCAGGACTAAACCAGGACTAAACCAAGACTGAAGCAGGACTAAACCAGGACTGAACATGGACTAAACCAGAACTAAACCAGGACTGAACCAGGACAAAATCATGACTAAACCAGGACTAAACCGGGACTGAACCAGGGCTAAACCAGGACACAACCAGGACTAAACCAGGACTAAATATGGACTAAACATGGACTAAACCGGGACTGAACCGGGACTGAACCGGGACTGAACCGGGACTGAACCAGGACTAAACCAGGACTAAACCAGGACTAAACCAGGACTAAACCTGGACTAAACCTGGACTAAACCTGGACTAAACCGGGACTAAACCTGGACTAAACCGGGACTGAACCGGGACTGAACCGGGACTGAACCGGGACTGAACCGGGACTGAACCGGGACTGAACCGGGACTGAACCGGGACTAAACTGGGACTAAACCAGGAGTGAACCAGGATTAAAGCTGGACAGAACCAGGACTAAACATGAACTAAACATGGACTAAACCAGGACTATACATGGACGTCAAAAGCAGGATTTCAACCGACAACCTTCGATTCAATGGACAAAAACTCTACCAACTGAGCCACTGTCGACTGTGATCTGCTGATTTAAAATGGACTTTAATTTAATTTTAAATGTAATTTTTCACCAACTCCTTGTCTCACGGAGAGGTTATCACAGGAATATTCCACAATATGACATTAAACTTATCTAATGGTCACAAGCCACCAGATGTAGTTACAGGTCAGGTTTGTGAAGTGGCGAGCCAGACACACAGTATAAGAACTCATGTATTTCAAGGTATTTTTGACAGTTTAATAAGATTGGAAGGTTTTTATACCATACTGTTCTTGGCAGCTGCTGGAGACAAGCAGCTGGCAGACACTCCACTAGAAAAGTTACACGGTGCACCTTTACTTCTTTATTCTTTTGCATAACTTCACTAATCTAGAGTGCGACAGAACAGATAGTGTTTAAGAGCTGAAATGGATCTGAGTGTGCGGCGGCTCGCTGGTAGAGCACATGGACGAGGCTGATAATGGTATCGGACAACCCCAGAGAAGAGATAAGACCACAGACAGAAGACTTTGGTTTATATAACAACCGCCGCACGGGGCCGACAGCAGGGGGAGACTCTGAGCTCGCATCAGGCTAAAGCATCAGTGTCCAGTCACTCACAACACCAACGAAGAAGAACTCACTGTGGGAGCTGGAATCGCACCGCCAACCTGTGAGTCAGTGGACAAACGGTCAAACAACTGAGCCACTGTCGCCCCCTAGGCAACGTAAAATGTATTAAAGAAATGATTATTCAAAATAGTAATCTTTGTCTGAGTTAGCATGTTTTTGTCCTCATGTCTGAAGGTTGGCTTGGCCTGGTTTAAACCAGGTCTAAACCAGGACTAAACCAGGACTAAACCAGGATTAAACCAGGACTAAACCAGGACTGAACCAGGACTGAACCAGGACTAAACCAGAACTGAACCAGGACCAAACCAGGACTAAACCAGGACTGAACCAGGACTGAACCAGGACTGAACCAGGTCTAAACCAGGACTGAACCAGGTCTAAACCAGGACTAAACCAGGACTAAATCAGGACTAAACCAGGACTAAATCTGGACTAAACAAGGGCTAAACCAGGACTAAATCTGGACTAAACAAGGGCTAAACCAGGACTAAATCTGGACTAAACAAGGGCTAAACCAGAACTAAACCAGGACTAAACCAGCAGTAAACCAGCAGTAAACCAGGACCAAATCAGGACTAAACCAGGGTCACTAGTCCTACTTCAACTTTGCCCAGCTTCAAGTCGCTGTCCCTACTTTTCACTGTCATAAAAACATAAAAAAAACTGAACTCATTTATGTTTCCATTCACATTGTGAACATCCTAATCACTCACCATGATGAGTTTACAAGTGTTTTCCCCCCATCTTTCAGAGCCCAGAGTGAAGCTTTGCCCAACAAACATAATGCTAACAGCGCACTCCCTGCTCCTCGGAGGATGAAACGCAGAGGATTAGGTGGCGACGGTTTGATCGACCGACATGATGTTTGTACTTTTGCAGTAGAAGTTTGTGGCGTTGGGTTTGAGTCTCGGGAGAATACTTTTGTTGAATTTTCGGAGTGTTGAGTGAGAGAGGGAGAGCTGAGTGGGATGACAAACAAAAGCACCACTCTCCTCCCTCATCTGTCCATCACGGCTGCTGTTTTCTCCCATCTGCCTTTGTTATGGTTGGCAGGGTTTCTATCTCCCTTCATCTCGCTCTCTCTTTTTTCTCTCTCCATCTCGGCCCACGTCTCAGTCCCCTCTCTCTTTCAATCTATTTCTTTTTTCTCTCTCTCCCCAATTGCTCCAGCTTGTATTTGCTTCCCTCTCTCTCTTCTGTCTCTCCTTTCTCTCTCTCCCTCTTACTGTGTCTTTTATTCCCATCTCTCTTCTGCTCTCCCTCTGATTCTCTCTCTTCATCTCGGCCCACGTCTCTGTCCTCTCTCTCTCTCTTTCGATCTATTTCCCCTGTCGCTCTTTCTCCTCTCTGCCTTTTTTTCTCTCTCCTCACTCACTCCAGCTTGTAGTTGCTTCCCTCTCTCTCTTCTGTCTCTTCTTTCTCTCTCTCTCTCCCTCTTACCATGTCTCTTATTCCCATCTCTCTTCTGCTCTCCCTCTGATTCTCTTTCTTCATCTCGGCCCACGTCTCGTTCTCTCTCTCTCTCTTTCGATCTATTTCCCCTGTCGCTCTTTCTCCTTTCTGCCCTTTTTCTCTCTCCCCATTCGCTCCAGCTTGTAGTTGCTTCCCCCTCTCTTCTGTCTTTCTTTCTCTCTCCCTGTATCTGTCTTTTGCTCTCCCTTTGACTCTCTCTCTCAGCCCGCCATTTTCTCTCTTTTTTTTCCCTCTCCTTGTTTATTTCTCTCTATAGCTCCCCCTGTCTTAGTTTCTTCCCTCTCTCTCAATCTCTTGTGTCTCCTTGTTCTCTTCTTCGTCTCTTCCTCCTCTTCTATCGCTTTCCCTCATCTCTCTCTCTCAACCTCATTTCTCTCCAACTTTCCTCTCTCCATTTATCTCTTCCTCTATCGTGTCTTTGCGCTCCCCCCCTCTCTCTTCCCCTCTTGCTCCTTTTTCTACATGTTGCCTCCCCCTCTCTTTCTCTCCTCTTTACCTCTCTTCCTCCCCCCTTCTTCTCTTCTGTCTCTCCTCTCTCTGTTCCTCTTTTAGTTTCACTCCTTTTTGACTCTCCCTCCCTCTCTCATCCTTTCACTCCATTTATATCTCTATCTTTTCCTTTTCCTTCTCTCTCCCCCCTCTCTTTTTTCTCTCCTCTCTCTCTCATCCCTCTCCAAGTTGTCCTCTCTCGGTCTTTCTCGCCTCTCTTTCTGTTGTCTCGTCCTCTCCTTCTCTCTCACTCGCTCTCTCCTCCTCTTCCTCCATTTATCCCTCCCCCCTCTCTCCCCTTTTCCTTCTCTCTCTATTGCCCCCCCTCTCTTTTCTGTCTCTCCTTTCTATCCCTCTTTTAGTTGCCCCTCTCTGTTCTTCTCTCCTCTTTGACTCTCTCTCCCCTCTTTCCTCCTCTCACTTCATTTATCTCTTCCCCCTCTCTCCCCTTTTCCTTCTCTCTCTGTCTCTCATCTTTATCCCTCTCTCAATTCCTCCCTCTCTCTCTCTGTCCTTCTCTCCTCTTTGACTCTCTCTCTCCTCCACTCACTTCATTTATCTCTTCCCCCTCTCTCTCTGTCTCTCCTCTTTATCCCTCTCTTAGTTGCCCCTCTCTCCTCTTTGACTCTCTCTTTCCTCCTCTCCCTTTATCTCTCCCCCTCTCTCCCACACTTTCTTTCTTTTAGGTGCCACCCCTCCCTCTCTCCCTCTGAGTTTCTCTCCTCTTCATCTCTCTCTTTCTTGTCCTCTCCCTCATTCCTCTCAGTCTCCCTCTCTTTTGTCTCTCCTCTGTCACTCTTTCTCCCTCCCTCCCCCTCTCCTCCTTGCTTCTTTCTCTCTTCCTCATCCCTCCATCTTGCCCTGGACACGTGTCTCCTCTAAATCTGTCCCGGGACATCTGCCTGTTGTTGGTTTCTTGTTCCTGGAGCAGTCGTGTGCTCTTGTGGATTTTCAGACGCCATTACGACATGACACAGGCCTGTTCTGTGTGTTTAGACAGAGAAGTATCGGCTCTTTCAGTTCCGATACCGATTCTTTGGGTTTAAGTACCTGCCTCTTCCCAATATCAACCCAAACCAGTGACTGAAAACAGCATTAAACTGAAATAAAAAGAGACAAAACTGATGGAAATGTCAAACGTAGCTGCTATTTCTCTCTCAACTAACCACAGAACAGCCTTGAATAAATATAATTCAAACATTATGAGACTTTCTGGGTCGACCACAACCAGGAAATAGTCTTATTACATTGATTTACATGTACGACCACAGACCATGTAAAGAAATGGACTAAGTGTTCGGCTCCAAATGAAGCTCATCGAGGCTAGAGCAGTTATAGCGGCGAATTTTGAGCCGATTTCCACATTTGTAATTCCCACCGCGAGTATCATAGCAACCAAAGAGAGCCAATCAGGAGCGAGGCTGTTGAAGGAAAAGTCGCTTCCTGCAAACACCGCTGGTTTAGCAGGGAGCGGGCGCTTAGCAACGCTGTCAATCAAACCTGTTGCTAACGCTAGCGAGAGAGACATCAGAGAAAGGAGATGCCTGATTTGTCTGTTATTAATGTTCATATGTTGATTTACAGACACAATAGTGAAATAAAAACCCCAGGATCATGTAGAGGGTTATTACGAACATTTAAGACTAAAATGACGAGTCTGACAGCAGCAGTTACAGAGAGAAGCGACAGTTTTTCAATAGAAAGTGAATTGAAGCCAGAGCTCACTTCCTATTAGCACGTTAGCCTTGTCGATTTATATATACATTCTATGTGTCCAACTATAAAATCGAACTATCTTATGAGTATCACCGATTAAGAAAATAAAATTGGAAAACGAAGTAATTATGTCATAGTGGAGGTGAAAACAGGGACTGCTCAACAAAATAGCGTCTTGAAAATAAACGATTAAAGATTAAACTCAAACATGAATCATTCCAAATACAACTTTAGAAGACAAATAAGAAGGAAACAACTAGAACATGGTTAAACGCTCTGAAAAGTCCATTTTGCAGAATAGGCCTGATTTAAAACCGTCCAGTGCATGTTACATCTCCTCTGTGAGTCCGTCCTGTTGTATTCTCCCCTGTATCTGTTTCCTCTTTACTATTCATGGTGCCACTCTATCCTCCTGGCTTCCCTGAGGACTCCTGACTGAGAGGATTCAGAAGAAAAATATATATTGAAACAGGACACTGCAGAACAAGGACACATCCCGGAAATACAACACACTCCAATTTGTAGAAAACGCTCCATTTATGCTGATTATTCACACTTTTGGCCCTTCACAGCAGCCATATAGAGTGTGGCAAGGTCATTTTTGCTCTACATTTTTTTATATGGCACAGTTTGCGTTAGCGGTTTATTTAATTAACTGGAAAAACTTGCAATAATAAGTGTGATTTTTGAAAATGTAAGCTTAAAATGGCTTTTTTTGAGTATACAATCGTACACAGGCAGGTACATAAAGGACCGAAATCATGCCAAAAACAAGAATCACGTGTTTTAGAACATGTTTAGAAGATGTAATCATTGTCTAGAAGTTTCGCAGTATGGCATTAAACATATCTATCTCCATGGAGACCAGCAGGGGGCGCACACGGTACAAATGTGCAAATTTCAAGATACTTTTGAGCAATAAAAACATTTGTAATTCTATCTATAATTGAATACAAGCACAACACTATAATGCTGTAATGTGGAACATCCAGGACAAACAGAGATAATCAACCTGGATGTTATTCTGGACTAAAGCAATGGGATATTTTAGTGTCTTGCCCAAGGACACAACAACAGAATTAATTTGAGGGGGCTGGAATCTGAAACCTGTGAGTCAGTGGATCTGGCCGCTGTCAAGAGCGGGATTCGAACTGGCAACCTTTGGATCAGTAAAGGCTAAAAGTTAAATCTGTCAACCAGACAAAAAGTTGTAGGAGTGAAGACGTTTGGCTGCTCGTCCAAGCCGCTTCTTCAGTTCTGGTCAGATTACTGCTGGACACTGCCTTATATCTGTCTGAAGGGGTGCTTTTTCACACCTATTAGCATCCTGGCTAGTTCTATCGTTCTCTTTGTTTCCTTTGTTTGCTTTGTGTCTGAGGATGGAGTTGTAGATAGGGGAAAGATGATGTCTAAGGCCCTCATTTCTGTTCAAAAGATGGATTGTTTTTCGTAACAAAAATAGCTTCTTTAACTCCCCTCTCAAACCAGACATCTGAACTTCACTGTCTTCAAAGGAGTGGTTAGTATCTTTAGAGAGAACAGCAGATTGAGGTCCAGAGCAGCTCTTTTGACAGTATTGGTACATTCTCTTATGGAGTGGCTGTTTAGTTTTTCCATCTTTGGGTCAATGGACAAACACTCTACCAACTGAGCCGCTGTCGCCCTATGTTATAGCCGTTTCCTTCTCATTTACCCTCTCTAGTTGTTTTTGGAGTGATTCGTGCATGTTTGAGTACTCGATAATGTCCTGTATTCGAGACGCAATTGCTCCGATAAACCTCGTTTTCACCGCCACAGATACATGCCCAGTGTGATGTACAAATTACTTTTAAAAATCTGTGATACATGTAGGATTTGGCAGTGTCACATTATTGTCTTTATGGTACAAAAATCTGCTACTCGTTAGCGTGACCTGCAGCTACACAGCTCTTTGTTTTCACGATGTTCGCGGTGCCCAATGGGAGTTGACGAATCTAGCCGACTTGCTTCTTTTATTAAGTCGTTTTAGTTGAACATTGCGATTTAAAATGTGCAAATTATAACATAATGATCCACCAGTGTTAGAGATTACACGCACAACAGAGCTGCTTTGCAAAACATGGTATTCATGAGTTAGCATGTGTAACGTAGCATGCGCCGTTTTGATATTTTTCTTTTGAGGGCTGCCTCGGCCGAGTGTCTCATTTAAATACATCCAAGTGCAGTTTATCCATTTCCTCTGAAGTCGGAGCAAAGCACAAAAAGCCCAGAGAAGCCTTTTGACTTCTTCTCCTTCCATTTTAAACTCTCCCTTTATAAATCTGAAACACAATGGAAGCATTTTGTCAGAACCAATTCAGTGCTGCCAATATACAGGGCTGAGAATAAAAAGGTGTAGATATTCACACTTTATGCTCCTGCCCTGAAAGGTCAATTTCAGTAGAAGAAGTCAGAAGAACAGTTTTGCATCTATTCATAAAAGGTGTTGGTGGTTTTCAGATTTTACAATGTGATGATGTTATAGCCCCAGATGAGAAGAAAGACCCAGTTTCTCCTATTGATTTCATTGTACTTTGCTATGAAATATCCAAAAAGTTCATTCACAAATGTTGACTCTGATCCTTTCTAGGGCTCTAGTCGACTAATGAAACTTGGTTGATCAAAAACACGTCCCACCGATCGATAAAACCAGCCACACACAACAGGAGTTTTCAGTATTAAGACCAAAGACATGAGGAGAATCGGGATATGGCAGTGAAGAGATCGCACACCACAAGCTAAAAGTCATGATCGCACCTCCACAAGCTGTTTTCTGTCTACAATAAAACAACTCTGAGACTCTAAAGTGTTCCAAAGATCAGAACATTGAACCTCAAGTCAAAACTGTGCTGTTATTATCAGTGAAACGTGGTGTAGTAGTTCAGATAAATGTTTTTAATGCACAGAAGGCTGAAGATAAACGAAACAGGAAGTAGAGTCGCTTTCGCTAATCTGCAGCAGCTCCAGCCTGATCCTCGCTGTGTGGATATAAACAGACACACGTGAGGCTGTACTCTGACGTTTTTACTTTTTAAACAACACTTCAAACTGGAGAACAGCGCTCTCTTGTGGACTGGAGGACACACACAGTTCAACTTTAAAACTTTAAAGAGTTGAGTAAAAAGTCATCTTTAAATTATTTTCACCATTTCCTGAGTTTGTATCTTGCGCCTCTGGGTCCATCACTCTCTCTGCCCCTGACCCTGTTTTATTGGCTGTTGCCGTGGTGATGCTTTGATATTATATGCTATAACGGAGCAGCTGAGTCGCTCGGACACCACACAGACGAGGAGCGCTGCGGCTTAAAATTCACATACGAGGATCCTAAACTGGGTCAGGCCTCCCTGAAGTCGGGGAGAAGCGAATCAGGGCTTGTGTGTGGCGAGCTTAAGTTGACTAAAAAGTGGGTGTTATGTATCCGACCCAAACTGCACTCACAAGACTACACCTGCAGGGGGAGCTCACGCAAAAACAACCATTTCTACAGGAAAAAGCACTAGAAAACATTGTATTTATGTATACGTAGCTTAAGCTGTGTTAAATGCCATACTGTGGAACATTCCAGGCAAAGCAACAGCTGTAATCTCACTGTTGACAGATCCTCTAATTCAAATCAATTCAATTTTATTTATATAACACATTTAAAATACAACTTAAACTGCCTAAAGTGCTTCACACAAAAGTAAAACAGACAAACAGGCACAGAACAGCAACACAATAAAACTACCAGAAAAGTTCCGCAGCGTACCTTTAAGTAACCTAAGAAAACCAAACATTTTACCAACTGTTGCGCTCACATTCCTCTGAACCACATCATGAACATTAGAGTCATTTTTGAATTTTGTTTTCGTCAAACTGTGCCAATCAAACGCTGTGGCACGTCAAATAGCGCCCCACGGAGGCTAAGTGCGTCATTTGCATCAATTTAACAACAGTAGCCTCAGCCGGGTTCAACTCAGTCCTGTCTGTGATCGGAAAGACGGGAAGAGAGAGAAAACAAGAGCGCTAATAAAGAGGCTAGCTGAGCGTGTTTGGCGTTAAAGGTGCTACATTACACAAAACTGACTCTTGTGAAGTTTAAGCAAAGTTATAATGTTGTTTCCTCCTCAAAAACAGACCTGGAGTTGTGTTTTGTTTCACTCACACATGTTTGAGTAACTATTATTAGTCTGTAACATGTCCAAAGCTCAAAATGCTCCGTTCCACCTTGTGATGTCATGAAGTGGTAGTTTTCAAGTTGAAATCTACTTTTCACCTTTAGTTCAGTAGAGATTGGAAATTCCAGGGCTGAAATGATCCAAATGATTCCAGTGAAGCTGTGTGGAGTTTAAAAACACAGTGGAGCACTTCCTGTATTACCACATGATGACATCACAAGGTGTAACAGTGTTTTCTGTTTGAAGAATTGAACAACTCGGCCTAAATCTGCAGAGTTTGTGTGTTGAACATGTGTTAATGAAATAAAACAGAACTCCAGGTCTGATTGTGCCGAGGAAACAACATTATAACAGTGTAATTTGGGCTTTTTAAACAATTTCTCTCTTGTATTGACTTTTTTTTAAATTGAGTTTTGATTGGTTTTTTTTCCAATATAACAAACAAAAAAAGGCAGAAAAAATACACAAAGCTTCACTTCAATGTAAAATTATTTCCAGTCAAAGAAAAAAAAAAAATAAAAAAATGCGATAGTATATTTTTAAAAAAAAAAGCCAAAAACACCTTGAACTGAACTATGACTATAAGAGGGCTCGCCTCTCCACAGATCTGACATGTACAATGAAAACAAGGCAATAACTCTCCAATGACTTAGTTTAGTAGAGTTTTTTTTTCCACTGATCCAAAGGGTTGCTGGTTTGAATTTATGTAATACCGAAAAAGTTAATTCACAAATGTTGAATCTGATCATTTCTAGGGCTGTAGTCGACTGAGGAAACTCTTGGTCGATCAAAAACACGTTCTGCCAATCGATAAAACCGGCCACAAAGTACAAAAGTTTTCAGCCTCAAACAATTTTTAAATTTGACAAAAAAAAGCAGACGACAGACATGAGGAGAATCGCGATATGGCAGTGAAGAGACCGCACACCACAAGTTAAAAGTCATGAGTGTTCGTTATGTTCTCTAAAAACTAATAAAAAGCAAAAAACATACTTGGTAGAGGTCAGATCCAGAAGTATAATTGTAATATTTTGAGTTCCATGTAAAAAAAGTGAACCAAACCTCTCCAGTTCGATGTACAGAAAGTCAACACCGGCTAATACCGCCACTTCAAACACTGAAGAACGGTCCAGTCGGGAAAAGCACTGGAGTCTCCTCGAGTTTATAAATGAGACTTCACTCAACTGTAAAATAAATCGTCAGTGTTAAGAACTAACTAAATACGAATATGCTTTGAAATATGCTTGAACTATACAGTATAAGTGAGAAAAAACAGAAAACACAGCTCTTCTGGTGAAGCATGTGAGATGTTTCCCAAATTAGACATAAATACAAAAAAAAAAAAGCTGTTTGTAATTATATATTATTATATTTCACTATAATATAATGCAACTCGCAGTAAAAGTATTCAGAGTATTCATAACACAGTACTCTGATTGGCTGATGTGACAGAAAACATTACAAAACACATTTAAATCCGGGTACTCAGTATTCTGTAACTAAATACATTTTCAAAGTATTCTTCCATCACTGTCAATCATAGAACGAGTAAAAATAATCCAAACTAATCCTTAAAAGTCATCTCCAAAACCTGTGGAGCGAGACTCGGAGCCAGGGCAGATTTAGGCTGCGTTTTTCTGCTCGAGAGAAGCACAAACCCCAGAGGATTCTGGGAGTCCTGATCCAGTCTCTCTGAGCGAGACTAACGAACCCGCCTCAACACTAAACACTGCACTGGAAGATTACACAACCATTATTGTCCCACAGTGGAGAGATTCCAGGGTTGCAACACACAGTTCGAGAGCAGCAGAAGAAAATAAATGTGTAAATGAAAATTAAGGGAAATAACTATAAAAAAAAAACAAACTTAAATCTAACAGACAGCACAGTACAACAGAGAGAAAACACAAGGTTTCAACCATAAACTGTGTAAAGAAGTGGAGTAAGATGAAGCTAATCGATGCTAGCAGTTATAGAGGCTAATTTTGAGCCGAGTTCCTATTGCGAGTATCGTAGCAACCAAAGAGCCAATCCAGAGCGAGGCTGTTGGAGGTAACATCCCTTCCTGCACCTCTGGTTTAGCAAGGAGCAGGCGCTTAGTTATGCTGTCAATCAAACCTGTTGCTAACGCTAACGGGAGGAACCTCGTGGAAAGAAGGCGTCTGATTTGTCTGTTATTAATATTCATATGTTGATTTAGGGACAAAATAGCTAAATAAAAACCACAGGATCATGTAGAGGGTTAATACGAACATTTAAGACCAAAATGAGTCTGACAGTAGCAGGTACAGAGAGAGGAGCCACAGTTTTTCAAAAGAAAGTGAATTGCAGCCAGAGTGAATGGAGCCAGAAGTGCGCCCATGATCACCTCATATTTGAAACAGCATGTTAGCTGTCTCAAAGCTGGAATCTTGCAACTCAATTTACCTCAAAACTCCTGCCTAGCATCCATTTTGCCGACCTCACTCTTCCATCAACTTTCAGCTAGTAAAAAGTATCGCGCCCTTGTGGTCAGGAGGAGGGACTGCACTGAGTCGATGGAGCCGGAAGTGCGCCCATGACCACTTCCGGCTCCTTCATGGGATCCGAATCTTTTGGAGCCGTTCTCTTCAAAGAGCCGTTCCACAGACTGGCTCTTTTTTATAGATTTATAACAGAAGCAAATGTGAGAACTTCTTTATCTGCAAACTAATCACACAGAAAAATTGGAAGGAAAAAGATTCAGTTCTTTCACAAAACGAGATCCAGTTCACGTAAAGGAATCGTTGAAAAGAGCCGGAGTTTATGTTGTGCAGTGGAGTAGATTATGAGGCTTTACCTGAGTCATATATATATTTTTCTTAATATATTCTTATCTGTTTCATATTATACACTTAATTAAATGGAGCTGCCATGTCACCTGTGTTTTTTTTTTTACACTGTGGCTTCATTAAAGTCACATTTATTTAATTTGGTTATTTTACCGTATTTTCACCGTGTTTGTCACTGAGCATCTGGAACTTTTTTATAATCAGCTCATGAGAAAAGTCCATCTAAGTCTAATGTGATGAAATATGTTTGGTCCTTTTTACTGTTTAAACCTCTCCAAACGCTTTCTTTCCATCTGTTTTCTTCTCTCTTTCTCACCTCGCACTCCTTGTATTTCCTTTTCTCCCGCTCTCTCTCTCCTTATATTTCCTCTTCTCTCTCCCTCTCTCTTTCTCTCTCCTTATATTTCCTCTTCTCTCTCCCTCTCTCTTTCTCTCTCCTTGTATTTCCTCTTCTCTCTCCCTCTCTCTTTCTCTCTCCTTGTATTTCCTCTTCTCTCTCCCTCTCTCTTTCCCTCTCCTTATATTTCCTCTTCTCTCTCCCTCTCTCTTTCTCTCTCCTTATATTTCCCCTTCTCTCTCTTTCTTTCTCTCTTTCTTTTCCTCTTCTCTATCCTCTCTCTCTCTCTCCCTCTCTCTCTTTCTCTCCCTGTACTTCCTCTTCTCTCTCTCTCTCTCTCTTCCGTTCTCTCTCTCCTCTCTCTTTCTCTCTCCTTGTACTTCCTCTTCTCTCTCCCTCTCTCTTTCTCTCTCCTTGTACTTCCTCTTCTCTCTCCCTCTCTCTTTCTCTCTCCTTGTATTTCCTCTTCTCTCTCTCCCTCTCTCCTTTTCTCTCCTCTCTCTTGTATTTCCGCTTCTCTCTCTCTCTTTCTCTCTCTTTCTCTCTTCTCCTATTTCCTCTTCTCTCTCCTCTCTCTCTTTCTCTCTCCTTGTATTTCCTCTTCTCTCTCTCTCCCTCTCTTTTTCTCTCCTTGTATTTTCTCTCCCTCTCTCTCTCCCTCTCTCTCTCTCTTTCTCTCCTTGTATTTCCTCTTCTCTCTCCCTCTCTCTTTCTCTCTCCTTATATTTCCCCTTCTCTTTCTTTCTCCTTGTATTTCCTCTTCTTCTCTCCTCTCTCTCCTTGTACTTCCTCTCTCTCTCTCTCTCTCTCTCCTCTCTCTTCTCTCTCTCCTTGTATTTCCTCCTCTCTCTCCCTCTCTCTCTCTCTCTCTCCTTATATTTCCTCTTCTCTCTCCCTCTCTCTTTCTCTCTCCTTGTATTTCCTCCTCTCTCTCCCTCTCTCTTTCTCTCTCCTTGTACTTCCTCTTCTCTCTCCCTCTCTCTTCTCTCTCCCTCCCTCTTTCTCTCTCCCTCCCTCTTTCCCTCTCCCTCCCTCTTTCTCTCTCCCTCTCTTTCTCCTGATCTTTTCAGTTTAAACCTGATCCGTCTGTAACTTCGGCCTGACTGAACTGGCCTCCTGCTGTTGACCCATATGTGATAAACTTAGACCAAAGCCGTGACCAGACGCCGAACACGAGAACGACCACACGGAGCATTCAGAGAGAGGGGGATTCTGGGTAATGTGTTTTCATTCACGAGTCACAGTGTTCACACGTTTGCATCATGTCAGAGAGTTATATCGAAAAAAGATTAAACTGAAAAAGTCACATTCATCCACCAGCGAAACAGACACTGAACCAGGAGTAAACCAGGACTAAACCAGGACTAAACCAGGACTGAACAAGGACTAAACCAGGACTAAACCAGGACTAAACCAGGACTGAACAAGGACTAAACCAGGACTAAACCAGGACTAAACCAGGACTGAACCAGGACTAAACCAGGACTGAACCAGGACTGAACCAGGACTAAACCAGGACTGAACCAGGACTAAACCAGGACTGAACCAGGACTAAACCAGGACTGAACCAGGACTGAACAAGGACTAAACCAGGACTAAAACAGGACTAAACCAGGACTGAACCAGGACTAAACCAGGACTAAACCAGGACTGAACCAGGACTAAACCAGGACTGAACCAGGACTAATCCAGGACTGAACCAGGACTGAACCAGGACTGAACCAGGACTGAACCAGGACTGAACCAGGAATAAACCAGGAATAAACCAGGACTAAATCAAAAATAAACCAGGACTAAACCAGGACTGAACCAGGACTAAATCAAAAATAAACCAGGACTAAACAGGACTGAACCAGGACTAAACCAGGACTGAACTAGGACTAAACCAGGACTGAACCAGGACTGAACCAGGACTAAATCAGGACTAAACCGGAACTAAACCGGGACTAAACCAGGGCTAGAGCGTGATTCTTTGTATCAGGGGGCAAATGTTCTACCAACTGAGCAACTGTCGCCCCCAAAAGTTAAAAGTGTGATTTCATTTTCATATTTGTAAAACAAAAGAATCGTTTTGACTCCAGAAGTATTTACAGAAGTATCGGTCCCACACAGAGCGCTTCATATTAGCATTTTTACATTTATTTTATATTAGCATTAGCGCATTAGCAGCATAAATGAGGTGTTAGCACAGACGATGCTCATATCAAACTCTTGTAGCAGTGATAATGAAGCTAATCTAATGTGTTTTGTCCAGATTACCCAGGGGACACTGGGGCGTGAGGGGCGGGTCACTCCTGAGCTCGTAAATTATTAACGAGGCAGGAGAGTTGTAAAAAAAGAAAAAAAAAAGACAAATGTTGCCTCTGTGACGACCGGGTCCTTCCTGTCCCACGGCGACTTCCACATCTGCCGTCCTGAACTGCAGGTACAACTGTTTCCTTCCCTCTCTCCTCTTTTTCTCTTTGTATTTTCTGTTCTCTCTCCCTCTCTAAACTCTCTTTCTTTCTCTCTCTCTGTTTCCTTCTGTCTCTCTCTCTCCTTCTATTTCCTCTTCTCTCACGATCTCTCTCTCTCTCTCGCCTCCCTCTCCTTGTATTTCTTCTTTTATCTTTCATAACTCTCTCTCTTTCTTCTCTCCCCCTCTCTTCTCCCTCCTCCCTCTCTTCTTTCTCTCTTTCTCCTCTCCCCTCCCTTGTCTCTCCTCTCCCCCCCCTTCCTCTTCTCTTCTTAACTCTCTTTTTCTTCTCTCTCTCCTCTCTTCTCTCTCTCCCTCTCCCCCAACCCCCCTCTCTCTCTCTCTCTCATAAACTCGTTCTTCTATCCCCTTCTCTTCTCCCCCCTCTCCTTCCCTCTCCCCTGTCTTCTTTCATAACTCTTTCCCTCTTTCTTCCCTCTCTCTCCTCCTCCTCCCTCCTTCTCTCTTATTCCCCCTCTCTTCTTTCTTTACCCCCTCTCCTCTCTCTCTCCCTCTTTCTTCTCTCTCTCCTTTTTATCCCCCTCTCTTCTTTCTTCACCCCTCTCTCTCTCTCTCCTCTCTCTCCCCTCTTCCCCCCTCTCTCTCTTCTTTCTCTCTCTCCCTCCCTCTTTCTTCTCCCCCCCTCTTGTCTCTCTCTAACTCTCTCCTCCTACCCCCTTCTTCTTTCTCTCTCTCTCCCACTTTCTTCTCTCCCCCTCTCTTATCTCTCCTCTCTTCTTTCTCTCCCTCTTTCATCTCGCTCCTCTCTCCTCCTGTCCCTCTCTTCTTTCTCTCTCTCTCTCCTCCTCTTTCTTCCCTCTCCTCTCTCCTCCTGTCCCTCTCTTCTTTCTCTCTCCCCTAACTCTCTCCTCTCCTTCCTCCTCTCTCTCTCTCCTCCTGTCCCTCTCTTCTTTCTCTCTCATAACTCTCTCCTCTCCTTCCTCCTCTCATCACTGGTCACTCGTTTATCCACAGGAAGTGTTGTGAATTCTTCAAACCCAGCGGAGGCGTGTGATTGGCCGAGGGGCAGACGGGAGCTGAGTGTGGACATATTTAAGTCTTTATGTCTTTGACTAACGACGGAAAAAAGACTCGTGACGTAACCACGGAAACGAGGTCAGGAAAGAACACGGACGCTGCAGAAATCAGGATAAAATAACTACACCTCAACAGGCTCCGGGTACAGTAGCACGCTAGCTAGCTCACCGCGTCTCAAAGCTAATGCTAACTTTTCATCTAAAATATAAAACAAACAGTTAAAAGTGATTAAAGTACAGACCAAGCAAATGTTTTATATGTGGAATACTTAAGTTTGTGGTGTTATTTTGATTTGGTTTTTGTCATGCCTCAATATTAGCAATAGCGTTAGCACATTAGCATTAGCGTTACCATTGAGATACAAACATGTCTCGTTCTAAACACAGTGTCAAGCGTCTCCGGTGAAGTATTAATTTTATTTGTGTAGTGATCGTTAAATGTTTATTCATTTTTGCGAGACTCGGCAAAAACTGAGATAAATCTGGACAGGAAGTAGTGACACTAACAGTGATGCTAACAGTGACGCTAACTAGCCTTGATTTTTTCACATGTATTTGAGCAAAACTGGTCTTGCAGCTCTTGAGGTCAAAACATGTCCGCTGTGTACTGTCTGCGTCTACTGATAAAGCGTTGTATTGTCTGAGAATTAGGAAGTGTGTGGTTAGCATGCTAGTTGTTAAGATTATCATGACAACAAAAGTTATAAGTATAAGTAAGTATATGATTACAGAAGTAGTTACACATGATTTGAGGGGATATTTTTACCGTGTTCGTGGAAACATTCTGACTAAAGTTTTTGAGTTGAAGCTTTGAGCAAAAAAAAATCACAAAATTCATAAGAAAAAATCACATGTTGTTTCGTACTGGTACTTTTTACCGAAATATGTCTTATTTTTAATCAATATCACGACATTTACACTTTAGCAAATTAACACCACCTGTGGGAAATACTTTTACTTTTTACTCTTAACCTACATTTTTAAATAGGTACTGCATTTTCTGGACTGTTATAGTTTGTCCGGGGGGGACTTATACTCAGATGCGACTTATATGTGAAATTATTAAAATATATAATGTCACATGTTCGTTACTGTCACACTGACGGCCACACGAGGGCGCTCTAGACCAGGCACATCCAAACTGTGGCCCACGGACCAAATGTGGCCCTCAGACCAATTTTTCTTGGCCCTCAAGCTTCCAGGTGAATTAGTCTTGACTGTATATTTCTGAAAATCTACTTTAACAAGCACGTATCAAATATTTAATGTGTTAAAGATAAAATGTCTGTTCTTGGTCTCGGGTTTTGTAAAATAAATTTCCCCCCAAAATGCGACTTACATATGTTTTTTTTATTATGTTTTGTTTTTTTTTACTCCAGAGCGACATATAGTCCAGAAAATACAATAGATAAATACTTTTATTTGGGTAGGTTTTTTCATGTAATACTTTTACTTGAGTACTTTTTCCCTCTGTTTCTGTTTTATTCAAGTTCATGTAAAGTGTCATTTCTGTCTTGTGTTCCTTCCTATGACCGTTCTGTGAAGTGCCGCTGAGATTCGTGTTATTTTGATGTTCTCCGGTTCTTCTTCGGCTCTTTTGAAGTCGCAGGCTGGATGTTGTGTTGTTTGTGGTGAGTGGAGTAGGGTTAGTGCCCCCCGCAGGCCTCCCCCTGTCACCTCGCTCCATAAAACACAGCAAAATGGCTTCTCCCACTGAGGACCTGTCTACTGCGACACTTCAAAGTGCACGGAGTGAACGCCTTTATTTATGTGAGAGCTCCCGAGGAGAGGAGGAGGAGAGGAGGAGGAGAGGAGGAGGAGGAGGAGAGGAGGAGGAGGAGGAGGAGGGAGGAGAGGAGGGAGGAGAGGAGAGGAGGAGAGGAGGAGAGGAGGAGGAGAGGAGGAGGAGAGGAGGAGGAGAGGAGACGAGGAGGAGGAGAGAGGAGAGGAGGAGAGGAGGAGGAGAGGAGGAGAGGAGGAGAGAGGAGGAGGAGGAAGGACGAGAGAGAGGAGGAAAGGACGAGAGAGGAGAGGAGGAGGAGAGGAGGAGAGGAGGAGGACAGGACGAGAGGAGGAGGAGAGGAGGAGGAGGAGGAGGAGGAGAGAGGAGGAGGAGGACGAGAGGAGGAGGAGGAGAGAGGAGAGGAGGAGAAGGAGGAGGAGAGGAGGAGGAGAGAGAGGAGGAGAGAGGAGGGAGAGGAGGAGCAGAAGAGGAGGAGGAGAGGAGAGGAGAGGAGGAGGAGAGGAGGAGAGGAGAGGAGGAGGAGGAGGAGGGAGGAGAGGAGAGGAAAAAAAAGGAGGAGAGGAGGGGAGGGCAGGAGGAGAGGAGGAGGAGGAGAGAGGAGAGGAGGAGGAGGAGAGCAGGAGGAGAGGAGGAGGAGGAGAGGAGGAGGAGGAGAGGAGGAGGAGGAGAGGAGGGAGGAGGGAGGGAGGGAGGGAAGGAGGAGGTGAGGACAGGAGACGAGGAGAGAGAGAGCCAGGGAGGGAGGAGCTGAGGACAGGAGAGTACAGGACAGAGGAAGGGAGGGAGGAGCCAGGACAAAAGAGGAAAGGAGGGAGGGAGGACAGAAGGAAGAAGGGAGGAAGGAAGGAGGAGGGAAGGAGAGAGAGGAGGGAGAGAGGAGGGAGGAAGGAGGGAGGAGGGAGGACAGGGGAGGACAGACCTGAGGGGACAGAAGGGAGGGAAGGAGAGGAAGGAGGGAAGAGGGGAAGGAGGGAGGAAGGAAGGAAGAAGGGAGGAGGAAGGAGGGAGGAGGAGGGAGGAGAGAGGACAGAGGAGGGAGGAGAGAGGAGGGAGAGGGGAGGGAAGGAGGGGAAGGGAGGGAGAGCTACCTGTAAGACAGAAGAAGAAAGAGAGGGAGGGAAGGAAGGGGAGGAAGGAGGAAGGGAAGGAAGGAGGGAGGTGAGGACAGGAGAAGAATGGGAGAGTTAGAGAGAGAAGCAGGGAGGGAAAAAGCCACCTGTAAGACAGAAGAGGAGAGAGAGAGGGACAGAGAGAGAAGAGTCAGAGAGAGAGAGAGAGAGGTAAAGGCAGGAAAGAGAGCGAGAAGAGAGGGATACTAGACACGAAAGGGGAGTAAGAGAGAGGGAGGGAAAGAGGAGGATGGAGAGAGCGAAAGGAGAGAGGGAGGAGGCACGGCGAATGTACTTCACAACATCAGAAAACAGGCGCCGTGGATCGGATCGTCATGGAAACTGCAGGAGCTTGGTTTGGAAGAACAAGAGGGAGAGAAAGAGAGAAAGAGAGACGGAGAGAAAGAGACGGAGCGAGAGAAAGAGGGAGAGAGAGAAGAAAGGCGAGAGTCTGTTGTTTTTGTAGTATTGGCTTTTAGAAAACAAGAGGCTTTTGAAATGAAGCGACGACGCGGTGGTTCGTTCAAATAATTAATAAATACATTTTAAAAACACTTGGGCGTATCATTTTAAAGCTGCAATATGTAACTTTTCTGGTGGACCACCCAACACCTCGTCGCCATGGAGATCTGATTGCTCTTCACCTGCTGCATGTTTCACAGTGTAGTGTTAAACTCACCCATTTTTGATATAAGAAAGCACGATTTTCAAGCTATTTTCAGCCTTAAATATAAGAGACGAGTTAATACCACAGTGCGGAACATTTGTAAAGCATCTCCAGGCAACAGAAACCTCCACCTTCAACTGAAACGAGACAAAAAGATCGAAACAAAGCAGAAACGCCTTGAACCAAATCCAAAAATGTGAACAAAAACGAAAAGCTCTGTATCTGTAAATCTGTAAATCCTTTTATTGTCCGATAATCAGGAGGTGCGCGTTAGCAAGCTAGTTGTCGTTAGCTTTTTATCGCATCGCCAAACTCCACTCTCGCGTCTGAAAGTGCTTATAAACTCATCATGGTGAATATTTAAGATGTTCTGAATCACTTTAGACCACTGCAAACTGCTTAAAATGAGCTTAAAATTTGTTCTGTTTTTCACGTTTTTTAAGACAGAATAAAAAACAGGTAAAGAGTTTGAAATAATACCTTGAACGGCACAGTTTTTAGCCTAAGCGGATGATTCTTTTTGGCAGCTCAGGCTCTCTGTGAATGTGGACTCGACGTTCTTGTTTGAAAGGCGGCTCTGTGCAGCGGCGTGGGCGAGCGGCGCGGGGGAAGGAAAAGTACTTTCATTTGACAAGAAACTCCCCCACACATCTCACCTGTACATGTAGTACTGCGAAGGACGCTCCCAGTGACCGACATCAGGCTGCAGAACGGCCGCTGCTGCTCTCTGTTACATAAGCTCCGTGGAGAAGATGTCGCTTTGCCTTGAAATGTTCCTCAGTATGGCATTTATCTTATCTCCATTTCAGCTACAGGTGTTTTCGCTAATTAACTGTTATTCCCCATAGACTATTCAGCTATTCCTCACTATAACACGGTTCAGCTTTTGTGGTCTCGCTGCTTCTGCGTCCTGATTGGCTGAGAGACTGTAGACCATTGTGTTCTGCGTCCTGATTGGCTGAGAGACTGTAGACCATTGTGTTCTGTGTCCTGATTGGCTGAGGGACTGTAGACCATTGTGTTCTGCGTCCTGATTGGCTGAGGGACTGTAGACCATTGTCCATCAGTCTCCTCCGTGTCTCCTGTACAGTACAGAATGTGTCAGACAAATTTACATAAATGTTGGATCAGTGTGACTCTGAAGTGCTGTATGTTTGCAAGTTTTCTCCCCGACAAAACCCTCAATGTCGATGAAACGTTCTGCACCGACAAAGGCACCGACGAAGGTTTGAACTTTGAGAGAGTTTAAACAAGAGAGAAATGTGAGAAAAGGTTAATGCCTGTGTGAGAAAAGTGTATAAAGTGTGTGGTGAGGGGTTTAACAGACAAGAAACATATAGAATAATGTAAAAAATAAAGCTGATACTTCGCGGATTTTGACTATTGCGGATTATTTATATAAACATAGCACTTGGTGACAAAATTTGAACATTTAAGACCAAAATGACGAGTCTGACAGCAGCAGTTACAGAGAGAGGGGCGACGTTTTTTCAATAGAAAGTGAATTGGAGCCACAGTTGATGGAGCCAGAAGCGCGGACATGATCACTTCCTGTTTGGAACGCGGCGGCTAGCAGGTTAGCGACGTCCATTTATATAAACAGTCTATATTTCTCACTAAAACATAATGCAGCTCAGTGTAAAAGTATTTAAAGTATTCAGAATGCAGTACTCTGATTGGACCATGCAAATACAAATACATTTTAATTTGGGTATTCAGTATTTTATAACATTTTCTAAGTATTCTTCCCGTCACTACCTGCAGGAAACACATAGTCTGAGGTGTGTCTTTAGGTTTCGTTCAGCGTTACTTCAAACTGGGCTCTTGGGAGTTCACTTTCTTAATTAGGACTAAGAGCAGGTTCGGGAGCGAGACACAGCTGTCCTCAGATCATGGAGGTGAAACGGTGATTAGCCCCTGATTAACTTTAACTCATTATCATCTGTACTCACACCCAGAGCCGCTGGGACGGGCCCGGTACGAGACTCAATCACTAACAGGGGTTAAAGGTTAAGACAAGGCTTCTCCAGAGAAATGAATCTGTCACAGCATCACTCAAATGTACCAGTAAATGTACGGGCACAACCTCTTTTTCTTTTTCTCTACATTTATGCACAAACAGAAGACATCAAATATATGAAGTAAGATATATGGAATTATGTAGTAAAGACAAAAGTTTCCATATATGTATATGACTGCTGTTGTTTTTTTTGTTTTTTTTTACTATTTTCTACATTTTATATACACACAGAAGACATTAAATACATGAAGTAAGATACTGGTATGTGAAATTATGGTGTGAAGACATTTTTAATTTATTTTTTTAATGTTATGAAAAAGATATTTATTTTTTTTATGTTTTATATTTTAATCCTCAAAATATTCACCCTTTGCTTTGTCAAAAAATATTTAGTTGAGTTATTTCACTTTTTTTTTTTACTACTACATTACTACATTACTACGTATCTAAATCTGGAATTATGTAGTAAAGAAAAAAAGTGAAGTAACTCTACTAAATATTTTTCCAGGGTGGATACTTTGAGGATTTAAATATAAAATATATATTAAAAAAATATTTAGTGCTTGTATATAAAAAATATATAAAATAGTAAAAATAAAGAAAACTTTTATATCTCGCTCAATAAAATACAAGGTCATCAACATAAACATGAACAAAATATTTTTCCATGAATTAATTCTCTTCTAAAATGATTTTCAGCAGCACTTTAAAGGCCGTGTCCTCAATTTTCCCCTTATATTTGAACAAAACGTGTCTTTCTCAGCATAAATATATTGTATAAGCAGCTCTTAAGGTCAAAATAAGTCAGCTGTGTGCCGTCTGCATCGAAAAGTATTTATTTGTCCAATAATCAGGAATTTCACTGTTAGCATGCTAGCTGTATTTAGCTTTACGGTGACAATAAACTCCATTTTGATGCTCGGATTGCATAAGGTAAGTGAGGAATAACTTGCAAACTGTTTCAAATGTTAACTACTTCTGTTTTTCATGTTTTAAGTGAGTAAAAATCCGATACAGCGCCTTTAAAATCAGCCTGAACATAAAGGACGAGTTTTTCTCGTCCCGCTGCACGTGTCCGTCATGTAGCACAAACAGAGCACATCAAACTGACAGCTCCAGTGTGTCATCCTGCTCATAGACGCAGACTTGTTACTGTCTTCTGCTCATGCAAATGTTCGCGGCTTGGCCTTCATGGTGTATTAAAATCTATTCAAATCAGAACAGCGCGAGAACGACAAACCGGGGCCATAAAACACCGCACACGCCGCCACGAAGCAATCTGCACAAACGTACGCTTGGCATTTCAAAAGTTCAGAGTTCAAGGGTCACGTTTGGATCATTTATGTGTTGATGCGAACAAACAAGCAACCAGCAGCTCTGCATGAAACATACGCTCCAAAGAGATATAACGACTTCAATGGAACGTTATGTAATCTACAAACATAGATGTACGTGAAGTATCAGCTTTATTTTTTACATTATTCTCTCTGTTTCTTGGCTGTAAAACCCCTCACCACACACTTTATACACTTTTCTCACACAGGCGTTAACATTTTCTCACATTTCTCTCTTGTTTAAACTCTCTCAAAGTTCAAACCTTCGTCGGTGCCTTTGTCAGAACGTTTCATCGACATTGTGGGTTTTGTCGGGGAGAAAACTTGCAAACATACAGCACTTAAGAGTCACACTGCGATCCAACATTTATGTAAATTTGTCTGACACATTCTGTACTGTACAGGAGACACGGAGGAGACTGATGGACAATGGTCTACAGTCCCTCAGCCAATCAGGACGCAGAACACAATGGTCTACAGTCCCTCAGCCAATCAGGACGCAGAACACAATGGTCTACAGTCCCTTAGCCAATCAGGACGCAGAACACAATGGTCTACAGTCCCTCAGCCAATCAGGACGCAGAACACAATGGTCTACAGTCCCTCAGCCAATCAGGACGCAGAATTGTATTAATATTTCTCTATTTCACATGACACTGTCGAATCCTACGGGTATCACCGATTAAAAAAGCAAAAGACGAAGTTTAAATCTGTCAAATCATTGTAGGAGTGAAGACATTTCGCAAAAGGTCTTCACTCCTACAATGATTTGTCCAGTTGACAGATTTAAATTGTGAAGGATTACACAGACACCGATTAAGAAAATAAACTTGGACAAACGAGGTGCTTACATCACAGTGGGCGTGTCCCAGTGGCAGTGAAAACAGGGATTTATCAGCAAAATGGCGTCTTGAAATCAAGCAATTAAAGATGCACAAATCACTCCAAAAACAACTCTGAGAGGGTAAACGGTTAAATGCTCTGAAAACTCCATTTGGCAGAGTAGGCCCGCTTTAATGTACTTTTACTGCCCCAGATAAACCCTCACACTCTTCTCGTATGAAAAGAACAATCTGTATTCAGTATCTGTCCCTCAAAGTGCCGCTGTAAGACCTCTAAGCGCAGGAGAGGAACGCCAGCGAGCGAAATAGTGTGTCTCATTACCAGACAGGTGATAATGGAAAGGTAATGAGGTTGTCCAGCAGCGGTAAGAGAAACAGAGAGAAGTAATGAGAAGAGACATACAGACCAATAAGAGAAAGTGCCACCGCTCTGCAATGTACTGAGCTGTCACACAGTTTGGTGACGTTACATTAAACTCGTATGTCTACAGTTTAAAGTGTTTTAATGTTTCCTCGTCACAAACAGACCTGGAGTTGTGTTTTGTTTCATTCACACATGTTGAACACACAAACACACCTGCGTATTGAGGCTCTTGAGTTCTTCTCTCAAACTGAAAACACGCTGTTCCACTTTGTGATGTCATCATGTGGTAAAACAGGAAGTGCTTCACAGTTTTGGACTAAACCAAAACTGAACCACAGTCAACCAGGACTAAACAGGTCTTCGTAAGAACTTGAAACTAGGATTGAAATAAACTCAAACTAAACCAGGACTAAACCAGGACTAAACTAGGACTAAACTAAGACTAAACCAGGACTTAACCAGGACTTAACCAGGAGTTAACTAGGATTTAATCAGAACTAAACCAAGATTAAACCAGGATTAAACCAGGACTAAACCATGATTTAACCAGGACTAAACTAGGACTAAACCAGGACTAAACTAGGACTAAACTAAAACAGGACAGAACCAGGACTTAACCAGGAGTTAACTAGGATTTAATCAGAACTAAACCAGGATTAAACCAGGACTAAACCAGGACTAAACTAGGACCAAACCAGGACTAAACCAGGATTAAACCAGGACTAAACCAGGACTAAATCAGGACTAAACCAGGACTAAATTAGCACTTAACCAGGACTAAACCAGGACTTAGCCAGGACTAAACCAGGACTAAACTAGGACTAAACTAAGACTACACCAGGATTTAACCAGGAGTTAACTAGGATTTAATTAGAACTAAACCAGGCTTAAACCAGGATTAAACCAGGATTAAACCAGGACTAAATCAGGACTCAATCAAGACTAAACCGGGACCTAACCAGGACTTAACCAGAGCTCAGATAATTTCAGCCCTAGAATGGTCAATCTCTACTGAACATAAGGTAAAAGTAGCTGTTAACTTGAAAACTACCACTTCATGACATCACAAGGTGGAACAGAGCATTTTGAGCTTTGGAGATGTAGAAAACCCCCCCCAAAAAACTAACTTAATAAATGCAAGATAGACACGTTTGATGCCATACTGTGGAACCTTTCAGACAAAACGACGGCATCTCCATGAGGCGAGCAGATGGCTGTAACCTCCGCTGGAAAAGTTACACGGTGGAGCTTTAACAAACGCCGGATGAGAGTGTAACCTTGCACAGTCAGTTCCTCTTCGACACAGTTAACCAGACATTCTCACTTCAAAAGTCTTTTCTTTGGCAGAGGAAGTATTCATTTTTCACACTTAAATCGAGAGGTGATTTTCAAAAGCGTCAAATCAAAAGACAGGAGATAGTAATTATGTCAGTCAAGGATTTAGTCTCCAGCTTTTCTCTCGCAACCTCCCACAAACTGCTTCAAGCCACAGATCATGTTAACAGACATCGAGTCAGCGTTCAAACCCGATCCCAGCGCCACCGTGATAATAAAAAACACTTTCTTTAGAGTCTGTGTGTCTTATACTTGTGCTGATACAGCTCAAGATCATTCTAAAGATATTAGACATAGAAAACCAGGACTAAACCAGAACTAAACCAGGACTGAACCAAGACTGAACCAGGACTAAACCAGGACTAAACCAGGACTGAACCAGGACTAAACCAGGACTGAACCAGGACTGAACCAGGACTGAACCAGGACTGAACCAGGACTGAAGCAGGACTGAACCAGGACTAAACCAGGACTGAACCAGGACAAAACCAGGACTGAACCAGGACTGAACCAGGACTGAACCAGGAATAAACCAGGACTGAACCAGGACTGAACCAGGACTGAACCAGGACTGAACCAGGACTGAACCGGTACTGAACCAGGACTGAACCAGGACTGAACCAGGACTGAACCAGGACTGAACCAGGACTGAACCGGTACTGAACCAGGAGTAAAAAAGGACTGAACCAGGACTGAACCAGAACTTACCCAGGACTAAACAAGGACTAAACCAGGACTGAACCAGGACTAAACAAGGACCAAACCGGGACTAAACCAGAACTTAACCAGGGCTAAACCAGGACTAAACCAGGACTGAACCAGGACTAAACCAGGACTGAACCAGGACTAAACCAGGACTGAACCAGGACTAAACCAGGACTAAACCAGGACTAAATCAGGACTGAACCAGGACTGAACCAGGACTAAACCAGGACTAAATCAGGACTAAATCAAGACTAAACCAGGACTAAACCAGGTCTAAACCAGGACTGAACCAGAACTGAACCAAGTCTAAACCAGAACTGAACCAGGACTGAACCAGGACTGACCCGAACCCGCTCTGATCAGGACGTGGTCATGGACGTGGCTGGTGGACTGGCAGATGAGTCTTGAATAAACTGTAGAGAAATAGGGCAGTAGAGTGATAAAAATACCAGGACCCAGGAGGAGCTAACTCATCCTCTTCACTTTCAAAGAACACCTTTCACACACTTATTTTGGCAGCACAAACCCAAATGCCCACGGACCCAAACGCAGCCAGGTTTATTACATCAAATTATGGAGGTCTTTTTAAATAAAGTGTAAATCCAACCACAGAGACGGGACGTGCGATATCTGTCAGTCACAATCTGTTATCCCACCTCGTCAAAATAAAACACATTTATCTGCGTTCGATCAAATTTGGACAACAAAAAGTAAAGTGAGGGACAGTAGTTCAGTTGGTAGACCTGTCAGAAGCACTGATCTGAAGGTTGGTGGTGCGATTCCAGCTCCAACAGATGAATGCTGTTGTTGTGTCCTTGGGCAAGACACTTTTCCCATAATGCCTTCTGATGACAAATTATGTGGCTGGTCAGACGATGTTTGCTGTGTATTAAAACAGCTCTTCGATTGTTAAATATGGCCACTGTAAGAACTCATTTTGAACTTAAAGGTGCACTATGTCACTTTTCTGGTGAAGAAGTTGCCACCTGCTTGTCTCCATGGAGATCTTACTGTTTTAGCTGCAATGTTTCATATTATGGCATTTATCTTACATAATAATAATGCTATTATTGTGAACAAATTATAATGAGATACAAAGACCTCGTCAGGACTGAACCAGGACTGAACCAGGACCAAACCAGGACCAAACCAGGACCAAACCAGGACTAAAAACTAAACCAGGACCAAACCAGGACTGAACAAAGACTAAACCAGGACTAAACCAAAACTAAACCAGGACTAAACCAGGTCTAAACAAGGACTAAACCAGGACTAAACCAGGACTAAACCAGGACTAAAACAAAACTAAACCAGGACTAAAGCAAAACTAAACCAGGACTAAACCAGGTCTAAACCAGGGCTAAACCAGGACAAAACCAAAACTAAACCAGGACTAAACTAGGGCTAAACCAGGGCTAAACCAGGATTAAACCAGGACTAAACTAGGGCTAAACCAGGGCTAAACCAGGATTAAACCAGGACTAAACCAGGACTTAACTGGGACTAAACCTGGACTAAACCAGGACTTAACCAAGACTAAACCAGGACTTAGCCGGGACTAAACCAGGACTAAACCATGTCTAAAGCAGGACTAAACCAAAACTAAACCAGGACTAAACCAGGACTAAACCAGGACTTGATCAGGACTTGATCAGGACTAAACCAGAACTAAACCAGGACTAACATCTATCTTGCATAATACTGTTGTTATTATTACAAACCAATTTACCCTGAAACACAAAGACCTCGCCTCTCCACAGCTCTGCCCCGTAACTGCTTCTGTGGAACATTCCCGGCGAAGCAACACCAACATCTCCATGGAGACGAGCACATGGCAGACTCAGCAAAAGAAAAGTTCCATAGTGCATTTTTAAGCACATTTCCTCTCTTTACTCTCTCTCTCTGTAACTCTTTAATCTCCCACATTTTGCCGAAGCCTCAAACTGCAGCATCATCAGAATCACGTCCTGGGCTCTGATTGGCTCGTCTTATCGCTCAAATTCAGAAGGACTTAGCTCGTCTTCACCCCTCACCCTCTCATGTGCGGCCAACTTTCACCTAGCCCTATGCAGTGGACCTTGAAATCCGCTTGCAGCTCTAAAAACACACTGTGACAACCTGTCGTTCTGGAGAGCTGCCTTTGAATTTGGGGAAAAACACAGGGAGAAGTGTTGAGTTGTAAAATTTAATCCATCCACCGACATTATCAACACAGAAACGGCATTTTAAAACCGTCATTTCACAAAATTAAGGTTTATTTTTAGTCGTCTGATCATAACTATTGTGCTGTTTAAAACTTTAGACACTTAATTTTCTCATTTTATGTTTTTTTTTCAGCATTTTTACAACTTCCTAGATTTTATCCACACACAAAAGACATCAAATATAAGAAGTAAGATAAATGGAATTATGGAGCAATGGAAAAAGTAAATAACTCCTTAAAGCAGGGATGTCCAAACTACGGCCCAGGGGCCAAATGCGGCCCGCAGACCAATTTTTGTTGGCCCTCATGCCTCCTTTTAAACTGGCCCGATTGAAGGAAGTATTTTTTACTACAAACTGAAGAGATTCTACCTCTATAACCTGAATAAAATCACACTGCACTGAGACACAGACCTAAAATAATCTTGCAAGTCTCATTAAAGGTACAATGTCTCTGTCAACCCTGTGATAAATCCACCATTTGACTCCCTGTATCGTGAAAAATGTTTGGACATCCCTGCCTTAGAGTATTCGCCCTTTGCTTTGTCAACTACTACATAACTCTATATATGTTACTTCATATATTTGATGTCTTCTGTGTGAATATAAAATGTAGGAAATAGTAAAAAAAAAACCCAACAACATTGAATGAGAGTGTGTTTCCATAGACTGTCTATATAAATGGACATAGCTAACCTGCTAGCCGTCGCCTTCCAAACAAGAAGTGATCATGCGCACGCTTCTGGCTCCATCGACTCTGGCTCCAATTCACTTTCTATTGAAAAACTGTGTCTCCTCTTTCTGTAACTGCTGCTGTCAGACTCATTTTGGTCTTAAATGTTCGTATCAACCCTCTACATGATCCTGGGGTTTTTATTTCACTATTGTGTCTGTAAATCAACATATGAACATTAATAACAGACAAATCAGGTCCTTCTTTACCCGAGGTCGCTCCCGCTAGCGTTAGCAACAGGTTTGATTGACAGCATTGCTAAGCGTCCGCTCCCTGCTAAACCAGCGGTGTGGGCGGGAAGGGGCGTTACCTTTAACAGCCTCGCTCTGGATTGGTTCTTTGGTTGCTATGATACTCGTGGTCGGAATTCCAAATATGGAAATCGGCTCTGAATTCGCCGCTATAACTGCTCTAGCCTTGATGAGCTTCATTTGACTGGAGCCGAACTCTCTTAGTCCACTTATTTAGACAGTCTATTTTGATTAATAATGAAGTTTTGAGCCTTGTTAACATTATAGTTGCTAGGTAACAGTCACGGAATTAACATATGTCACATCTGCGTCCAACGACCAACCAAGAAGTACAAAAAAAAAACGGAAAAAGAGACAATTTTTAGTAGACATCTTTAGCTAAATGAGTAGCCTAAATCCACTTGGACTTCTTAAATCACACAATGAAAAGCTCTCTTTCCGCAGAGCTGGCGTCGGATTTGGGAACATGAGTTGTTTGAAAGCGGGAATGAACAAATCTTGTATGCGCCTCTTGGCTCACTGTTTGATGGCTTTCTCTGCTTTTCCTACAAGCTGGCCACTGGAGCAGGCTTTTGTTTACCTGTGTGAGGAGAAGAAGAAGCACTAATCTGTATTCAGAGCGTGGAGCCGGGTGCTAACTGAAGCGAGGACAAAGCAGTTAAAGTTGCTCAGGAAGTACTAATCCAAAAGAGTTAGCTGGAGCCTTTTCTCTTTTAACAGGAGCCTTTCAGGTCAGGTACGACAGCAGAGGAGAGTATGGGAGTACATACAGAGGAGTAAAGTATGGGAGTACATACAGAGGAGTAAAGTATGGGAGTACATACAGAGGAGTAAAGTATGGGAGTACATACAGAGGAGTAAAGTATGGGAGTACATACAGAGGAGTAAAGTATGGGAGTACATACAGAGGAGTAAAGTATGGGAGTACATACAGAGGAGTAAAGTATGGGAGTACATACAGAGGAGTAAAGTATGGGAGTACATACAGAGGAGTAAAGTATGGGAGTACATACAGAGGAGTAAAGTATGGGAGTACATACAGAGGAGTAAAGTATGGGAGTACATACAGAGGAGTAAAGTATGGGAGTACATACAGAGGAGTAAAGTATGGGAGTACATACAGAGGAGTAAAGTATGGGAGTACATACAGAGGAGTAAAGTATGGGAGTACATACAGAGGAGTAAAGTATGGGAGTACATACAGAGGAGTAAAGTATGGGAGTACATACAGAGGAGTAAAGTATGGGAGTACATACAGAGGAGTAAAGTATGGGAGTACATACTACTAGGACTAAAGGAGAACTAAACCAGGCCTAAATCAAGACTAATTCAAGACTAAATTAAGACTAAATCAAGACTAAACCAGGCTGTAACAGGACAAAACAAGGAGTAAACCAGGACTAAAACAGGTCTAAACTAGGTTTAAACTAGGACTAAACTTGGTCTGAACCAGGACTAAATCAGGTCTAAAGGAGGACTAAACCAGGACTAAACAAGATCTAAACTTGGTCTCAACTAGGTCTAAAATAGTAGTAAACAGGGCTAAACCAGGTCTAAACTATGACTAAACCATGACTAAACTAGGTCTAAACCAGGACTAAACCAGGTCTAAACTAGGACTAGGACGGGGAGAAGGGCGGGGTAAAGTATGGTAGTACATACAGAGCAGGTACTTCAAGGGCTGTCAGCTTCACACAGATTTCAACAGACTAAAGACGATACTGTTAGAATGTTTAAGCACAAGAGCGAGTACAAGAGTCTAAACCAGGATAAAAGGCAGGGATCAAAGGCAGGATCTGGACTAAACCAGGACTAGACCAGGTCAAACCCCAGTGAGACTAAACTAGGTCTAAACTAGGACTAAACCAGGTCTAGAATAGTACTAAACCAGGTCTAAAATAGGACTAAACCAGGTCTAAACTAAACCAGGTCTAAAATAGGACTAAAACCAGGTCTAAACTAGGACTAAACCAGGTCTAAACAAGAGGACTAAACCAGGTCTAAACAAACCAGGACTAGGACTAAAAATGGTCCCAACCACTATAACTAAACCAGGTCTAGAATAGTACTAAACCAGGTCTAAAATAGGACTAACCAGGTCTAAACTAGGACTAAAGCAGGACTAGAATAGGACTAAACCAGGTCTAAACTAGGACTAAAGTAGGTCTAAACTAGGACTAAAGTAAGTCTAAGCTAGACTAAACCAAGCCAAGACTAGGACTAAACCAGGTCTTAACTAGGACTAAACCAGGTCTAAACTAGGACTATAAACCAGGTCTTAACTAGGACTAAACCAGATCTTAATGAGGACCTAACCAGGTGTCAAACAAGACTAAACCAGAGCCAAACTAAGTCCAAACACCAGCTCTACTCCACGTCTTGAGTCTGTGGGACCCTGCTTGGGCACATTAGCAGTTTACATTCTTCTCAGGCAGGATCCCTCTGGCTATACTTACAGTAAATGGGGCACCTATAAAATGACAAGATGGAAACACTGTCCCTGTGTTTTAATGGACCCACAGTAGTTCAAACGTAACGGCACAGAGCAGCTCACTGTCATAATATTTACAACCTGCTATTCTGGTTAAACACAGAAAAACTGGGCCTGAATAATGCCATGTTATAATGTATATGTGATACTGTATACTGTTAGGAGTTATTTTACATCATACGGCAGCACAGAAAGGACAAAGGTACAGTTCAGATCTGTGGAGAGATGAGACTGACAGTAAGAATGCATGTTAGGACAGTTTGAATTAGGATGAAGTCAAAAGTAGGGACTAAACCCGGAAGTGAACCAGGACTAAACCAGGTATAAACCAGGTCTAAACTAGGTGTAAACACGGACTAAACCAGGTCTAAACTAGGTCTAAACAAGGACAAAACCAGGTCTAAACCAGGTCTAAACTAGGTCTAAATCAGGACTAAACCAGGTCTAAACCAGGTCTAAACTAAGTCTAAACAAGGACTAAACCAGGTCTAACCTAGGACTAAACTAGGTCTAAACCAGGTCTAAACCAGGACTAAACTGGGTCTAACCTAGGACTAAACAAGGACTAAGCCAGGTCTAAACTAGGACTAAACCAGGTCTAAACTAGGATCAAACCAGGTCTAAACCAGGACTAAACCAGGTCTCAACTAGGACTAAACCAGGTCTAAACTAGCACTAAACCAGGTCTAAACCAGGTCTAAACTAGGATCAAACCAGGTCTAAACCAGGACTAAACCAGGTCTCAACTAGGACTAAACCAGGTCTAAACCAGGACTAAACCAGGTCTATTCCAGATCTAAACCAGGTCTAGCCTGTTGTCAATCAAACCTGCTGCTAGCGTTAGCAACAGGTTTGATTGACAGCGTTGCTAAGCTAAGGAAGGGGTGTTTCCTTCAACAGCTTCGCTCCTGATTGGCTCGTTGGTTGCTATGATACTCGTGGTTGGAATTTCAAATGAACGCTGTGGGTGACGTCGCTCAGTTCTCTTCTTTACACAGTCACAACATTCAAAAGCACCTCCTCCCTGCTTTACACTGAATATTTGTGAATGACGTCAAACCAGCGCATGAGACATATTTCACTGTCGCTCCTGTCAAACCCTGTCTCTCCCGTCAAACCCAATGGGCCCTGTCGCTCCTGTCAAAGCCAATAGGCCCTTGTGTACACGCCGCCTGTGCCTTGGCAGGGGTGGCATTCACTTTGAGTCGATTGGCTGCAGATTTATACCTTGTCGGACTCCCTGAATAGTGCTGAGTGCGGAGGATGGAGCGGCCCGCGGCGTACTTAAACAAAATTGCTGCGTTCAGGGATAACAAATCGTTTGGGTGAGGAAAGCTGTCTGCTGCGGTACAGGTCAAAGCAAGAACAGTTAAAGGAGAGGTTTTGTGCTTTGTAAGGGCTTTTTAAAAGATTTGGGTCATCATTTTTTCATGTTTTATGTTTTAATATTGCATCTGTTTCTTTTCATTTATTTGTAATTCTCAAGATCATTTTAAAGTTATTCAGCAAAGGTTCCTTTCTGTCCTGTGAATGTGACTTTTTGAGTATCGATACCGGCTCAAATGAGTATCTAGTTTTTATACAACTTTTAGTATCAATTTCGATACTTTTGACAATCCCAGCGCCCTCTGCTGGCAACAGTGCAGAATGAGTCACACAGTTAAAGGGAAAAAAATTATTTTCATGAATTTGATCTTTAAAACATTGGCTTTTGATAGACTAAACCAGGTCTAAACCAGGTCTAAACCAGGACTAAACTAGGACTAAACCATTTCTAAACCTGGACTAAACCTGGACTAAACTAGGTCTAACCCAGGACTAAACTAGGACTAAACTAGGGCTAAACCGGGCCTAAACCAGGACTAAACTAAAACTGAATTAGGACTAAACCAGGATTAAACCAGGTCTAAACGAGGACTAAACTAGGACTAAACCAGGACTAAACCAGGTCTAAACCGGGCCTAAACCAGGACTAAACCAGGTGTTTTTTTGAAGATAACAAAGTTAATAAACCCTAACAAATGAATGCTTTCCACTCCGCCATTCGACAAAAAAAAGAGACAGATTTTTAAAATGTCTCAAGTCAAAAATCTATCAATCTACAATCAACTAAGCCAAACACACAGGACTAACATGCAGAAAAACAGGCAGAGAAGACACTCAACACAACTCCAGGTATGTTTATAATTAGGAAACAGCAGAAACATGTTTGAAATGTAGGTTAATGCTGCCGTCTTCCTCATACGACAGATTAGATCACTCGCCCCACTGAAACACACTAACATCATTATACAGGGTGGCCCAAAAGTCACTGACACTTTTAAATCCTCAGTAGCTCCTACAATTCTTAAGTTATATTCACCAAATTTTAGCAGTAGGTAAACTGGACCTTCCAATCAGGACACAGAACACAACGCACGGTCAGACATTGTACTTGAGTAATTTTAAATGTGTAAATATGGAGTGTAGTGTTTTTAAATGAAAGAACAGAAGAGTGTACTTTAAGTGTTTGTAACCTGCCCGGCGACTGCAGATGTCACTAGCTTTAGCTGTAACGGATCTCTTCTTTTACAAGGTGAGTGTTTGCTCATGCTCCTTGTTAAAATAAACCAATAAACTAAACTGAGCTAACCCTGCATAAGGCCGTTCCCATCGGCCCCGCCGCTCCTCCTCGTGCCCGGGGCTGGGGGCATTTCAGACATGGCCGCTCCAGACTGCAGCTGCTGAGTTGGCGATTTACGAGTCGAGCGTCTTTCACCTTTAAACATCTTTCAATGCCGTGTGCAAAGCGCCACGTCGATCTCCCAAAATAGGACCATGAGAATGTGTCATAACTCTCGGGACCTATAGCTTAAAGGACTCGTATTACACTTTGTTCTGAGCGTTTGAGTTTTGCAGATGTAGACAGACAAATAATAAGTTACTCAAATGTGTGAATGGAACAAAACACAACTCCAGGTCTGTTTTTGATGAGCTAACAGCATTTTAATACGCTTTGGTGAAGGGCAGGTATAAGTTCAATGATTCACACAGGCCCAGAGACAGAAATTTGGGGGCCCGGGGCAAAAAGTCTCGCATGGGCCCCCTTCTAATATAAATGAATCAGAAAACGGTTCTGGGCCCCAAAGAAACAGGCTTTTTGAGTAATATTGTGGTTGTAGGTCTATGAAAATGCAGGATAGCTTACACATTATATTTGGGACTAAACTGGGACTAACCCGGGGCTAGACCAGGACTAAACCAGGCCTAAAGCAGGACCAAACCAGGACTATATCAGACATACATCAAAAACTGGACTAAAGGATATCATATACCAGGGCTAACCAGGTCCAAACCCAGTGAGACTAAACCAGGTTTTAACTAGGACTAAACTAGGACTAAACCAGGTCTTAACTAGGGCAAAACCAGGTCTAAACTAGGACTAAATCAGGTCTAAACTAGGACTAAACCAGGTCTTAACTAGGACCAAACCATGTCTAAACTAGGACTAAACCAGGTCTAAACTAGGACTAAACCAGGTCTTAACTAGGACTAAACCAGGTCTTAACTAGGACTAATCCAGTTAATGTTCATGTCTTGTTTTACAGACACAAAAGTGAAATAAAAACACCAGGATCAAGTGGAGGGTTAATACAATATAATATATAATATAATATATAAAACATTTAAAATCAAACTTACAGAGAGAGGGGCAGCAGTTTTTCAATAGAAAGTGAACTGGAGTCGATGGAGCTGGAAGCGCGCCCATGATCACTTCCTGTTTGGAACGTGGCGGCTAACAGGTTAGCTATGTCCATTTACACCTGTATATATAATCTAAGGTGTGAACGTATCCCAAACTGAAAAAAAATCTGCATTTATGTCAGAAATGCTTCTAAAGAAACACATTTTTTAATACAAAACCAAACTCATGGGCTTATATTTCCCAAGTAATCTTCCTTTTGTTGCTGTAACCTGTTGCTTTCTGAACAATGAAAAGAACGCTATCAGATTATCAAACTTCAGAACAAGAGCGGGGGCAGGAAGAAGTTGTGACATCGACGTGGCGGTGTGCTGTCACCTAGCAACCGTGAGGAAAACTAAGACAAAAGCTCATTCATTTGACTCAAAAAGCGAGTGACAGGTTTACAAATATCTCTAATTATAACTCAGACTGGAGGATTGTACGTGTGCTAAATATTTATCATAGTTTTACATCAATGAAGTTGCAGTTTATGGGAAAAAAAAGTTGAAAAGTACAGAATACAGGAAGTAGTGTTGAGTTACAGAAAGGATTAAAGGTCCTATATTACGCAAAATGTTATAATGTTGTTACCTCCTCAAAAACAGACCTGGAGTTGTGTTTTGTTTCATTCACACATGTTTGAGTAACACTTTATTATTAGTCTGTAACATCTCCAAAGCTCAAAATGCTCTGTTCCACCTTGTGATGTCATGAAGTCGTAATTTTCAAATTAACAGCTTAATTTTAGCTTTAGTTCAACAAAAAATGACAATTCCGAGGCTGAAATGATTCCAAATAATTCTAGGGAAGGTGTGTGGAGTTTTAAAGCACAGTGGAGCACTTCCTGTATCACCACACGATGACATCACAAGGGGGAACAGAGCGTTTTCTCAGGCTAAATATGCAGGGTTTATGTGTTAAACATTTGTGAATGAAACAAAACACAACTCCAGGTCTGTTTGTGATGAGGAAACATTATAACAGAGATCAGGAAATAGCGTAAAATGAGCCCTTTAAAAAACACAAACAAATGTGTCATACTGATACTTAAAGATGCACTGTGGAACTTTTCTGGTGTGGAGTCTGACACCTGCTTGTCTCCATGGAGATGTCACTGCTCCATCTGAAATGTTCAACAATATCGTATTGAGTGTATCTACCATAAAGCTAAGGTCATTTGCTCATTTTGATGAACGGAACTTTCCAGGCAAAACATCTCTATAGAGACCACCACCACCACCACCACGAAAGTTGCAGACCGCACACACAGTAAGCTTAAATTGTTACGGTGCATTATGTAAGTTTTCTACTGGGAAGTCTGCTATTTGCTTTAAAAAACACAGTGGAGAACTTCCTGTATCACCACTTAATGACATCACAAGGTGGAATAGAGCGTTTTCCCAGCCTAAATATGCAGGGTTTGTGTGTTAAACATGTGTGAATGAAACAAAACACAACTCCAGGTCTGTTTGTGATGAGGAAACGACATTATAACAGATCAGAAAACAGCATAATATGGGCCCTTTAAAGACTGATTTAAAGACACAGTATGTAACTTTATGAAGGTGAGATTTCAGGTGCGTTTCCATGGAAATAGAAAGTTAAAACCATATCATATCACCATACTATAACATTCTCCACGGTTTACGCCATAGTGTGGAAGATTATAGCCAGAAAGAACAACACAAGCAAGAGGAGGCCCCGAGTCAGGTTTGTGGAGATGCAAGCCTCCTAACAAACAGGCTTTTATTTTTGTACGTTTGTTTGGTTAAATGTTTCATACTGTAGCTTTAACCAAATAGAGGTGTTGTCTTATGCTTCAATATAAATCGTCACTACTGTATTGCGTAATTTAGACACGGTTGCTAGGTAACAATCATGGCATTACTTTTACATAATGTTACTGCCAGTGCCCAACCAGGAAGTAAAATGATAAACGTCATAAAAAATAAATAAATAAAAATAAAAAATTATGAGTTGGGTTTTATTTCTTTTTTTAATTATTTATGTAAATGTTAAAATTTTATGTTAATGTCAGGAAGTAGAACTAGAAGTAGAAATCTCCCAAAAATAAAAAGTTTTAAAAAGTACTAGTTTTTTTAAATTTTTATTTTTTTATTCTTACTATCACAAATATAAGAATGTTCTTTCAAACCAAACCAGAAAGTAGAAGTATAAGCATCAAAAAAATAAAAAAGTATAAAAAAGTATGAGTTGTTTTATTTTTTTATTAAAAATTTTGTATTACTATTACATTACTTATTATTATTATTATTATTATTATTATTTATTATTATTATTATTTATTTATTATTTTTTTATTATTACAAATATAAGAATGGTCTTTCAAACCAAACCAGGAAGTGCATTTTTTCTCGACAGACACCTGTCCCGCGGTGCCGTGCTGAACGCTGAATGTTGTCGTCATGTGTTTCTTGGAATTGCTTTTTATGTAAATGTGTTCGGTGAAGCGTGTCTGAAACGCTGGCGGTTTGATCGCTGGTTGCCATGGCGCCGCAGTTAGGAGAATAAAGCAGAAGACTTGAAAAGCGTCAGTGGGTGGAAAGTGTAACTCGCTCACACGTGTCATTGAGTAATTTCAACAATCATTTCAGCTTCGGTGGAAACGGTGAGTTCAAAGTGAAAGTTTTTACAGACATTTTCACTGGATCCAAATTTAACAGTAAAAATAATAATAATTCACTGTTTTCTTTTGTAAAGGTCCATTCTATATATAAATGGACATGGCTAACCTGCTAGCGCCACGTTCTAAACAGGAAGTGATCATGTGCGCACGTCCAGCTCCATCGACTCTGGCTCCAATTCACTTTCTATTGAAAAAGAATATTTGTTCAAGCTCCTCACAGGCTGGACCAGCTGTGTTAAAATGGACAGTACAGATTTCTCTAAACACCTGCAGAAATATAAGAAAGACTAAAGTAACTGGTACTTTTGGACAGTATTTTAATGTATTTTTCCACATACGACTTTCACAAATCCAGGTGGACATATCGAGCTGTCACTGTCTGTCGTTAAAACACTTTGTTGAGTGTTATCTCGGCGAAAATGCGACTCCAGCGGCGGCTCGTCTGAGTGTGAGACGTTCAAAGTGAAGCCGGGAGTCTGGACAAACGAACGCTGCAGCAGACAGGTTCTGACTGACACCATTTACATAACAGTGTCCCCGTGTACTCGTGTACTACTGCCCCCTCACAGGTACAAGCGGTACAAGAGGAGCTAGTACTAGTAATACTCATGGCAGTAAACATGGTACATTAAAGAAGAGGTATTTTACTTCTATGGGGCATTAAAGAGGAGGTATTTACTTCTATTGGGTATTAAAGAGGAGGTATTTTACTTCTATGTTGTATTAAACAGGGAGTATTTTACTTCTATGGGGTATTAAAGAGGAGGTATTTACTTCTATGGGGTATTAAAGAGGAGGTATTTTACTTCTATGTTGTATTAAACAGGGAGTATTTTACTTCTATGGGGTCTTAAAGAGGAGGTGATTACTTCAACGGGGGATTAAAGAGGAGGTGTTTTACTTCTATGGGGTATTAAAACTGTCAAAATACATGCATTTATTTAGTTTTGTCTTAAAATGAATGGGGTCAAATAGATATTGATACTATGTGGTGACATCATGCTGGGGGTGTTCTACATATATCTCTATGGTGGAATGTTCAGCAGTTACGATGGAGACACGATGCACATATTAACAAACAAAATTGATTTAAACACATTTTCAGGAGCCTGTGATCCAAACAAACGTCCATGGTCTTGTTTAGGTGTTTAATTTTCAACAAAAAGGTGAGAGTGACTAACTGACAAACTGTTGGCTAATGCTAGCTAGCTTGTAACTGTAATTTGATGTGTGAGAGACGTGTTTAGCGGCACAAATCAGCTCCTCTGTTGTCGTTCCGGCCAAATCTGTTATTTATTGTCAGATTGTGTTAAAAAATAAAGCTCAGATTAAGACGGAGCAGTGCCTACAGTTAGCGTCACACTTCCAGGGAATGTTGATGACGTCAGCTGCAGAATCACTTGGTGCCATGGCTGTGGGCACAACATAATTAACAATAATAATAGTTTGGGTTACATAAATGGACGTAGCTAACATGCTAACGCAGCGTTCCAGACAGGAAGTGATCATCGACTTTGACTTCAATTCACTTTCTATTTTTTTCCCCCCAGACATTAATAATGATCCATGTTGTTCTGTTATCGTAGTTTGATGTGTTTAAGTAATAAAAATACTGTTAGAGTCCAAGGGATATGGAAATATTAATGTGTCAGAATTTACATTTTGACTTAAATTTGATCAATTGAGCATGACACTAAAGATGTTTTTTGGCAGCCACCCTCAAGGTTGAAAAAGTGACATTACTGTTCATCGTCGAAGTTTATTTAGCGCAAAAACATGTCATTTATCACACAAACAGTACGCCACACACCAGCATACAGAATATTAATGATAATTTTAAAATTTCTTTTCTTTCTTTTTTTTTTTCTTTCTATTGAAAAACTGCCGCCTCTCTCTCCGTAACTGCTGTTGTCAGACTCGTCATTTTGGTCTTACGTGATCCTGGTGTTTTTATTTCAGTTTTGTGTCTGTAACAGGTTAGCAACAGGTTTGATTGACAGCGTTGCTAAGTGTTGCTAAGTGTTGCTAAGAGTTGCTAAGTGCCCGCCCCCTTTTGGCCTAGCACTGATAAACAATATTAATACATATAAACAACAAATACACTTGATCATACAGAGAGGAAGCACATTTGTCGTACTTCATGAATACAAAAGACCTAATTAACGACTTAGCGTGCCTTGTACTACAGGTGGAAACTGGCAGTAGCGCTACACCCTGCTACAATACACCTCCCCTGTGTCTTTAAATAAACAAACTACTAGCTAACCATTAACGTGCGCTCCCTAAACTACATAATTAGCATACATTTACATTTTTTCCTCCGAGCTAACACTGCGGTACGAAGCCAAACTGATTTGAATTTCAACTGAACACTTCCTAAGTCTAAAAATAAGCGGTGTATTTGCGACAGGTGGGCTGTTGTAATAGTGCAGTTTTCCCGCGCCCTGTAAAGTGTGAGTCTCTGCTGTGTTGTTCAGTGAAACAGGTGCAGACCATGTGGAAAACTGTGTGATTTCTCTAAACTTTACTTCTGCAGCCAGGGATTGTTATGTAAATATTAACTCACATATTTCCAGTTTGTACCGTCTCAGGTTTGTACAGCTGAAAAGTACCGTTGCATAGTTATAGTCACTCGTACTTCAACAAACTGTAGTACAATGGTCCCTCGTTCTAAAAATAACCCGCAATAGGTAGTCAGCTTTATTTTTTACATTATTCTATATGTTTCTTGTCTGTAAAACCCCTCACCACACACTTTATACACTTTTCTCACACAGGCATTAACATTTTCTCACATTTCTCTCTTGTTTAAACTCTCTCAAAGTTCAAACCTTCGTCGGTGCCTTTGTCGGTGCAGAACGTTTCATCGACATTGTGGGTTTTGTCGGGGAGAAAACTTGCAAACATACAGCACTTCAGAGTCACACTGATCCAACATTTGTAAATTTGTCTGACACATTCTGTACTGTACAGGAGACACGGAGGAGACTGATGGACAATGGTCTACAGTCCCTCAGCCAATCAGGACGCAGAACACAATGGTCTACAGTCCCTCAGCCAATCAGGACGCAGAACACAATGGTCTACAGTCTCTTAGCCAATCAGGACGCAGAACACAATGCATGTTCATACGATGTAAAAAAAAAGCATGTAAAATTGAAAAAAAAAAAAAAATCTGCGAAACAGTGAGGCCGCGATAGTGAGGGACAACTGTAGTACAAAAACAAAAAGCTACTTTGTGATGATGTTAAATGGGCCATACTTCTTACTACCTGCAGAGTATATCGTAGTAGTAGTAGTAGTAGCAGTTATGGCAATAGTCTAGTAGTAGCTGTAGCACTAGTAGAATGCATAGATTTAATAATTACCTGTGTAGTATATAAAGCAGTTCTTGTACCCGTGAGTTCCAAAGAAGCTAACTCAAGCCCAAAAATGGAAGCTAACTCCTCTTTGCTCCTCCACGACGGAGACAGAGCGTCCCGTCTAAACAAGCCTCACACAGTCGTTCAGTCACAGAGCTGTTCAGACCTGGCTGAGGACGGCGTGCACGGAGACACAAACACTCGGACGAGGTGAACACAGCGGACATGTCACTTCACTTGTCTTACTAAATATTTTAAATATTTTTTGACAAAGCAAAGGGTGGATACTTTGAGGATTTTAAATTTAAGTTATTGAGTTATTTCACTTCTTTCCTTTGTGACATTATTCCATATATATTAGTTCATATAAGTGATGTCTTCTGTGTGTATATAAAAAGTATTATTAAAAAAAACAAAAAAACACTGAATGAGGGTGTGTCCAATATGACAATATACATTTAATTTTCTAAAGCTTTATATCAGACTTAAAAATATAATGTTTTACGTTGACTTTGACAGAGACACAGAGACAGAGAGACAGAGAGACACAGAGACAGAGAGACACAGAGACAGAGACACAGAGACAGAGAGACAGAGCTACAGAGACAGAGAGACGGAGAGACACAGAGACACAAACACAGAGAGACAGAGACACAGATGGAGAGACACAGAGACAGAGAGACAGAGGCGCAGAGACAAAGAGACAGAGAGAAACAGAGACAGAGATAGAGATAGAGAGACGGACACAGAGACAGAGAGACACAGAGACAGAGAGAGAGGAGGAGGAGGAGGAAAAGTGTCCATTCACGTTGCTTGATGTGACGCTGGTCCCGGGTGAACACTGCTCTTCTTTGTGCGCTCTCATTAGCTGAGTCCTATAAGAGCTCAAGTGCTGTCATTCTCAGACTATACAGCAAATGGACAAAGAGACTCACGGGGGACCTGGAATGAACTGTGAAAATCAAACAACACAAAGCTCTGGGGCATTAGTGGTTAGTGCTCGCCTCATAACAAGACGGTCTCAGGTTTGATTTACAATATGGTGAGATTATGAGTTTGTGACATGTTGCACAAAGAAACCAGGAATAAACCAGGTCTAAACCAGGTCTAAACCAGGTCTAAATCAGGTCTAAACCAGGTCTAAACCAGGTCTAAACCAGGACTAAACCAGTTCTAAACCAGGTCTGATGATTTCAGACTTGGAGTCAGTCTCTTCTGAACTAAAGGTAAAAGGAGCTGTTAACTTGAAAACTACCACTTCATGACATCACAAGGTGGAACAGAACGTTTTGAGCTTTGGAGATGTCGACAGACTAATGTGAATGAAACAAAACACAACTCCAGGTCTGTTTTTACGGAGGAAACAACATTATAACATGACTCTATAAAAATATATTATTGAAAAAGATACACATTTACACAATGGACTTGGAATTCTCAAAGTGTTCCCAAAATTCCTAAAATTCTTACTTTAAAGTCACTTGGTTTAAATGTCCGGGGGCGTGCTAGCAGGAATCTCACTGTACGACTGAAACGATACACACGGAGATAAGGTCAGAATGTGAGCTGTGTGTCTCAGCTTCAGTAACTCTGCAGAAAAACTGAGACAGAAACGGCTCGTCACATGGTTCAACTGGTGATGAGATGAGATGAGGAGATAGAACAGTGAATTAGCCCAGTCAAATGAGGCGGGACTGTCAGAGCGTGCTGTTAGCATGTGTTAGCTTAAGATTAGGGCCTCCAAGACTCATCACGGTCAGAAAGAAATCACAGTTTTGGAAATACAGTGGTCCGTGAAGTATCAGCTTTATTTTTCACAATTATTCTCTCTGTTTCTTGTCTGTAAAACCCCTCACCACACACTTTATACACTTTTCTCACACAGGCATTAACATTTTCTCACATTTCTCTCTTGTTTAAACTCTCTCAAAGTTCAAACCTTCGTCGGTGCCTTTGTCGGTGCAGAACGTTTCATCGACATTGTGGGTTTTGTCGGGGAGAAAACTTGCAAACATACAGCACTTCAGAGTCACACTGCGATCCAACATTTATGTAAATTTGTCTGACACATTCTGTACTGTACAGGAGACACGGAGGAGACTGATGGACAATGGTCTACAGTCCCTCAGCCAATCAGGACGCAGAACACAATGGTCTACAGTCCCTCAGCCAATCAGGACGCAGAACACAATGGTCTACAGTCCCTCAGCCAATCAGGACGCAGAACACAATGGTTTACAGTCCCTCAGCCAATCAGGACGCAGAACACAATGCACATTCATACTCTGTAAAAAAAACCCCAAAAAACATGCAAAAATGGGACTAAAAAAATCCATGAAACAGCAAGATCACAAAAGGTGAACTGCGATATAGCGAGAGACAACTGTATATATAATTTCCTCTACAAATAACTAAATACATTCTCTTGTGCTGCATAAAAACGTCTAATCCTGTAGTTTAGATCTGTTCAAACATGTTCTTAAGTGTGATTCTTGTATTAGTTTGTCAGTTCATACTTCAGTCTTTTTGTCATTTACATATTTTTCCCAAATCGTTCAGCCCTGCTTCAGATGGATAAATTATATAAATGACAGTATAATAAAAGGACTCTACATACAGTATATATGGCCTTGCATACATGTACGTCGCTTTGCAGTACTCACTTAAATGTAAGTGTGCTGTTGCTATGGGCAACCCTGGATCACACTGAACAAGATGAGAAATATTTGCGTTTTCATATAATATTATCATTATATTGACACAAATATACCATACTTTCTATTTAAGTAAGTAGTGTTGGAAGGTAACGAAGTAGAATTAGTGCTGTACTTCAGTAGAATTTTCAGGTATCTATACTTTACTTAAGTACATTTAACAGTGGATACTTTTTACTTTTACTTCACTACATTTGAGAGCAGTATCTGTACTTTCTACTCCACTACATTTTTGAACAGGACTGAAAAGTAAAAAGGACTTTTCATATGATTTGAGGGGTTATTTTTGCCATGTTCATGGAAACATCCTGACTTAAGTTTAAGAGTTCAAGCTTCGGCTTTGAGCCAAACAAAAATAAATACACAAAATTCATAAGAAAAGTTAAGAAATTGATTCATATTGTTACTGTCGACCAAAATATGTCTCATTTTGAATCAATATCACGACATTTACACTCGGGAGGAGGCCCCGGGGGAAGACCCAGGACACGCTGGGGGACGATGTCACTCAGCTGGCCTGGGAACGCCTTGGGGAGGAGCTGGAGGACATGTCTGGGGTGAGGGAAGTCTGGTAGTCCCTGCTTAGACCCGGATAAGCGAAAGAAAATGGATGGATGGACATTTACACTTACTCTTAAGGTACATTTTTAAACAGGTACTTGAATACTTTTACTTTTTAGATTTTTTCATGTGATACTTTTACTTGCGTAAGCTTTTACCTCTGTATCTGTACTTTTACTTAAGTAGCAAAATGAAATAGATCATCCACCCCTGTAAATTAGCACTAGTCCATTAGTTTTTAACTGCTGTGCTGTCTTATATCTGCATCTTTACGGCTCTGTGTTAGCGTTTGTCGTTTGTCCTTGTATGTTTCCCCATAATAAAAGTGTACTACATATATATGTCCTTGTATATATGTACTGCAGTATTCTCTTATGTTCCAGCGCTGTTGCTGTTGCTATGGATGGTTCTTGAACACACTGCACTGTTTGCATCGTCTCTATAGAATGTATTTTTGAATATATTGTCAATGGAAAGATAGTGTTTTATTATTATGTGTTCATTTGTTGGTTAATTCATGTTTTTTGCCAGTGACTTTCTACATTTCTATTGGTTAAATCAGGGCTGTCCAAACTACGGCCCTGGGGCCAAATGCGGCCCTCAGAATAATTTTTGTTGACCCTCATGCCTCCTCCTAAACTGGCCCAATTCATCAGGAAGTTTTTACAAAATTTTTTACTACAAATTGACGAGATTCTACCTCGATAACCTGAAAAACATCACTTTGCCTTGTGACATAGACCTGCTTTAAATATGTTTCAGCGTACAGCCCTCGGTGAAAAAAGTTTGGTCGCCCCTGGGTTAAATTAACAGTTTTGTGACGACATTGACGGCGATGTCGGCTCCCACTGGACACTGCAGTTTTCTAGCATGGAAAACAGCAGATTTGTTCCTTTTCTTAAGTCGTTTTAGATGAATATTGTGATGTAAAATGTGCAAATTAAAACGTAACGATCCACGAGTGTCACAGATATAACTATAGAGAAACACAATAGGACTGAATTCATAATAAATCCCTATATTCTATGCACTCTGGGGTTTACTACAACATAATACTCATCTGTCACAAAGGAACAGTTAGTGAGATAAATTATAAATATCTTTTAGTTCTGCAGTGCTAGTCCAGTTCATACTTTCACTGTCAGAGCTGGTGCAGCTTTGGTCACATCAAACACAGAAAACACAAAGTCTCAAATGTTCCTACTCGCTTTTGTAGTGTACTGAACGAAGAGTCAATACTGAACGAAGAGTCAATACTGAACGAAGAGTCAAGACTAAACGAAGAGTCAAGGCTGAACGAAGAGTCAATACTGAACGAAGAGTCAATACTGAACGAAGAGTCAATACTGAACGAAGAGTCAATACTGAACGAAGAGTCAATACTGAACGAAGAGTCAATACTGAACAGAGAGTCAATACTGAACGAAGAGTCAATACTGAACGAAGAGTCAATACTGAACGAAGAGTCAATACTGAACGAAGAGTCAATACTGAATGAAGAGTCAAGGCTGAACGAAGAGTCAATACTGAACGAAGAGTCAATACTGAACGGAGTCAATACTGAACAGAGAGTCAATACTGAACGAAGAGTCAATACTGAACGAAGAGTCAATACTGAATGAAGAGTCAAGACTGAACGAAGAGTCAATACTGAACGAAGAGTCAAGACTGAACGAAGAGTCAATACTGAACGAAGGGTCAATACTGAACGAAGGGCTCCATCGATAACACACTGTTTCTCTTAGTGGAAAGAAAGTGAACTACAATGACCATGATCCTTTGCTCCATTTCAATGTGGCCAATGTGTAGAAATTACTTTATTAACACTACAGCTGTTTAATCGAATGAAATTAGCAGTTACAAAGGATATTATTATTATATATTATTATTATTATTTTTTTTTTAATGTAATTTAATTTAATTATTTTCTTCTTATTATTTTTTAATCATTATTATTATTTAGGTAAAATATCTTCCTCATACAACACATTATGTAAAAAAAAAAAAAAAAAACTGCTAGCGATAGTAGCTCAGTCAGTATTCAACATTCCTCCCACAGATGATTACTGTTGTTGTGTCCTTGGGCAAGACACTTACCCCCCTCACCCCCAGTGTCTGTGTGAATTTGAGGAGTGGCTCCTTGACGTAAAGCGCTTTGAGAGTCAGATCTGACCTATAACTGTGACAACACCTGGTTGTCTCCATGGAGATAGAGAAGTTTGATGCCATACTGTGGAACATTTAAAGCAATAACAGTTTCTGCATGTGAATATAAAAGAAAATACTATAATTTAATGTTGAAAATCACATTCTATTGGTATGGTATTGAAATCGATATCGAGTATATTCCTTAGTATCGAAAGTTTAGTATCATGACAGCACTAACTGATGGATTTATTGATTGAAGTTGATATATTGATATAGTTAAAGGTCTAATCATTGTCAAAATATTGCATATATAAGGCAGTTACATATGTTCCCTCACAATAACGCCATAAATACTCTGCAGGATTGATTCATTGACGATTCCTGTTTGGTACCGTCCCGTGTAACTGTTAAAAATAGACTTGAGGCAGTTGAAGGTTGTGTTGAATGGCCGTCCTGCAGTGACCACAGAGACAGCAGGTCTTTGTGCTCCTGAAAAATGAGAAGAATCTGTCTCCTCCACAACGGGACACCGGCCTGACGGACACAAGGCAACTGCCCACCGCACTCAGAGACGCCGCGGGCCACTGCAGCTGTTCGCTCGACCTGAACCACTTGGGAAAAATATCAAATTCAAATTTTTCAGACAAGTATTCAGATTTACAATTTATGTTTTAATCATAGACTGTTTAAAGAAGTGGACTAAGTGAGTGACGTCACCACAGTGTTCAGCTCCAGTCAAATGAAGCTAATCAACGCTAGCAGTTAAAGCGGCTAATTGAAGCAGAGTTTTAACTGTGAGTATCATCTATCTGGAAAGAGCCCCATTGCGAGGGTGTAATAACGCCACGTCCCACCCGCACCGCTGGTTTAGCATAGCCCTTAGCTTAACAAAAGAGCAAACCTGTTGTAATAACCTGCTAACGCTAGGAGAGACCTCGGGGAAAAAGACGCATGATTTGTCTTTTATTAATGTTCAAATCTGATTGAAGGACAAAATAGAGACTTCCCACCCAGCACCATGTGGTTTAGCAGGGAGCAGCCCTTGAGAGTCTGACAGCAGCAGTTACCTGAGAGATCAAACACAGTTGGAACTAACGCTAGCAGGAGAGACCTCAGGGAAAAAAATATACGCATGATTACGATTTTTTATAAAAGGATTCTGTTCAAATCTTGACATTTTAAACAGACCAGAAAATAGTGAAAAAAAAAAACTGAAACATAAACTAACAAATACAAGAATCACATTTCAGAACAGTTTCTACAGATCTAAACTACAGATTTTTTCTAAGCAGATGGTAAAAATGATGGTACTGATCTATGTTATAATCTCGTTTCCTCATCGCAAACAGACCTGGAGTTGTGTTTTGTTTCATTCACACATGTTTAACACACAAACCCTGCAAATTTAGGCTGAGAAAACACTCTGTTCCACCTTGTGATGTCATCACGTGGTAATACAGGAAGTGCTCCACTGTGTTTTTAAACTCCACACACCATCACTAGAATCATTTGGATCATTTCCGCCCTGGAATTGCCAAACTCTACTGAACTAAAGATAAAAAAGTAGCTGTTAACTTGAAAACTACCACTTTATGACTTTGGAGATGTTATAGACTAATAATAAAAAGTTACTCAAACATGTCTGAGTGAAACAAAACACAACTCCAGGTCTGTTTTTGAGGAGGGAACAGCATTATGACATGACTTAAACCTCACGAGAGTCAGTTTTGTGTATTCCAGGACCTTTAATCTTGCAGCTCTAGTAGAGTTTGTGTACTTGTTCGGTCTACAGTTGCGTTCTCCTGTCTCTTTGTGGTGAGTGTGTGTGCAGACAGCAGACGGAGTGGGCTCTTTGGCATAAACTCATCATTATATCCTGCACAGTGTCAGAAGGCGAGTGCTCTGTCTCATTCCAAACAGTCCCACGGCTGCACCACGCGAGCTCGTGCTAACTGATACACGCACATACACACTGCTGTATTCATGTTTAATGAGAAGAAAGATTAATATTATCTATATATTATCTTTTCAATGCTAACGGTTTAATTTGCACATTTATTTTGCAAACTAATAAATCAGTCCACAACCACAGACTGTATATATAAATGGACAGAGCTAACCCGCTAGCCGTCGGATATTGCGGCCGGTCTCTCTGTAACTGCCTCTGTCAGACTCGTTATTTTAGTCTGAAATGTTCGTATTAACCCTCTACATGATCCTGGTGTTTTTATTTCGCTATTGTATCTGTAAATCAAGATATGAACATTAATAACAGACAAATCCACAGACGAATTCCTTCCCGGAGGTCACTCGAGCTAGCGTTAACAACAGGTTTCATTGACAGCGTTGCTAAGCGCCCGATCAATGCTAAACCGGCGGTGCAGGCGGGAAGGGGCGTTACCTTCAACAGTCTCGCTCCGGATTGGCTCTTTGGTTGCTATGATACTCGTGGTCAGATTTCCAAATATGGAACTCAGCTCCAGATTAGCCGCTATAACTGTTAGCCTCGATTAGCTTCATTTGACTGGAGCCGAACACTATGTGACACCAGACTCGCTTAGTCCACTTCTTTATAGAGTCTGTGTCTACACCCTACTTTGTTTGCCAAGGGTGTCGAAATTACTCTGGGGAAACTGTCCTCTCCTATTGACCTTCTGCTTCATCGGGCTGTTGAGTTTATTATAAAGTCTTATTATTATAACAGCTTTTAACTACCGTATTTTCCGGACTATAAGTAACACCTTTTTCATAGTTTGTCCGGGGGGGCCACTTATACTCAGATGCGACTTATATGTGAAATTATTAAAATATATCATTTCACATCTTCATTATTGTCACACTGAGAACCACATGAGGGCGCTCTAGACTTGTACCAATACTACTTCTGTAATATTGAAAACTAAAAATTTCAACATTACGGTTATTTAAAAGACATCTGAGAAAGACTGAACACAAATGCCCCTAAAAGAAAATGATATTCTGCTGAGTCTGATGCCACGCAGAAGAGGAAGAGGTGCTTCTTCTCCCTCTGGAGTTGGTGGAGTTGTTCATCTTCGACACCGAGGATGAAGAATTCAGTGGATTTAGTGATTTGGAGTGAGATCCAGAGTAAACTTGTTGCTTGTTTTTTCTGTTTTAGTTTTGTGATTAACTGTTAATATCTGACATTAACAAACCAGACACGTGTTCAGTTCTGGCTGTGCTTCATGGAGCTGAATAAATATAAATGTGTTGTGTTAGCGTTAGTGTGTTGTACTGATATTCTGCCTGTTCTTCTCTATTTTATTGTTTTTATTATAATTTGCCTTTAAAGATAAAATGTCTGTTCTTGGTCTGGGATTTTGTAAAAAAAAAAATCCCCAAAAAATGCGACTTATATATGTTTTTTCTTCATTATTATGTATTTTTTGGCTGGTGCGACTTATAGTTCAGAAAATACAGTACATTATAATTACTTTCTCTTCTTCTTTACTCATTGGGAGTTGTATTAAGAGTGATGGTCATATTTTTACATTATGTTTCTGTCAAGAGCGGGATTCAAACCGCTAACCTTCAGATCAGTGGACGAGCACTCTACAAACCGAGCTCCTCCCCACACGCGCCGCTCTGAAACTGCTCTGTATTTATTTTGCTCAAGTGTTTTTATATTTGACTAATTTAGCTGCGAAATCCACTACTCACAACCTTGAACCGCAGCAGTCCTTGAGAACGCTCTGGCAGCCCGGCGTTTTGTTTTGATGACGTAACTCGAAGGGCAAAGCAGAAATCAGCCTCTTTTATGAAGCACTTTCCAGATCCATTTTGCAATTTAAAAACTCCACAACATAAAATTATGATTGACGTGTCATCGATTATAACCATGGCAACCGTCTTCTTAAAAAACGACGTCACAATCTGCTCTGTGTCGGCTAATGCTAATGCTATGCTCCACTCAAGCTGCTGCGGGAGCTTCACTAAATATTCTCCGGCCCTGTTATTCATATGTCTTTATTTCCATAGGAGCAGTATACCCATAAATAGCCTGCTGTCGGTGCTGTCTTCCTGTTTGCGCCGTGGTCAGCAGTCCTGTCTGCTTCTAATATGGCTGAAGTCAAATCGTCTCATCGGGACAAACACAAGATCAATAAGTGCTATTAATTAGTCTACTGCTGCCGCTACTACTGCCGCCGCCACTGCTGACGGTGGTGGTACAGTTACACTTTTGGAGCTGGTGCCGGTCCAAAAATACACGAACATTTAAACGAGGTCATGATGTAAACAACTGCTTATAGATCCTGTTCTGCTATTTGTCATGATCGTTATTAGGCTTGTGATCAATCAAAATGATACTTCAGTTGATAAATGTGCTGCACAGTATTGAGTGATGGAACAAGTGCCGCAGATGGAACCTACACACATAAGGTGAGGCGCTGCAGGTGAATAGGAAAAAATCTTAAACTTAGAGATTTCAATTTGAAACTTGCTCTGTGGTTTAGTCAAATAAATGTAAGAAAAAAATGTATTACAAAAAGGAGCTGGGACCAAAGGCAAAGCTCTCGATTTATAGGTCAATCTACATTCCTGCCTTCACCGAGCTCTGAGGTTTGGGTAATGACCGAAAGGACAAAAGGCCAAAATGGGCTTCCTCTACAGGATGGCTGGGCACTCCATTAGAGATAGGGTGAGGAGCTCGGAGTAGAGCCGCTGCTCCTCCACGTCAAGAGGAGCAGATGAGGAGGCTCGGGCATCTGCTCAGGATGCCTCCTGGACGCCTTCCTAGGGAGGTGTTCCGGGCATGTCCCACTGGGAGGAGGTCCCGGGGAAGATCCAGGACACACTGGAGGGACTATGTCTCTCATCTGGCCTGGGAACGCCTTGGGGTCCCACTGGAGGAGCTGGAGGACGTGTCTGGGGTGGGGGAAGTCTGGGAGTCCCTGTTCAGACTGCTGCCCCCATGACCCCGATAAGCAGGAAAAAATGGATGGATGGTATTACAAGATGACAATTTTGTCTTTCAAAACAGAAACAACAAAAGGAAGCAAGATATTTAAACCTTGCTCTTTTCATGACATATTAGATACAAAACTACACAAAGGCTTTTTTTGGATGTTAGTATAGTATATGGTATTTGTGTAAAATAAATCAGACTGAAAATTAGCCTAAACGTTGTAATTCCACCTAATTTTTTTTTGTTTAAACTTTAATAACTTAGAATTTGTTCCTAGATGTGAGCTGTGTTCACTGACAATGGCAATAAAAATCTTCTGTTTCTGATTATCCATCCATTTTCTTCCGCTTATCTGGAGCTGGGTTGTGGGGGCAGCAGAGCAACACAGCAGGTAGCAGAGACTCCCAGACTTCCCTCACCCCAGACAGGTCCTCCAGCTCCTCCAGTGGGACCCCAAGGCGTTCCCAGACCAGGACGACGTAACTGGCCTTGGACTTGGAATTAGATATAAAAAAATCCTTCTGTTTGTTTCATTAAAATCTTGTTAAGTCCCAGATTGTAAAGTTTGGTGTGTGCAGGTGCTACTTTCAGAACCGATCCTGCTCTGTGGGGGAAACACCATTTTGAGAAAACGCCCTTTGAACTTACACTGTCCCATATAAATCTACGGAGGCAGGTTAAATTAAATATTAAAATACCTTTGAGCGCAGAGTGGATAATTATGTACTTTCCACATGAGAGCGTCTACGCTGACAGACCAAACCGACCAAAAAACAAAACAAAAATAACTGAAATAAAAATAGTTTTGCCTGTAGTGTGTCCCCTTGAGACTGGATAAAACCATAAAACTAATGAAGGACCGTGTGACTTTTCTAGTGAGAGGTCTACCACCCACTTGTCTCCATGGAGATGTTATTTCGTTGCTTGGATATGTCCCACAGTACGGCTTTAAACTTATCCATCGTGCATATATTCAATTACAGGTGGTTTTATTGCTCAAAACCTTAAAAATTGTACTCTTAATCTATGGCGGCAGACCCATACTGTGACAACATCTCCACAGAGACAAGCAGGTAATGGACCCTCCACCAGAAAAGTTACATAATGCACCTTTAAGTAACATTTTCTAAAACATATAAAAGTCTATTCTTTGTTTTTAATCTATGACGGCTCTAGGACGTCACCCACAGTGTTCAGCTCCAGTCAAACGAAGCTCAGAGAGGGGACACAGTTTTTCAATAAACGATGGAGTCGATGGAGCTGGAAGTGCGGTCGTGTGTGACTTCCTATTTGGACCGCGGTGGCTAGCAGGTTAGCTATGTCCATTTATATAAACAGTCTATGGTCTATGGCAGGGGCGTCAAACTCAAATTCACAGAGGCCAGAATTGAAAAACTGAGACTAAATCACGGGCCAAACAAAATATTTATTGAAAAACTTCAACAACATCTGCATGTTTTTCAGAAGGGGTGGATTAAATTTGAGTGAGACAACAGGTAGCAGATGCTAATAAGTGTCAACAGAAGTGGTGGGGGGCGGCACCAACACATTTGCAAAGCATTCTGGGATTCATAGTATTAAAGGTGCATGTGCTACACTGGTGCGGCAGCCGGCGGGCCAGCTCTAATACATATTTGATATGATCTCACAGGCCAAATTTGGCCCGTGGGCCTGAGTTCATGTCTGGTCTATGGTATACAGTCTACTTTTACTTTGTTATGTTCCACCTCTGATTTTCAGTGGTGTAAGGTGAAAGTCGGCAGGCGAAACTCGCAGGTGCAGCTGTTCAGATTTCTGTTCGTTTCTCATTCTGCTCCTATCGGGGCTGGAGATAGCGCCCGGTGCCAAGTCTGTGCATGGAAGTTATGTCACCAACCAAACACTTCAGCACTGGCTTTAATTCAACACATGCAGTTTGAAATAAGTTCATTCATGTGTCACCTACAAAATTAAAAAAGGGAGATTTTATTATATAATATTTACATGCAGCCACATGTGTCATTTTATATATTAACCCTTTGACTGCACAAAATATTTCCAAATGTCCGGCTGATATCAGAACTCATTTGTTTGAGGAAATGGGCAAACGGGGTTAATATGTAAACCACGTCAAACAAAAGTGAAAGTGCTTTCCTCTAAAAGCAAAACAATCATTTCACCTGAGGCCAGCAGTTTAACGCTGACACTGTTGGATTGTGTTGGGGTTTATGTTCCTATAACTGCAGAGAAAATAAAAACAGAGCCTGTTTTCAACACTACAACTCTTGATTGTATCTCTCACTGAAGCGTTAAGACTGATGTAACGTACTGTATAATGATGATAATGATTTTGTACATGGTCCCTGTCAAAGTAAAAATAAATAAAGAAAGAAACTTAACAAATGAGGTGATACTTCTGAGTTTACAAAGTGTCTCAGTGCTAACGCTAATGCTAATTTTGGCATGACAAACATAAATTAACACCACAAACTGAAATAATCGGGTAGCCTGGACATGCATCAATGTAATAGGTTGTTTATTTTATATTTGATGCTTTTAATAAAGGTTAGCATTAGCTTTGGGACACAGTTAGCTAGTTAGCATGCTACTGTGCATGAAATAACAGAGGACTGGCTGCAGAGCTCTCCATTAAAAGGAACTAAGCTGATCACTGACCATTAGAAAGGACTGAATCTAGCACTCCCAAGCCCTATTTACACTCAGTAAAGTAAAAAAGTACAGATATTATTCGGTTACACGTACACCGCAAGCAACAACACGACTACAAACCAGTTTGTGGAGCGTTTCACTAACTAAAATATATTCTGGTGGATGCTCAGTTTGGAGAATGTGAGAATTATAGTGTATAATTTTGACATCATAAACTCAACCTTCAAATATTCTTCTCATTCATTTGTCAAGACTTCCTCCCACAGACCTGGTCATAGTACTATAATTATCAGAGGAGCAGGCGGCCAAAGACGTGCAGTAGTTTCCATGGTGATCCAAACGCAATTCCTGCACTAAATCTAGACACTTGAACGGTACGAGCGAAACCTCATTGTTGTCTTTTACACATGTCCTCAATCCAATATACAATTTGTAAACCGAAACCTGCCGTACTCTGCTATTTATCCAGTATAGACACTCCTTTGTCTCAATTTCTCACTGGCCCCAACTGCTTTCAAAGTAAACAAAGCAGGGTGGAGAGGGAACGCTAGCTTCAGATGGTTGTATTGGATTTTGAGGCTCAACTTCCAGGTTTAAATTTCATCTTCTGTCATATCTGTAGTACTTTTGGGACTGTGAGAATAGTATAAGCGTTCAAAAGTGCGCACAGACCGGCAGAAAGATGCCAGTACTAAAGCCAAATGCAATATCTGACCATAACTGAGGCGCGTTTGTTCTCTCATGTCGATCGATCTTGCTTTTACTTTATGTTTTATTTTCAAAAACAAAATAAAAAGGACTTTCGGTTTTGATTTCCTTCATATAAACAAAAAAGTGTATTCCTTCACAGTCTAAACTTCAAACTAGTATCGGTTGTAGACATTTTATCGTTTACTGGTAATTTGAGAGTTATATTTGGAACATGGATGTTTGGACAGCAACATGTGATTAGATATGACAAAACACACATACAGCTGAAACCAGAAGCTTACACACACAATAAAAAACACGTGCTTTTTTCCCTCACTGTCTGACATGAATTCAAACTAAACTGTTCCTGTTTTAGGTCAATTAGGATTACCAAAATTATTTGTATTAGCTAAATGCCAAAATAATGAGAGAACGATTTTTTAAGACAATTTTTCATGAGATATTTACATACATTTCCTTAGTATCTGGTACCATTGCCTTTAAGCTGTACAACTTGGATCAAACATTTTGGATTTCCTTCCACAAACTTCTCTCAATAGTTGCCAGGAATTTTGGCTCATTCCTCCCGACAGAACGAGTGTAACTGAGCCAAATTGGGAGGCCGCCTTGCTCGCACAGGCCTTTTTAGACCAGCCCCATCATTTTCAATAACACTGAGATCATTGCTTTGTAATGGCCACTCCAAAACAATTGACTTTGTTATCCTTAAGCCACTTTGTCACCAGTTTGGCAGGATGTTTCAGGTCATTGTCCATTTGGAAGAACCATTTGCAGCAGATTTGCTGATCTACACCAGATGCCCTTTCTATCATAATCAAAAGCATTACTATGAATAAGGAGGAAGTGAATTGTCAAACCCATAGACTGTATAAAGAAGTGGACTAAGTGAGTGTGACGTCACCCACAGCGTTCAGCTCCAGACAAATGAAGCTCATCGAGGCTAGAGCAGTTATAGGGCGAATTTGGAATTGCGAATGTGAAGGTAAAGCCCCTTGCCACCCGCACCTCTCGTTTAGGAGCGGGCGCTCAGTGTTGCTAACGCTAGCAGGAGCGACATCGGGGGAAAGAAGGCACCTGATTTGTCTGTTATTAATGTTCATATCTTGATTTACGGACACAATAATGAAATTAAAACCCCAGAATCATGTAAAGCAGGTTAATACAAACACCAAAATGATGAGTCTGACAGCTGCAGTTACAGAGAGAGGGGCCACAGTTTTTCAATAGAAAGTGAATTGGAGCCAGAGTCGATGGGGCCGGAAGCGCGCCCATGATCACTTTCTATTTGTAACGCGGCAGCTAGCAGGTTAGCTATGTCCAATTACATATACAGTCTATGGTTTAACCAAGGGACCATTGGGATTTGAACTAGCTACTTTCTGGTTTATAGGCAACTGCATAACCCACTACACCGCTGTTTCGGCAAAAATGCAAGTATATTGTCCATAGGCAAAGCAGCAAGTTGTAAAATGAATAATTCTAGAGAAACTATCATAAGCGTGCAGAACAAATTCACAGGATAAGCATGTCACCATAGCCACATTTAATCGGCTAACGCTATGCTAGCCTTGACTCTTACCTTGTTCTGATCGGTCCAATACAGGTAGTATCCTTTGGGGTCAACGGTTAAGGTCACGGGGGTCACAGTGGTTGAATCCTGAAAGCAAAAACAAACAGTCAATATCTGGCTGTATCAAACATAATAACACTGAAATCGATTTTAAAAGAGACTGTTTTGTTTTTCAATAAGTCACGATCATGTGTTAGAATGAGATTTTCAGATGTAAAATGATTCACAAATGTTGAACCTTATTGTTTATAGAGATTTGCTCCACAAACTTGCAATACTGATCTTATGGCTTAAAGCTAACATATGTATTTAGATAAAACAACCTGCCCCTGTTGTATTCTCACATATGACCACTAGAGGCTGCATCTGTTACTGCTGACTGATAGTGTTCCAGCTTTGCTCCAGGTTTCACATCTGATATCTACTAGTAAATAAAACCATATAAACTTTCAGACGGTGGCGTTAAAGTCCTTTTAACTGACAACAATCACGACTTTGGGGTTGAAAAATGGCACCACTTTCTGAACCAATTAAAAAAAAAATGTCACTTTTATTTATTTATACTGACAGACGACCTTTTCTTTTCTTCAAAAAACACCAAAAAGAGCAACAAACGAGCAAATCCAAAATCTGAAATCAGCCAAAATCTTAAATCAATCATCGAGATCCACAAACCACGTCCAAGGAGCATGAATCAAGACAAGGGAGCATACACCTTATCACACACGTGGGATGCAGTTTTGGAGGAGGAGTCAGACAGTAGGGGGCGTAAGTTTCAACTACTGTCTGGCAAAACTAAGTAAAACGGCCTAGAAGACACAGCGCTACACCAACACTATCAAAACACCATCATGTAACGCTGCTGAGGAAGAAACAGGAAGTGAAGAAACACGTAAAGCAGCTAAAAAATGCAAAAAGAATCGCAAATTCTAAGTAGTCCTGTCATAATTTTGAAACATGATATCACGACAGAGAAATTCTGCAATAAACGATAATATTGAAATTACTTTATGGCCCTGACACAATTAAAAAAAAGCAGAATAACCCAGTGAACCAATTTTTAAATAAACGATATCATTACGAGGCCTGAGCTGCAACAGACAGACACCAGAATGTACCAATATTTAGCCATAGAAGTAATTTATTCAACTCTCCCAACTCTAAATCTCAAATCTTATCATGTTACTCAAAATGGGCAAAATAAACTTTACACATGATGAATGTTGAGCCCCAAAATAAATTGTTCCAGCTTCCACACACTGAATGATAATCGATATAATGATGTGACGTTCATCTTTCTTTTGAACGGTTCCTTAACGTGAACAGCTGGAACCGGATTGAATTTCTCATTTTACAAGAGACAAATCTTTTTTTCTATTTTCATGCATTTTTAGACTGATTAACCCTGAACCGTCACAAGAATCAGCACAAAAGCAGAGCAGGCGGCACAGGCGAGAGGTTTGTGAACAAAAAGCATATTTGACATCATGATAATAGCTTGATTTTTTTGTTATTATTATTGTAGTGCTGCGTTTTATTTATATTATTCATAATTCCAAAGGGTAAACACACTCTCACTGTCAGTTTGAACCATTTTAAACAACTTGGTCACGTCTCTCAGTGATTATTTTGTAGTTAAAATAAGTTCTCACGTTGGCTTCTGTCACATAAATACATAGTAAAAGCACCAGTCTTTTGAACAGCTCTTTGAAATGAGCAGATTCAAAAGATTCGGATCCCCTAAAAGAGCTGAATCACTAGTCCCATCATACAAAAAGTCGGAAATCAGTATCAGTGTTTCCTTGTTTATCACGGGGGTTACTTTCTAAAATAACCCGCAATAGGTAAAATCCATGAAGTATCAGCTTTATTTTTTACATTATTCTCTCTGTTTCTTGGCTGTAAAACCCCTCACCACACACTTTATACACTTTTCTCACACAGGCATTAACATTTTCTCACATTTCTCTTTTGTTTAAACCTTCGTCGGTGCCTTTGTCGGTGCAGAACGTTTCATCGACATTGTGGGTTTTGTCGGGGAGGAAACTTGCAAACATACAGCACTTCAGAGTCACACTGTGATCCAACATTTATATAAATTTGTCTGACACATTCTGTACTGTACAGGAGACAGGAGAGGATGGACAAAGGTCTACAGTCCCTGGACAATGGTCGCAGAACACAATGGTCCCCCTCAGCCAATAAGGACGCAGAACACAATGGTCTACAGTCCCTCAGCCAATCAGGACGCAGAACACAATGGTCTACAGTCCCTCAGCCAATCAGGACACAGGAACGAAAGTTGAATCGCGATATAGTGAGGGACAACTGTATTCATAATTCCAATGGGTAAACACACTCCCACTGTCAGTTTGAACTATTTAAAACATCTGAGCCTTGGTTGTGTCTCTCAGTGATTATTTTGTAGTTCTCACATTGGCATCTGTCATATAAATACGTAGTAAAAGAGCCAGTCTTTTGAACGGTTCTTGGAAATGAACGGCTCCCCTAAAAGAACCGAAAGTCCCATCACTAATCAATACACTGATTACCGTGACAGACCTAATTCTAAGCGTAAAACTGGACAGAATGAACCTTGAAAACAAAAAAAAAGTCAGAAATTAGAGAAAAATGCTTAAAACTATACGTATTGTACACTGTTGCACCCTGGATCTGAACGTCTCCAGGCCGAGCTGACGTTTCCGCCGTGACCCTCGGGCCTTGGACGGTTCGGGAGCACTACAAGAGAAGCTGCAGGCTGTGTCACGGCTTCAACCGCTCTCCTCCCAACAGACAACAACACGCTCGCTCTGCTGACACACACGCACACGCACGCACATAACCCCCAGGCAAACATGGCAACGCGAGGTATTATTGGACCCTTCTATAAAAAACACATTTGGGCTTTGTTTCTTTCTTTGTTCGCCGCGGCAGAAGCATGTTGACCTCCTTGTTCGCTTGATAACAATTATGAAACCCAATTCCTATTACGCAACACACATACAGCTGTATTTACTACTGCGACTAAAAATAATACTTGCTTGTATTACGCATGCCTAATAATAGTACACGACCAGTTGGTACTAATGCTACTCGGACTACTACTGCTACTTGTGCCACTACTATTACACTGAATACTTCTACTACTGCTACTACTGCTTTGTTGAACTGTGGGTTATTGTCTTTTTCAAACAATGGAGGATAATTATAATGAATTAGCAAATTAACAATTCAACACAGCAACTGCTACTACTGCTACTTCAAATACTAATAATGGGCAGCACTGTGGCTTAGTGGTTGGGTTGCCTCGCAGTGGGAAGGTCCTGGGTTTGATGGTAGAGTGGTGAAGTCTGCATGTTCTACCTGTGTCTGTGTTCGCCGCCCATGAAAAACTCCAAGAAATTTCTCTAATTCTCGCTGGTTAAAGGTCCTAAATTATGAAGAATCGATTCTCGTGAGGTTTAATCCTCGTTATAATGCTGCTCCCTCCTCAAAAATAGACCTGGAGTTGTGTTTCGTTTCATTCACACATGTTTGAGTTACATTTTATTATTAGTCTGTCTACATATCCAAAGCTCAAAATGCTCTGTTCCACCTTGTGATGTCATCAGGTGGTAGTTTTCAAGAGTTAGCATCTGCCCTTTACATTTAGTTCAGTAGAAATAGGCAATACCAGAGCTGAAATGATCCAAATGATTCTAGTGAAGGTGTGTGGAGTTTAAAAAAACAGTGAAGCACTTCCTGTATTACCACATGATGACATCACAAGGTGGAACAGAGTGTTTTCTCAGCCTAAATATGCAGGGTTTGTGAGTTAAACATGTGTAAATGAAACAAAACACAACTCCAGGTCTGTTTGCGATGAGGAGGACAACTACTACTACTACTACTACTACTACTACTATTACTACTACTACTACTACAATTACTGCAGTAACATTTGTTTATTATGATTAAAACCTACTAACCTACTTCTCAAATGGCCTCCTTGTGTTACTTTCAGTGATTTAGTGCATGTATTTAGTTACAGAACACTGAATATCTCCATTAGAACATATTTAATAACATATTCTGATACATGGCCCAATTAGAGTCCTGTATTCCGAATACTTGAAACACTTTTACACAGAGACACATTATATTTCAGTGATTAAATATTGCATAAAATTACAAACAGCTTTATTAGTGCTGCCCTGTTTGTTACGTTTACATTTATGTCTAATTGGAGAGCTGTGTTTTCTGTTTGTCTCACTAATCTGCGCAGTTCAGAGACAAAATTACATTAAGTACTGCCATGTGCTCCTTTTAATTTAAAAAAGTAACTGTATTCTGTATTAGTATTCAGTATGTATTCAGTTACTTCCAAACACTGATTAGTTTGGCCACATATTTCAGTTCTCGCTCGACTGTCAACGCACCTAAAATATTTTAAAATGTGAATTCCTGATTTTACACCATAGATAGTTTATATAAATGTACATAGCTAACCTGCTAGCCGCCGTGTTCATAATAGGAAGTGATCATGGGCGCGCTCCGGCTTCTCGCTTCTGGCTTTTAGCTCCAATTCACTTTCCATTGAAACACTATCACCCCTTGATAATAATGATAATCAATAACTTGTATGACTCATTACAGATGCAAACTAATGACTAAAGTGTTTCATTCTGCTGTTTATTTATGGCATGTCATGACTTTTTAACAATACTGTACATTTTGAATAGTTTTTGTGAATTAAACTTGTTTTTTTTTGTGTCAGTGGCATAAATTATTATCATTTATCGTTTATATTTACTTTAGCAATATATCGAACTTCAAAAAAGGCCGAGCTACCACCACTGTTTTAAAACCACAGACTGTATAAAGAAGTGGACGTCGCCCATAGCATTAGCTCGTCGAGGCTAGTAGTTATAGCGGTGAATTTTGAGCTGAGGTTTTTTTTTTCCAACCACGAGTATCATAGCAACCAAAGAGCCAATCCAGAGCGAGGCTGTTGAAGGTAAAGCCTTCTACCGTTTCTACCCTCCCCGCTGGTTTAGCAGAGAGCGAGTGTTTAGCATCGCTGTCAATCAAATCTGTTGCTAACGCTAGCAGGAGTGACCTCGGGGAAAGACGGCACCTGATTTGTCTGTTACTAAGGTTCATATCTTGATTTGCGGTCACAAAAGCGAAATAAAAACCTCAGGATCATGTAGAGCGGGTTAAAATGAACATTTTAACCCTATAGCGTCGGATGCCATCATTGCTGATAGACTCGCGGTTGTGGACTTTCCATTACTGTAACTCTGCAACCAATCGTGCTTCATCTAAATTCAAACTGCCTCTCAAAGCAGAGGCATGGGGCTTTTAAAATATGTTGCTGTCATTACGGTAATATGCTTACGTCGTCGCTTGAAGACGACCAATCAGAGCGCAGGTTCCGCCGGAATTCTCCCAGTCAGTTATTTGATGCATCAAAGGAAAAATAAGGATGGATAGAGGTGTAAAATAGACAAAGTTGTGTGAAAAAAGGCAAAAGTACATGCTGATACTTCCTTTAACAGGATTTTTATGGCTAAAAAAAAAAAAAAAGTCTTGGCGAGCTATAATGGTCTATAATGTGCTCAGTCCTACAAGGGTTAAGACCAAAATGACGAGTCTGACAGCAGCAGTTACAGAGAGAGGAGCCACAGTCTTTCAATAGACAGTGAATTGGAGCCAGAAGCCCATGACCACTTTGTATTTGAAACACAGCGGTTAGCAGGTTAGCTAGGTCCATTTATACATACAGTCTATGATTAAAAGTAGGACTCTTAGCCCTTCACGTTGCATTAGCGGCACAGGGACAGTGACTCTCTTGGACTTGTGTCTCTTTAAATCTCATTTCTTTCTCTCTTTGTCCACAGCGACACAGGCTCAGCCCAACAGTGGCATATTGTCTTTCTGAATCAATAGCTTTTGATGAGCGCATTAGGGGAGCGCCTCCGCCGCACGCAGGACAGATAACATAAGCAAGTGTGTGGATGTAGGCCCTAATGATGTCCTTATCAGAGCCACGCCAGGCGCAGCGATCGGCATCTGCGACACACGCGGCTTTATCAGGCTGCTTCCCCATCACAACACGCTGTAAGATATGAGGTAGAGGGGTACGATGTCAAACTTAAACCGAGTTATTGTGACAGGGAACAATGCAATCAAATTCATCAGTTTCAAGCCGCGATGTTGGCCTTAAGTTGTCCTAGTAATTAAATCAGAGCCTATTGTGCTTGTGTCGCTCTATAGTTAAACCTATGACTCCCGCGGATCATTATGTTAGAATTTGAACATTTTAAATCATAATTTCATCTAAAATGACTTAATAAAAAAACAAGTCCGATGGGTTCCATGTTAGAAAACCGCAGTGTCCAACTGGAGCTGACGTCTGGTTTAGTCCATGTTTAGTCCTGGTTTAGTCCTGATTTAGTCCTAGTTTAGTCCTGGTTTAGTTCTGGATTAGTCCTGGTTCAGTCCTAGTTTAGTTCTGGTTTAGTCCTGGTTTAGTCCTGGTTTAGTCCTGGTTTAGTTCTGGTTTAGTCCTGGTTTAGTCCTGCTTTAGTCCTGCTTTAGTCCTGGTTCAGTCCTGGTTCAGTCCTGGTTTAGTCCTGGTTTAGTCCTGGTTCAGTCCTGGTTTAGTCCTGGTTCAGTCCTGGTTTAGTCTTGGTTTAGTCCTGCTTTTAGTCTGGTTTTAGTCTTGTTTTAGTCCTGCTTTAGTCTTGTTTTAGTCCTGCTTTAGTCTTGTTTTAGTCCTGGTTTAGTCCTCAGAGTGTGAGATGGTTCATATGGCTCTAACATGTGGGAGAGCAGCCTGTTGATATATTTTTTTCTCATTTGTACCACAATGACTACACCACTCTGCTGAATCCTGCATGTATCACGGGGGCGGGGGTTGATAGCGTCTTGAAATTAAAGATTACTCAAACACGCACAAATCACTCCAAATACAACTTCAGAGGGTAAATGAGAAGAAACAACTAGAACATGGTTAAAAGCTCCGAAAAGTCCATTTTATATTACAGTACTGATTTAGACCATAAAAAGTAGCTTCTATTAGTCCTAAACCAGGACTAAACCAGGACTAAACCAGGACTAAACCTGGTCTAAACCAGGACTAAACCTGGTCTAAACCAGGACTAAACCTGGTCTAAACCAGGACTAAACCAGGCATAAACCAGAACTAAACCAGGTCTAAACCAGGACTAAACCAGGTCTAAACCAGGACTAAACCAGGACTAAACCAGGACTAAACCAGGACTCTCTCCATGGAGATGTACAGGTGATGCAACCAGACTGAGTTACAGGTCAGATCTGTGATGAGGAGACCCATTTGTTTTGCTTGTTTGAAAAGTAACACCTGTGATTGAATAACAGTGGATAAGTTTAATGCCATATTATGGAATGTTTCAGGCAAAGCAATAACATCTCCATAGAGACATGAAGCTGGCGTACGCTCCATCAGAAAGGTTACATAATGCACCTTTAACTTTATCATTTAGAAAGTTTGATTTCAAAGTATTAGAAAATGGGAAAGACAATTTTATATTTCACTCTGGTTTTGTTTGTCTTGTTTGTTAATAAAACTATTAAATAATAATTTTTTCTTACTAATAATAAAAAATTAAACAAATATAATAATAATAATAATAATAATAATAATAATAATAATAATGACAATAAATAATAAAAAAAAAAAAATACAATTAAATGTGAAATAAATAAAATAAATGCTTAATAATAATTGTAACACTCAAATGTCACAATTTCACAACCTCCGTATTAGACACCAGCTCCTCGTCTCTGCACAGTTAAACCTCTGATTACTCGACTCAAACACTAAAATAAACGTTAGCTTGAAGAAAACGCTCACTGTCACATCACAGACATTCTCCATAGTGACGTTCGCTATGGCAACGGCGCCCACCCTGTATAAGTCTGTCAGGGACGGAGAGGAATCGCTGGGGTTTGGTTCACATGATTGCACCATTTGCACAGGCTTGATTGGACGACAAAAGATGGAGTGAAACTGGATGTAAAGACACGGGCTCAGTGTTTACAGACGCAGAGTTCAGAGAAGAAGCGCAGGATTATTATTATTACAGTGTTTTAGACGAGTGTGTACCGAGACTGTGGTGCTACAAACAACACGTTTCAATTATTATGTATTTATTTATGTATTTTACTTCTACTACTGCAGTAATAATAAACTTACAACTCGACGCTATTGTCAGTGTTCTTTTTGTTTATTCTCAGTCACAGCTGCCCTAGGACAGACTGACGGAAGTGAGGCTGACAATCTGCACCATAAGCCTCACTGACCATCACTGACACACACACGCACGCACACAAGCACACACACACACACACACACACATACACACAGACACACACACACACACACACACACACACACACACACAGACACACACACACACACACACACACACACACACACAGGTGAAGTGTCTTGCCCAAGCGCACAGCGACAGCATGAACTTGGCAGGAGCTGGAATCTAACATACCCTGCACCACTACTACTGCTACTACTACTACTACTACTACAACCACAGCATATAAGTACTACTACTGCTACTGCTACTACTACTCCAGGTACTACTAGTCGTACAACTACCACTACAACAGCTACTATTAGTGGTACAAATACTACTACTGCTGCTGCTTCTAGTAGTGGTACAAGTACTAATACTACTGCTACTACTACTACTACAACTACTACTAATACTACTATTGGTACTACTACTACTACTACTACTACTACAACTACCAATAGTGGCATGAGTACTAATACTACTGCTACTACTACAACTGCTATTATTACTACTATAACTAGTACTACTACATGGTAAAGCTACTACTGCTTCTGCAACTACTACTATAACTACTATTGGTACTAGTGCTACTACTACTTCTACTACTACATAACTGACAGCAGACAAACTAAATCAATTCAGTACTAAATCAAAGTGAACTTTATACTTCAGTACAAAATCAAAGTGAACTTTATACTTCAGTACTAAATCAAAGTGAACATTATACTTCAGTACTAAATCAAAGTGAACAGTTATACTTCAGTACTAAATCAAAGTGAACTTTATACTTCAGTACTAAATCAAAGTGAACTTTATACTTCAGTACTAAATCAAAGTGAACATTATACTTCAGTACTAAATCAAAGTGAACATTATACTTCAGTACTAAATCAAAGTGAACTTTATACTTCAGTACTAAATCAAAGTGACTTTATACTTCAGTACTAAATCAAAGTGAACTTTATACTTCAGTACTAAATCAAAGTGAACATTATACTTCAGTACTAAATCAAAGTGAACATTATACTTCAGTACTAAATCAAAGTGAACATTATACTTCAAAGTGAACTTTATACTTCAGTACAAAGTGAACAAAGTGAACAGTTATACTTCAGTACTAAATCAAAGTGAACAGTTACTTCAGTACTAAATCAAAGTGAACATTATACTTCAGTACTAAATCAAAGTGAACATTATACTAAATCAAAGTGAACTTTATACTTCGACACTAAATCAAAGTGAACTAAATCAAAGTGAACATTATACTTCAGTACTAAATCAAAGTGAACTTTATACTTCAGTACTAAATCAAAGTGAACAGTTATACTTCAGTACTAAATCAAAGTGAACAGTTATACTTCAGTACTAAATCAAAGTGAACATTATACTTCAGTACTAAATCAAAGTGAACATTATACTTCAGTACTAAATCAAAGTGAACATTATACTTCGATACTAAATCAAAGTGAACTTTATACTTCAGTACTAAATCAAAGTGAACATTATACTTCAGTACTAAATCAAAGTGAACATTATACTTCAGTACTAAATCAAAGTGAACAGTTATACTTCAGTACTAAATCAAAGTGAACTTTATACTTCAGTACTAAGTCAAAGTGAACATTATACTTCAGTACAAAATCAAAGTGAACTTTATACTTCAGTACTAAATCAAAGTGAACTTTATACTTCAGTACTAAATCAGAGTGAACATTATACTTCAGTACTAAATCAAAGTGAACTTTATACTTCAGTACTAAATCAAAGTGAACAGTTATACTTCAGTACTAAATCAAAGTGAACTTTATACTTCAGTACTAAATCAAAGTGAACAGTTATACTTCAGTACTAAATCAAAGTGAACTTTTATACTTCAGTACTAAATCAAAGTGAACTTTATACTTCAGTACTAAATCAAAGTGAACATTAAACTTCGGTGCAGGTTTAGTTAACATCCCGGTGCAGGTTTTGAAAATCCCGTCTCCGCGTCTCCACAATCCTCATCAAATTGTTTTCCACATATACGACATTCAAATTGTTGGATGAACGAGGCCTGGATGAAATGAGCTGCGCTGAACGAGAACGACTGTTTGTGTTTCTATTATAAACCGAGTACAGGACGCACACAGAGGAAGCAGCTCGGGAGGGACAGGCCATACATGAGGACACTGGACAGTTTTACAGCGCCAGTACTTTCACTTACAGTATTGATGCTAATGACTATTTCTGACAAGTTTTCAGTGTGTGAAACCTGGAACTTTACATTTTATGGCTCAGAATTAACTTTTTTTTTCAAAACTGGGAAGATTTGGGATATTTTTATTATGCTATAAGATTTGAGCTGTGAAGGGGTGAATTTTAGCCATTTTATTGCTAAATTTACGTATATTCAGTTGTTTATTTATGTCTTTTAATGAAACTGTCAATTTAAAATGTTTTCCTGGGATTAACTTGCATTGTTTCTTTGTAAAATTAGACAGATTTTTGTTATTTTTGTTGTACTATGATAAGATTTGAGCTGTGGTGAATTTTAGCCATTTTACTGCTAAATTTTCGTATATTCTGCTGTTTATTTATGTCTTTTAATAAAACAGTTGATTTAAAATGTTTTACTGGGATAATCTTGCTTTGTTTAAATCTTAATTAGTGGCATAAAGTAGTTTCAACATCATCGTTTAGCACGATATTTCTCTGCAGCGATATATCGTGCTGCAAAATGTGAGTCTAGTCATTGGTGAATCTCCTTGATTGACAGGTGGATCAGCCAATCAGGGACATGCATGGACTGTGTGTATCAGAATAATAAAGGAAAACTGAATATATAGCAAAAAGAGGTTGAAAAACATCACGAATTTCGCTAAGACTGTCCTGCTAGCCGCTGCCGCATTAAAAACAGGAAGTGAGCATGGGCTCTGGCTCCAATTCACTTTCTATTGAAAAACTGTGGCTCCTCTCTCTGTATCTGCTGCTGTCAGACTTGTCATTCTGGTTTTAAAATGTTCATATGATGTGCCACCTCCAGAAAGTCGCCGTACTGTTGCTTCAAATGAAAAACTAGATGCATTATTTAGAATCAGCTTATAGTTTTGTGTAGTTTGAAGTCGTCATTCAGAGGCGACAGTAGCTCAGTTGGAAGATCGTTTGTCTACTGATCTGAAGGTTGGCGGTGCGATTCCAACTCCCACAGATAAATGCTGTTGTTGTGTCCTTGGACAAACACTTAACCCACCCCACCCCCAGTGCCTGTGTAAAGTGGTGTATGAATGTGTGTGCTGTGTTCCTTGATGTAAAGCGCTTTGAGTGACTTAAAGGTGGAAAAGCTCTATATAAAAATGTGACTGTTTACCATTCACTATATATTAAAATAAGTTAATTATTGATATAGGCCTAAAGTAGGTGAGTGCTTGTCAACTTTTTTGTGCAATTTCACATGTTTTTTTTTTTTTTTTTTTTTTTTTTTTTAACAGAGTATGAATGTGCATTGTGTTCTGCGTCCTGATTGGCTGAGGGGCTCTAGACCATTGTGTTCTGCGTCCTGATTGGCTGAGGGACTGTAGACCATTGTGTTCTGCGTCCTGATTGGCTGAGGGACTGTAGACCATTGTGTTCTGCTTCCTGATTGGCTGAGGGACTGTAGACCATTGTCCATCAGTCTCCTCCGTGTCTCCTGTACAGTACAGAATGTGTCAGACAAATTTACATAAATGTTGGATCGCAGTGTGACTCTGAAGTGCTGTATGTTTGCAAGTTTTCTCCCCGACAAAACCCACGATGTCGATGAAACGTTCTGCACCGACAAAGGCACCGACAAAGGTTTGAACTTTGAGAGAGAAATGTGAGAAAATGTTAATGCCTGTGTGAGAAAAGTGTATAAAGTGTGTGGTGAGGGGTTTTACAGCCGCAATATATATATATAAAATAAAGCTGATACTTTGCAGATTTCGCCTGTTGTGGGTTATTTTTAGAACATGACCCCCGAGATAAACGAGGGACGACTGTATCTGTGGTGAATGTGCCTGATAACATGAGTCCTAAAGCGTTCTCTCTCTCGTTGTTTTAACGTCCTGTTCCTTGAGCTGTGCATGACCACCGCGGCTCCACATCGACCCATTAGACACATGTTGTAAACTCTAATGTTCTAATGGCTTCTACCAAATGTGACTATTAGCATTTGAGTGGTACGGCATCGTCATGCGTCTAACTCTGCCTTTCGTGATTAATGCGAGGTATTAGTGAGCACAGTCACTCTTAATGTGTGTTTGGAATGAAATAAAGCGTTTGACAAACAGCTTAAGGGAGGAGGGGCTTAACGCACTTAAAGCAATGATTTTTTAGCCCATTAACTAACACCTAAGGGGCTAATGGAGAGACGTTAGCGAAGCAAAATTTAGCTCAAAATGCTAATGGGTTGTGTAGTTACCTTTAAAGCACAGCTACTGCTCCTAATGTAACTAACACAAGAGAGACTGGACTGGTCACGTATTTGTACAGCGCTTCTCCACCACAGTGTACACAAACGCTAGGGACGAGGTGGATGAAGTGTCTTGCCCAAGGACACGACGACAGTATTAATCTGTGGCAGCTGGAATTGCTCCGCCAACCTTCAGCTCAGTGGAGAAACTATAGACTGTATAAAGAAGTGGACTAAGTGAGTGTGACGTTCTAATGAAGCTAATCAAGGCTAAAGCAGTTATAGCGGTAAATTTTCCATATTTGGAATTCCGATCGCGAGTATCATAGCAACCAAAGAGCCAATCAGGAGGGAGGTTGTTGAAGGTAACGCCCCTTCCTTCCCGCATCACTGATTTAGCTGGGAGCGAGCGCTTAGCAATGCTGTCAATCAAACCTGTCGCTAACGCTAACAAGAGTGACATCGGGGAAAGAAGGCGCCTGATTTGTCTGTTATTATTGTTCATATGTTGATTTACAGACACAATAGCAAAATAAAAACCCCAGGATCATGTAGAGGGTTAATACGAACATTTAAGACCAAAATGAGTCTGACAGCAGCAGTTACAGAGAGAGGGGCCACAGTTTTTCAATAGAAAGTGAACTGGAGCCAGAGTCGATGGAGCCGGAAACTCGCCAATGATCACTTCCTGTTTGGAACACGCCAAAATAGCGCATTAGCTATGTTCATTTATATATACAGTCTATGATTCACACACACGTTCATACATTCATGGCGGCGAGGTGGGTTAAGTGTCTTGCCCAAGGACACAACAACAGCATTCATCTATGGGAGCTGGAATTGCACCGCTAACCTGTGGGTCATTGGACTTCACTGCTCAACCAATGATGTTAATGTCGAGAGCGGGATTCGAACCAGCAACCTTCGGACAAAACACTACTCACCAGCAGGTTTTTTGTATTAGGTTGTTTTTTTACTACATAATTCCATATATCTAATACTTTATATATTTGATATCTTCCATTTTTTATATAAAATGTAGAAAGTAGTAAACTGAATGAGAGGGCGTGTCCAAACTTTTAACTAGTCGTGTGAATAAAAACATTTACATCAGTCATAAAGATGAATAGAAATGCAATAAAAAGTAAAATTTGGGGTTTAATCACATAATACAAACCCTAACCTACATCACCTAAACCTTATTTTACTATATTTTTGCGTGAAAAGTTACATACCAGGGCTTTAACAACTCTGTATTTTGTGTTTTTTTTTTATTTTGTATTTTAATAGTTAAATTTTGTATTTTAATAGTTAAATGTAATACAATCTAATACAAGCACAGTAAGACGATCCTGCAGCTAGGTACTCCTGACCCTGAACCTGGCACTCTCACTGCGGTCGCTCGCCCCGGCAACATGACAGGATGGGTCAAATGCAGGACAAAATACTAAACACTGCAATTACATATTACTTTTTGATCCCAAAGGATTAGCACGGATTAAGCGGAGGAAGATGGTCAAAGAGACGACGCTAAGATACATGTGCGAGAACCAGATTTAAAGAGAGGGTATTACGCTAAATCTGCTTTTTGGAGCGTTCTGCCATGTTTTAATGTTTTTCCCTCATCAAAAACATGTCTGAAGAGGTTTTAGATGTCATCCATGTGTGTTTGAGTCATATAGCGATCTCTCCCGGGCCCGATACTGTCCAAAGCTCCGCCCACAAGTCAACATCACCTACACTCCCACTCTCCAAAAATATACAAAAACATGATACAAAACTGTACACTACGACTTCACAAACCCGACTCACTGGTTATGTTGCGTTTGTGCTCTGAAGGGGGAGCACAGGGAGAGCACAGGGAGAGGGGACTCGAAGCGCCAAATCCAAAACTGAGAGTGTTAGAACTTAATACCCCACAGACGTGTAATATTCACTTCAAAAGCAGCTTTGCAGTGGAGGAAGGTGACGAAGTACAAGTAGTAAAGTACTGTAATTTTTAGGTATCTGTACTTTTGTTTTTTATACTTTTTACTTCACTACATTTGAGAGCAGTATCTGTACTTTCTACTCTACTACATTTTTGAACAGGACTGAAAAGTAAAAAGTACTTTTCGTATGATTTGAGGGGTTATTTTGACCATGTTCGTGGAAAGTTTAAGAGTTCAAGCTTCGGCTTTGAGAAAAACAAAAATAAATCCACAAAATTCATAAGAAAAGTTAAGACATTGATTCATATTGTTACTTTTCACCAAAATATGAATCATTTTGAATCAATATCACGATATTTACACTTAAACGACTGAAGAACACTTGTGTGAAATACTTTTACTTTTTACTCTTAAAGTGCATTTTTAAACAGGTACTTAAATACTTTTACTTAAGTAGCATATTTTTAGGAGTATAAGTTGCACCAGCCAAAAAATAAATAAATAAATAAATAAAAAATAAATAAATAATATAATATAATATAAATAAAAATTATATATATATATATATATATATAAAAAGTCGATTTTCTCATGCGATAACTTAACTTTTACTTGAGTAACTTTGTACCTCTGTATCTGTACTTTAACTTGAGTAACTTTGTTCCTCTGTATCTGTACTTTTACTTGAGTAACTTTGTACGTCTGTATCTGTACTTTTACTTGAGTAACTTTGTACCTCTGTATCTGTACTTTTACTTGAGTAACTCTGTACCTCTGTATCTGTACTTTTACTTGAGTAACTCTGTACCTCTGTATCTGTACTTTTACTTAAGTAACTTTGTACCTCTGTATCTGTACTTTTACTTGAGTAAGTCTGTACCTCTGTATCTGTACTTTTACTTGAGTAAGTTTGTACCTCTCTATCTGTACTTTTACTTGAGTAACTCTGTACCTCTGTATCTGTACTTTTACTTGAGTAGTATTTTGCCGATGAAACGGGGCTTTTGTGTTGATCCCAGTTGCACAGAGCAGTCGTACAAACCCGGCATTACATTTTCTATTCTTACTCTGCTCGTCTTCAGAGGTTTGACGCGGCTGTACTAAACACATGCTGACAACATCGTGGAGGCATCAGAAAACTGTTCAAACTCCAAACTCCTTCAATGTTGAAACTGTGGCACGTCTCCAGCTCAGACCGGCTCAGCGCCTTACGTCTCAATGTAAACTAAATGTGATACCACAGCTGTCCCCGAGTCACGAGGACACGACGGGGGACAAGAGTGACGGCGAGTTTGGAAGTAACGGCAACAGCGAGACATGTGGAACCTCAGAGTTTACGGAGAAAGTTTCTGATGCGAAAAATAACCCGCAATAGGCGAAAGTATCGGCTTTATTTTTGACAATTATTCTCTATGTTTCGTGTCTGTAAAACCCCTCACCACACACTTTACACACTTTTCTCACACAGGTGTTAACATTTTCTCACATTTCTCTCTTGTTTAAACACAAACTTCAAACCTTCGTCGGTGCCTTTGTCGGTGCAGAACGTTTCATCGGCATTGTGGGTTTTGTCGGGGAGAAAACTTGCAAACATACAGCACTTCAGAGTCACACTGCGATCCAACATTTATGTAAATATGTCTGACACATTCTGTACTGTACAGGAGACACGGAGGAGACTGATGGACAATGGTCTACAGTCCCTCAGCCAATCAGGACGCAGAACACAATGGTCTACAGTCCCTCAGCCAATCAGGACGCAGAACACAATGCACATTCATACACTTTAATAAAGCATGTAAAAGTGCACTAAAAAAATCTGCTAAACAGTGAGGCCGCGAAAGGTGAACCTCAATATAGCGAGGGACAACTGTACACATTTCTTAATGGGGACAACACAATCACATACGCAGATTTAATTTTGGCACACAAAGTTTTAACTATCTGGCTTTACTTGTGAAAAGAAATTCAACCTGGACAATAAGAGCGGGTGAGGTCTAGAGGTGACCGCTCTGTGCCGTTTGGGAAAAGTGCTTTTGGACAAGTCTCTTTTGCTTATCGAGCAGCTCAGACGTGGAACACACTGCGGCTCATTTACGAGACTCAACAATGGCAGCATTTTGGAAAGATTTAAAACAGCGGCTGTTCCAGGGTCAAATATGTTATGTAAAGAATTGTGAGGCTTCTTGTCCCAAGCTCCCAAATTTCGGTTGAGGGCCCTGTTTATTCACAATGTTCTCTGCTAAATTATAGCTGCATTCACTGATAACAATGTACAATTATACAAGGTGGCCCAAAATTCACTGACAGTTGAAAAAAACTCAAATATTTTTCTTTTATTTCTTCAGAGCATTTAGAACGACTCTTCCGACATTAATCTGAGCAAATACAGCACCGAGGTACGAACCCTCATTGTACAGTGGTACTTTGAGTCACATGGGTCAAATTCACAAACCCAGCGGTGTTACCGTCGACATTTCAATACCAGAGATGCCCCGAGTGTAAATGCCATAAAAGGAATAATAAGTGTTTTTCACAGACAGGGGGCAGTATGTGATCTCCACAGACCTGACGAGTCCTGATTTCTTCCTGTGGGGCTATCTTAAAGAAAAGGTGTTTGTGAATAAACCTCAGACAATAAACGACTTAAAACATAATATCGAGGATCAAATAAGAGCCATAAGCCCGGAAATGTTTTAAATGTTCTGTAAAATGTGTTGGATCAGACTATTCAGAGTGAAACCCAAAATCGTGGACACTTAAAAAACATTCTTTTTAAAAACTAGGTCATTTTTACTTCCCCTAGTTTAAGTAGTGATAAGTTCAATAATATATAACCGTATATATTATCAAAAATCTCTGAAGGTTCAGTTTATCTACTGCTAAAATTTGGTGAGTATAACTAAAGAATTATTGGAGCTACTGAAGATTTAAAAGTGTCAGTGACTTTTGGGCCGCCCTGTTTAACTAAATGACATTTTTATATTGAGTTTGTTGGTTTAACTTTTAACCAACTTGTCTGTACTTTTGTGTAATTGAAACTGTTTAACATGAATCTACCGAGGGACTGAAGACAGAAATTAGCCATGTTTTTAAATCTTTATTAATATGTGCTGTCCCTTTACAAATTAATACAACTAATACATAAGAAATCATGTTTTTGTGTAAACGCAGAGACTTTAACATAAGTAAAAGCTCCGTCCCATCCTCCAGGAAACCCTATGTCGTCTCATCTGTCCTCAAGGGGAAAAAGTTCATAATCTCATGGGTGTGAAGCAAAAGTCACTCTGCTTTGACATGTTTGCAGCTCAGACGCTCGGGAGGAGACTGAGGGGGAGAGATGCTCTGAGGGAGACACTTGATTGGGACACAGACCAGTCGCCTCCCAGCGTCCCAAGAATAAACCTGTTTTTTGTATTTCAAAACTCTCCAGGCTTCACAAAGGGATTATTATTCATAGGATCTTTCCCTGCAACATATAGTTTGTGTGTAAAATATATTGTATAGGCGTAAACATTCAGAGTAAAAGGGAAAACTGTCTCTTGCCCTGCGTCATTTTAAAATCTGAAAACTACCAATGTCTATAATTTGACGTCTTGTGTTGTTTGTCATTTTGTTCAGAACATTCGGGGCAAAACTTGAAACAAAAATAAAGTAGTCGAAAATAAATGACTGCGTATCTATGTTTACTTTGGAATTCTTTGTCGCAATAGGCTCGCTAGCTAGCTCACTGTGTCTCAAAGCTAATGGTCACTTTGATTAAATTCACAAAAACATTAAAAAAAAAAATTTAAAAAACGATTAAAATTTAAATTCATAAAAAATAAAGACTACCCAGTTGTTGCATCCGTAGAATATTTCAGTTTGTGGTGTTGTTTTAATATTTATTATGCCTCAGAATTAGCATTAGCATTGACACAGAACCATGTCTCTTTCAAAGCACCGAAGTGTCCCCCGGTGAAATATTCATTTTATTCACCTGCAGCTCCCAGTCCACTGTCTGATCTTTAAATATTTATTCATTTTAGCGACTCTGCAAAAACCTCATAGAGATAAAACTGGACAGGAAGCAGTGACGCTAACAGAGATATTGAGGGCGCTGTTGTGCACAAAGCCAAATAACCCTTTAAGGACTGAGCACATTATAGACCATTATAGCTCGCCTAGATTTTTTTTTCTTTTTTTTAGCCATAAAAAATCATGTTAAAGGAAGTATCAGCATGTACTTTTTTCACACAACTACCTCAATTTTACATATCCATCCTTATTTTTCCATCGATGCATCAAATAAGTGTGAGATACCAGTTTAAGTAGAAAAAAAAGTAGAAAAATATAAAAACGAATGTACTTTGGAGTAACTTTTTACTCAAGAAAACATAATGAAAAACTATGTGGCCAGCTCAGAAACAGTTTTAATTACATATATGAGCAATAATAAACATTTATACAACAGATAATGCAGATTGTACTTAGTGTTAGGTTTTTACAGCCCTTCTATAAAAAACATGTCAGGCGTTTATGCACCTACGACATTCATTGTGCCAGATCATATTTTTTGGATTGTCTACTAAAGAATATCTGAAGTTCTGCAGCTTATGAGTTTGTAATTTTTGGTAAAATATATTTTCTGGAGTTGAACTGTATTTTTGATGAGGACGGTGATAACGCAGTGTCCCGTGAAAGCACAATTACCCAAACCTCCATGGTAATTTGATGATTTTTTGAAGTGTGCGCATGTTTGGATCCATTTCCGCTCACTGGATATTGTCTATAAATAAATACATAACGTTAGAGCCCGTTTTCTCAGACTTGGTGGTTGTTTCCATGCTGGTACAGTAACAGTATATCAGTGCGTATTAGTTGAGGTGTTTTTCAGGAAAGGCCCGGTTGGTCTGGAGATACGCCCACACGCAACAAAACACAAAACATGACGCCAGTGGAAACAGACCCTCATGCTGTCCTGAGTGATGACCTACATCTACCTACGCCGAGCTGAAGGAGGGATGGAAAATCAAAGGAGTGAAGGGGAACATTTTGGAGGAAGTGTCTGGGGTGGTGGAAGTCTGGAAGTTCCTGCTGATAGTGCTGTTCCTATAACCCAGCGCTGGATAAATGGGAGGAAATATTAAGTTTTGTCAAATAGCATTTGTCTTAATGCTAATGCTAATTTTGAGGCATAATAAAAAGTAAAACAACACCACAAACTGAAGTATTATTTTTATTTTAAGTAATTAGGTTGTTTTTACGATTTTTATGAAGTGACCGTTAGCTTTGAGACACCGTGAGCTAGCTTTTTGTTACATTTTTATATAGCGCTTTTACACCTTCGAGGCACTCAAAGCGCTTTACATCAAAGAACCACTCACCCATTCATATACAGACACTTGGGGAGAGGGGGGTTAAGTGTCTTGCCAAAGGACACAACAGCGTTCATCTGTGGGAGCTGGAATCGCACTGCTAACCTGTGGGGCAGTAGATCTGACTGCTCAACCAGTGATGTTTTACCTATATCGAGAGCAGGCTTCGAACCGCCAACCTTCGGATCAGTGGACAAACGCTTTTAAACCTTTTCACCGAGGGCCAAATATTTAAACATATTTGTAGTGGAGGGCCCAGGACTAGAGGCCAGAACATCCAGTCATTCAGATGGAGGCTTTTAAATAGATTTGACAGATTTGCTGTATCTTTAATAAGGCTGGGAATGTTCATTTTAGGTCTGAATAATAATTTAATGTTACTGAGTTTATAGTGGTAGAATTACTTACTTAATGTTCAGTAAAAAGTGCATTTGGGACAGCAGGAGGCCCGAGGGACAACAAAAATTGGTCCGGGCCATAGTTTGGACACCTCTGGTCTAAGACACTATGGAAAAGACATAATTCAGGTTTTGTTAATGGATCTTGTGGACAATATACAAATGTAATATTGCTTACTATCTTACAAAAGTGTATTTTGGTCAATGTGTGACCTCCCACTCTGGGTCTTACACTTGTCCCTCACTATATCGAGGTTCAACTTTTGTGGTCTCGCTGTTTCACAGATTTTTTTTAGAGCAATTTTACATGCTTTTTTACAGCGTATGAGCGTGCATTGTGTTCTGCGTCCTGATTGGCTGAGGGACTGTAGACCATTGTGTTCTGCGTCCTGATTGGCTGAGGGACTGTAGACCATTGTGTTCTGCGTCCTGATTGGCTGAGGGACTGTAGACCATTGTCCATCAGTCTCCTCCGTGTCTCCTGTACAGTACAGAATGTGTCAGACAAATTTACATAAATGTTGGATCAGTGTGACTCTGAAGTGCTGTATGTTTGCAAGTTCTCTCCCCGACAAAACCCACAATGTCAATGAAACGTTCTGCACCGACAAAGGCACCGACGAAGGTTTGAACTTTGAGAGAGTTTAAACAAGAGAGAAATGTGAGAAAATGTTAACGCCTGTGTGAGAAAAGTGTATAAAGTGTGTGGTGAGGGGTTTTACAGACTTAAAAAACATATAGAATAAATGTAAAAAACCCCCCAGCGATAAACCAGGGACCACTGTATAGACACTGATGCGATCACATTGTTCGACTTTCTGATTCAATCACCTCATTTGACTGTGCTTTAAATTTCTTATCTACAGAATGTTTAACCTCACTCTTCGACTACTACAAGTTCTTTAAATTCTACTGCCTTTAACCCGACTGTATTGTACAATAAACATCTCCAGAACGACCCTGTGCCTCTGCGCTTGTTCTTTATGCAACAGAACAGAAACCGACAATCTATTCCCAGTATAAAGTTGCACTGTGTAACTTTTCTGGTGGAGTACAGCACCTGTTTGCCTGAGCGCTGCACAGTATGACATTAAACATATCCATCTTGTCCTTATTCAATAACAGATGTTTTATTGCTAAAAACATGAATTGTCACTGTGAGCGAGGCCGCCTTTCTATTCCGCACAAAGCAATAACATAACCGACAGAAGGGGAGGAGGAGGTTGTTGAGTTTGCGTTGAAAAGGTTTATATCGATTGCGTTGAAAAACTTGCTCAAAATGTCTTCGAAGTTTGTAGAAAATATGGTCTCTGTAGAAAAGAATGACCTATCTACAGTCAGCGGTGGATGAAGTACACAATTTAGTTACTGAAGTAAAAGTGCAGATGTTGAGTTAAGAGTAAAAAGTAAAAGTGTTGTGCATTTGTTAAAGTGTTAAAGTAACGATATGACTCAATTTTTCTTATGGATTTTGTAGATTTATTTTTGTTTTGCTCAAAGCCGAAGCTTGAACTCAAAAACTTGAGTCAGGATTTCACCATTTTACCACAAAAATGGTAAAAAAAATCATACGAAAAGTACTTTTTACTTTTCAGTCCAGCTCAAAAATGTCGTGGAGTATAAAGTACAGATACTGCTCTCAACTGTAGTGAAGTAAAAAGTATAGTAGTACAGATACCTAAAAATTCTACTTCCACGTTGTTAGTATCATAGCAACCAAAGAGCCAATCTGGAGCGCGGCTGTTGAAGGTAACTCCTCTTCCCACTGATTTAGCAGGGAGTGAGTGGTTCGCAACGCTGTCAATCAAACCTGTTGCTAACGCTAACAGGAGTGACCTCGGGGAAAGAAGGCGCCTGATTTGTCTGTTATTAATGTTCATATGTTAATTTACAGACACAATAGTGAAATAAACAACAAAGGATCATGTAGAGGGTTAATACGAACATTTAAGACCAAAATGAGTCTGACAGCAGCAGGGACAGAGAGAGGAGGGACAGTATTTCAATAGAAAGTGAACTGGAGCCAGAGTTGATGGAGCAGAAGCGCGCCCATGCAATATTTCCTATTTGCAATGCAGCGGCTAGCATGTTAGCTATGTCCATTTATATAAACAGTCTCTGGTCTAGTCCAGGAGTCGGCTCTGGAGCTGCAAACGGCTCTTTCAAACTTATACTGTGGCTCTGCGTGTCTTGGGAAAATAAATTATTTAGTTGAAGTGTATTTTATTTGTCTTAGTTCGTTTTTTTTTTATTGTAGTTTAAATTGGAAGATTATTGTGATCTTGAAATATTCAAATAAAATTATATTTTATTATTTTTCATCGATCAAAATAAGTGCCACACTCGCAGAAGTCATTACGCCAAAATAAAACAAACATGACTTATGCTTCACAGACGACAGCCCACAGTCCTGTGTAACGATGAACGTGACGTCGTTCTGCTCTGATTTGCAGACGCTGTGCAGAGATTCAGGAGCAGAAGTCCCATTAACCAGGTAAAATAAATATTTATGCAGATATATAAAGCGTAAAGGTAAAAACAACAATATACAGTGTCATGTGCATTTTAGATGATAAAAAGTATTTGCTTTTCTATGGAAACTTGACCCAAATGGCTCTTTGGCTGTTAAAGGTTGCTGTCCCTAATCTAGACACATGAAGAATATGCAAATCCAAACACACAGATGCCACACTAGAATCGGGAATCTAACCAGAGACTTTCTTGCTTTATAGTAAGACCATCTACCATCGTACTCCTCCAGAATTCAACTCACCAGACTCGAGACGCTCCATATTTTGAGCCGAAATCCAAAATCGTTGATTGACACAGAGCTGTTTACTGCTTGTGCATAATTTCTCTGCCATCTGCACGGTCCAAATTCACACCCTGATCCACTCACACGAACCAGCTAATATGGCCTAATGTCGTCTGCTCTCCCAGTGAATCACCTGCAGCTCCACGGTCACTGCGAGAAAACGATTATGTCACAAAACGGTCTCTCCAAATGCCACTTACATAAACCTGGCAGGACAGAACAGACGATCATAACAAGCCATTATCAGCAGAGAACAAGGTGGTCCGGGACAGGTATAAGGAAACAAAGTGGGACTAAACACTTTAATGAGAAGAGTACTGCAGAAAGAACCGTCGTGGTGGGTTTCAGACGCTAGAATGTCATGATGTACAAGACCCACATGGGGGCGCAAGAGCCAGTTCTTCCCTATTAATTCCATTGTAGTTTGTAGGCATGAAATATTCAAAAGGCGAAAGCACAAATGTTGAACCTGATCATCTTTATTCGTGACTAGACCCAACAAATCGCCATATTACATATTACTGGCATGTAATACTTCCACAAGGGGGCGCAAGACCCAATTTTCGCCATTGATTACACTGTACTAGGTCAGGATAACACATTTTGAAGTGCGATATGTTGCGATATATTACCATAAAGAAGAATTATCCCCCAAAAATGTTCCGAAATGTACAAAACTAGCTAAAAAAAACAAAAAACATGAACTGCAATAAATAAACAACAAAATACAGCTCTTAAGTGATTAGTTTTCTGTCTATGAGTCGTAGAAGTTCATAACTCAACTTTCTGCAGCTCTAATCTCATTATATTGGAAAAGAAATAACCAAAAACTTAAATATTGGCCTAAAATGATTGTTCCATCTCCATGAACTGAACAATAAAAGGATATATTGATTATTATGGGCTTATGTGTTTGTAATCATCTTGAAACTCCATAAATATAATTAAATGTAGAGTGTGTTTGTAACTACAGCCACTGCTTTACAGAAAGTCTAGAGATTATATTTAAAGATTTTTTTTTCTTTAGTAATTATGATTAGACTGACTTCTGTAGGACTCTAGATCAGAACTAAACCAGGTCTAGATCAGAACTAAACCAGGTCTACATCAGGACTAAACCAGGTCTACATCAGGACTAAACCAGATCTACATCAGGACTAAACCAGATCTACATCAGAACTAAACCAGGTCTACATCAGAACTAAACCAGGTCTAGATCAGAACTATACCAGGTCTACATCAGGACTAAACCAGGTCTACATCAGGACTAAACCAGGTCTACATCAGAACTAAACCAGGTCTACATCAGGACTAAACCAGGTCTACATCAGGACTAAACCAGGTCTACATCAGAACTAAACCAGGTCTACATCAGAACTAAACCAGGTCTACATCAGAACTAAACCAGGTCTACATCAGGACTAAACCAGGTCTACATCAGAACTAAACCAGGTCTACATCAGAACTAAACCAGGTCTACATCAGAACTAAACCACATCTAAACCAGGTCTACATCAGGACTAAACCAGGTCTAAATCAGTACTAAACCAGAACTAAACCAGGTCTACATCAGGACTAAACCAGGTCTACATCAGAACTAAACCAGGTCTACATCAGGACTAAACCAGGTCTACTCAGGACTAAACCAGGTCTACATCAGGACTAAACCAGGTCTAAACCAGGTCTACATCAGAACTAAACCAGGTCTACATCAGGACTAAACCAGGTCTAAACCAGGTCTACATCAGGACTAAACCAGGTCTAAACCAGGTCTAAATCAGTACTAAACCAGAACTAAACCAGGTCTACATCAGGACTAAACCAGGTCTACATCAGGACTAAACCAGGTCTACATCAGGACTAAATCAGGTCTAAACCAGGTCTACATCAGGACTAAACCAGGTCTAAACCAGGACTAAATCAGGACTAAACCAGGTCTACACCAGGATTAAACTAGGTCTAAACCAGGACTAAATCAGGTCTACACCGGGACTAAACCAGGACTGACTCAGGTCTACATCAGGAGTAATATCTTTAAGTCGATACAGTGACATCGTGGCAGATGTGAGTCTAAAATAAATCCTGATTCATTGCTTAACTATCAACCAGTTTATTTATGAATAAATTCACAATTTTGTGACCTCTAAAACACACATGAAGAAATGTGTTTTATGACTCAGACAGAGCCGTTACACCAAAATGACTCAAAAATAGTTTAGTTTGAGAGATTAGTTTTTAATGAACAACTATTGTGTCTGTAAATACTACTATGACCTCCAGAGACATCACCACAGCTTCACCCTCAGCAAGTTCAGTCAAAATCTAATATTCAGGACGATTTCATGATCTGAACAACAAACCGATCACTCAAATCAGCAGATCAATCAGTATTAACATAATCATTAGATGCAGCTCGAGATTCACTAGATATTTGAGACTTCCTTGAGTAATATTACACCTCTTTCTCTCGCTGTCGTCTCCATAAAGAGACATTGTTTTAGAGAAGATCTACAGATTTACAGTGGAATCTGACGTGAGCGATGAGAAGGACCAAGATCAGGAACAAATCAGATGGTTTTGCTGTTTACGTCTCATTTTACTTGGCTTAAAAATCCAAAAATATGATCAATATTAGATTTACAGTGTGCAATAAAAGCCACTGTTTTGGAGAACAGGCGACTTTGGGAGATGTAGACTTGGATTTGGACTTGGACCTGGACCTGGACTTAGACCTGGACCTGGACTTGGACAGTGATGATTCTGATATCAATAGACAAGAGGAGTTTCAAGAAATGCAGTGTATGGTCCAAACCAGGACTAAACCAGGTCTACATCAGGACTAAAACCAGTCTACACTAGGACTAAACCAGGTCTACATCAGGACTGAACCCAGGTCCAAACCAGGACTAAACCAGGTCTACATCAGGACTAAACCAGGTCTACACCAGGACTAAACCAGGTCTACATCAGGACTAAACCAGGTCTACACCAGGACTAAACCAGGTCTACATCAGGACTAAACCAGGTCAAAACCAGGACTAAACCAGGTCTATATCAGGACTAAACCAGGTCAAAACCAGGACTAAACCAGGTCTACATCAGGACTAAAACCAATCTACACTAGGACTAAACCAGGTCTACATCAGGACTGAACCAGGTCCAAACCAGGACTAAACCAGGTCTACATCAGGACTAAACCAGGTCTACACCAGGACTAAAACCAGGTCTACATCAGGACTAGATCTAAATCTTATTGTGCCTTATTACCCTGAAAGCTGTTTGTTAAATCTCTTGTTTTCTTGAATAATTATAATTAGATTGTGACTTGCATTTTTATCCTGAGACAAAAACACAACATGAGTTAGAAGAAACCATCAGAAACAGGTCTTCATCAGAGAAGATCAGAGACGCACCAGTCAGACTTAACATGGACTAAACCAGGACTAAGTCGGAGGTCTAAATCAGGACTAAAAACAAGGTCTAAATCCATTGTGTCTAAGTACCCTGAAAAATGTTTGTTAAAAACAAGGTTTAAACCAGGATAAGTCATTGGAAAAAAGGACTAAAAATCCAAGGTCTAAACCAGGACTATGTCAGGGGAAAAGAAAACTAAAACAAAGGTCTAAACCATGACTAAGTCAGGGGGCAAAGGGTCAGACTAAAAACAAGCTTTAAACCAGGACTAAGTCAGAGGGAAAATGGACTAAAAACAAGGTCTAAACCACGACTAAGTCAGAGGAAAAATGGACTAAAAACAAGGTCTAAACCAGGACTAAGTCAGAGGAAAAAAGGACTAAAAACAAGGTCTAAACCAGGACTAAGTCAGGGGGAAAAAGGACTAAAAACAAGGTCTAAACCAGGACTAAGTCAGGGGGGAAATGGACTAAAAACAAGCTTTAAACCAGGACTAAGTCAGGGGGAAATGGACTAAAAACAAGGTCTAAACCAGGACTAATCCAGTTTTCAGTCTGTGCACAGTATCGAAATCGGTATCGGAGCAGAAAAAAGCCAGATCGGTGAATCCTTAGTCCAAACCTGGGACAAAATGAGAACTGCATGTCTATAGATCTCAGTATTACAGTGACAGCCCTGAAGATCCAATCAACTCCAGAGAGCAACAGGAGTCCAGTGGCGCGTGTCAAGGATGTCATCATCGTAAACGCGCGCGGGGACTGCGGTCACACACCTCACAGTTAAAGGCCATTTTGGTGGGAAATCAATATTAATCCATTTCTATAGAGGAGGAGACTGCAAAAAATAGAAGAAAAAAACACCTCTCTGTCTGTCCTGTCTCTCTTCCCCCACGCTGAGCCGAGATATGCAAATAAATCGTCTGCTAATTGGCGAATGCACCAGGGGTAAATTGGTTCAAATATTCAATTGGAATTAATGAGGATGAGCGCGCACGCACACAGGGCGCACGGGGAGTATACACAAAGCACATGGAGTATCGTGGCTCTGCTGTTGTCAATGCGCTATAACCAGAACGCGTAAAACCGACCAATGACTGAAGCATAAGCGCGGTGCCTCCAGCTTGTGTAATGCGCCGCTCAAACGGGGAAAAACACGCAAGCGGGAACAGACCAGGGTTTAAAAGCACAAAACGTGGAAGGCTGTTACTTACATCGTCCCATTTCATAAATTTGTTGCCCCGTTTTAGACACTCGGGCACGGACACCGGTTTGAGCTGCAGCGCGTGGACTCCAGGCTGTGCCCCTGCCATTGACGGATCAAGGATCAAGTCTTTGCGCACAACGGCTTCACGAAACAGTCACTCCACCAGCTCCTAATCCGTATGGGGCTTCTTCCTCTCCGGCTTCTGTGTTGGGAGCTGCTGTTACGAAAGAAAGCAACGCTGCAGGACCACAGGAGAGCCCCCCCTCACGCGCAGTGCCAGTGTGTCATGCCCGCATTGAGAGTGCACACGGAGAGAGCGGTGGAGGCGAACGCGAGCGCAGCAGCGGAGCAGACCACTACTGACTGACAGAAGAGAGAGGGAGAGGGAGAGAAGGAGAGAGGGAGGGAAGGAGAGAGGGAAAGAGAGACAGAGAGACGGCTGGACTCAAATGTTACGAAGCAATGCGGAGAAATGGATCGAGGAGTGAGCGAGCGCCTCCGTGCGTCAGAGCGAACAACAGCGCAGGACGCAGGACGGCCCACGCAATGACAGGTGGTTGAGCTTCAAAAAAAGACTGAAACAGAGTGAGAAAAGAGAAAAGGCACGACATAAAGACTAAAAACAAGGTCTAAACCAGGACTAAGTCAGAGGAAAAATGGACTAAAAACAAGGTCTAAACCAGGACTAAGTCAGGGGGAAATGGGCTAAAAAAAAAAGGTCTAAACCAGGACTAAGTCAGAGGGAAAATGGACTAAAAACAAGGTCTAAACCAGGACTAAGTCAGGGGGGAAATGGACTAAAAACAAGGTCTAAACCAGGACTAAGTCAGGGGGAAATGGACTAAAAACAAGGTCTAAACCAGGACTAAGTCAGGGGGAAATGGACTAAAAACAAGGTCTAAACCAGGACTAAGTCAGGGGGGAAATGGACTAAAAACAAGGTCTAAACCAGGACTAAGTCAGGGGGAAATGGACTAAAAACAAGGTCTAAACCAGGACTAAGTCAGGGGGAAATGGACTAAAAACAAGGTCTAAAACAAGGACTAGGGGGAAAAAAAGACTAAGTCAGGTCTAAAATGGACTAAAAAAAAATGGTCTAAAAAGACAGGGGGACTAAGTCAGGGGGAAATGGACTAAAAAACAAGGTCTAAACCAGGACTAAGTCAGGGGGAAATGGACTAAAAACAAGGTCTAAACCAGGACTAAGTCAGGGGAAATGGACTAAAAACAAGGTCTAAACCAGGACTAAGTCAGGGGGAAATGGACTAAAAACAAGGTCTAAACCAGGACTAAGTCAGGGGGAAATGGACTAAAAACAAGGTCTAAACCAGGACTAAGTCAGGGGGAAATGGACTAAAAACAAGGTCTAAACCAGGACTAAGTCAGGGGGAAATGGACTAAAAACAAGGTCTAAACCAGGACTAAGTCAGGGGGAAATGGCTAAAAAAACAAGGTCTAAACCAGGACTAAGTCAGGGGGGAAATGGAGTAAAAACAAGGTCTAAACCAGGACTAAGTCAGGGGAGAAATGGACTAAAAACAAGGTCTAAACCAGGACTAAGTCAGGGAGAAATGGACTAAAAACAAGGTCTAAACCAGGACTAAGTCAGGGGGGAAATGGGCTAAAAACAAGGTCTAAACCAGGACTAAGTCAGGGAGAAATGGAGTAAAAACAAGGTCTAAACCAGGACTAAGTCAGGGGGAAATGGGCTAAAAACAAGGTCTAAACCAGGACTAAGTCAGGGGGAAATGGGCTAAAAACAAGGTCTAAACCAGGACTAAGTCTGGGGGAAATGGACTAAAAACAAGGTCTAAACCAGGACTAAGTCTGGGGGAAATGGACTAAAAACAAGGTCTAAACCAGGACTAAGTCAGGGGGGAAATGCACTAAAAACAAGCTCTAAACCAGGACTAAGTCAGGGGAAAAATTGACTAAAAACAAGGTCTAAACCAGGTTTTTAGTCTGAATCTGGTCCAAACATCAGCGTGAAACAAAGAAAAGTTTGCTAGATCGGTTATCGGCTTCCAAATATCGTTTCAGTCGATATCCCGGTTGGCCGTATGAATGTATAGAAGCCTAATAAGACTATTAACTGTCCATAGTTTGAAACAGAGTGAGGAAAGAGAAAATGCTCGAGATAAAGCCTATGTGGTTGGCTCTGAAACACATCTGACAGGCTAATCCATAACAAATAGACCCGGCTAATGTGCAATCCAATTATGCCATTTCCAGTTAGGTTACTGGGTGGAAATTATAGTCACTGCGGGGTCAAAGTGTGCTCTTTCAGTTATTTTAGTTCATAATCATTTTTGTACAAATGAAGCATAATGTGAGCCTGATTAGTGTCGTGTTCTGTGGTCACGGTCACATTTTTATACAGCGCTTTTCCACCTTCAAGTCGCACTTTTACACACACATTCATACACTGATGTACACAGACACTGGGGGCGAAGTGGGTTAAGTGTCTTGCCCAAGGACACAATGACAGTATTCATCTGTAGGAGCGGGATTCGAACCGACAAACACCAACTGAGCCACTGTCGCTACTGCAGGATCAACATTTTAGTCAAAAAGTAAAGAAAACAGGTAAATAACTAGTCATTTTGTTTGTGTTTTGCATTCAAATCCTCAAAGAAGCCGCCCTCCACTTTGCCCAAAAAATATTTAGATTTGATCCCCGAAAATGAGTGGTTATTTAAGTAAAAAAAAAAGAAAAACATAAAAATCTGAAGACATATTAAGCCCCTTTCAGTATTAAATTCTAACAAAATAAATAATTGGGGTATTTTACATTTTGTTCACTGTAAAATCAAGTAAAACAGGTAATAGAAACAGCTCCATTGGCTTCGTTTGAGTAAAAGAGATGAACGAGCAGCAAATAGAGTTTTGCATAATATGTCACCTTTTTGTCTCGGTCATTAAAACTTTGCAATAAATGTGAATTGTTAAGAAAACTGCAGTACATCCAGAACGCTGCTGCTCGGGTCCAGACTAGAACCAGGAAGTATGAGCACTAAACCGGGACTAAACCGGGACTAAACCGGGACTAAACCGGGACTAAACCGGGACTAAACCGGGACTAAACCGGGACTAAACCGTGACTAAACCAGGACTAAACCGGCACTAAACTGGCACTAAACCGGGACTAAACCGGGACTAAACCGGGACTAAACCGGGACTAAACCAGGACTAAACTGGTACTGAACCGGGTCTAAACCAGAACTAAAACGGGACTAAACCGGGACTAAACTGAGACTAAACCAGGACTAAACCAGGACTAAACCGGGACTTAACCAGGACTAAACTGGGACTGAACCGGGTCTAAACCAGAACTAAAACGGTACTAAACCGGGACTAAACCGGGACTAAACTGAGACTAAACCAGGACTAAACCAGGACTAAACCAGGACTAAACATGCAGAATCAGTGTTTCAGTTTTGTTCAGCAAAAACCTGGAACATTCTTCCTGAAGATGTGAGACAAACCTCGACTGTGACAATGTTTAAATCCAGGATCCAAACGGTTCTGTTTATCTGTGAATATGAATGAAAGAGTTTTATATTCTGCCTCTTCTCTTTTAATGTTAATTTTATGTTGATTATTCATGTTTTGTGATTTTAATGTATTTCTTATTCTGTAAAGCTCTTTGAATCACTTTGTGGACTAGTTGTGCTGTACAAATAAACTTGCCTTGTCATTATAGTGGAGAACTTCAGGGACATACAGATGGAGACAGGGGAAACGGTGCAGCAGATTTTGGGAATGGCTGAGCTAAACAACAAAAAGATATGTCTGCTTTAATTTACCTGAACGTCTTTGTAAATTGTTTTTGTCAATGCAGTATTAAAGGTTTAAGAGTCAATATTACAGTTTTCTGATCTGTTTTAATGTTGTTTCCTCGTCACAAACAGACCTGGCGTTGAGTTTTTTTTAACACACAAATAAACCTGCATATTTAGGCTGAGTTCTTCTCTCAAACAGAAAACACTCTGTTCCACCTTGTGATGTCATCATGTGTTAATACAGGAAGTGCTCCAGTGTGTTTTTAAACTCCACACACTTCACTAGAATCATTTGGATGATTTCACCTCTGGAGTTGCCAATCTACTACTGAACTAAAGGTAAAAGTAGCTGTTAACTTGAAAACTACCACTTCATGACATCACAAGGTGGAACAGAGCGTTTTGAGCTTTGGAGATGTTACAGACTAATAATAAAGTGTTACTCAAACATGTGAATGAAACAAAACACAGCTCCAGGTCTATTTTTGAGGAGGTAACAACATTATAACATTTTGTGTGATATAAAAATTCTGTATTATGTGACAATCGTACATTAAAAACATAAAAATATCTGACTAACTGTGCAGCTGTGAACCTGTTCAAAGTGCAGGAGGACAGTGACACTTGTGTCCACGGCTGCAGGTGTTCGGGGCAGTGTGGGGTCAGGCTGTGTATGGTTATTTCAGGAGCGGTACAGCGGAGCACAGGTCACTCTTGTTAGTGTCCTGTTTCTGTGTAAGAAGCACAAATGGAACAAAAGGGTTAGAGAAGAAGAACGCAGGGGCAGCAGGGAGGACTGTTTATATAAATGGATGTAGCTAATCTGCTAGTCGCTGCGCACCAAACAGGAAGTGACATGGGCGCGTTTCCGGCTCCATCGACTCTGGCTCCAATTCACTTTCTATTGAAAAACTGTGTCTCTCTCTGTACCTGCTGCTGTCAGACTCGTCATTTTGGTCTTAAATGTTCGTATTAATCTTCTACATGATCCTGGGGTTTTTATTTCACTATTGTGCCAGGGGGGCGTGAATGACCCTGGGGAACATGTTTTTCTTTTGCCGTACTAGAATAAAGTGTAATTGCACATCCACTCCATTAGGTGGCAGTTGCACTCTCATTGTTAGAGTGTGAGTATTAGCTCTAGGCCAGAGGTCCCAAACCACCGGGCAGGGGACTGGTACCGGTCCGTTACGCATTTTCTACCGGGCCACACAAAAACAGTAAATAATTTATCAGCGACTGCATTTTCTCCGAAGTGACTTTTGCCTGCTCCTCATGACGCGCTAATAACCTCGTCCGTAGATATATAATGAAAATCCTGAAAGGAAATCGCCACATGAATCCATTTGATTTTATTATATCTGTGCTAGATGTGTGTCCGTGTATCAGTTGGTACTGGGGCGCACAAGAACGCACACAGCATCAAGCGAGGCTCGACCAGAGTCAGAGCACGTTAGGGCAGAGGAGAGAGGTCGAGAGGAGAGGAGGAGAGGAGGAGAGGAGGAGAGGAGGAGAGAGGAGGAGAGGAGACCAGAGTCAGAGCGTGTTAGGGCAGAGGAGAGAGGTCGAGAGGAGAGGAGGAGAGGAGGAGAGGAGACCAGAGTCAGAGTGTGTTAGGGCAGAGGAGAGGAGGAGAGGAGAGAGGAGAGGAGGAGAAGAGGAGAGAGGAGGAGAGGAGACCAGAGTCAGAGCGTGTTAGGGCAGAGGAGAGAGGTCGAGAGGAGAGGAGGAGAGGAGACTAGAGTCAGAGTGCGTTAGGGCAGAGGAGGAGAGGAGAGGAGGAGAGTGCGTTAGGGCAGAGGAGAGAGAGAGAGGAGGAGAGAGGAGACCAGAGTCACAGTGCGTTAGGGCAGAGGAGAGAGGTCGAGAGGAGGAGAGGAGGAGAGGAGGAGAGGAGGAGAGGAGACCAGAGTCAGAGCGCATTAGGGCAGAGGAGAGAGGAGAGGAGGAGAGCTCGTGAGTCTTAGCGGACACACAAACAGCAGAAGCTAAATGAAAAACAGCTCTATGTGAAATATTAAGGCTTCTTGACATTGACTCCATATTCTGAAATGTTTGAAATGTTCATGAACATAACATTTTCTTTATAAATGTATTTGTGCGAATCTTATTTTGAAGGGAAATTTAAACGTTACGATAGCGACCAGTGACCCCCGGAGGAGAGTAGAGGGGGCGCGAAAGTTTTTCTGCATAAGCAGAAAATAATTGAGAAGCACTGGTGTAAATCAAGATATAAACACTAATCACAGGTAAATCAGGTGACTTCTTTCCTCAAGGTCAAGATTGGAATTTCTAATGAGATGAAAAAAGCATCTACTCATCTAAAATTAGTCCTAAAATTCTGCTTTTACAATGCACTTTATGGGGGAAAAAACAGAAATTTGCCTCTGTGTCTGCGGCTGGAAGATACTCAATCCTCCCTCGTAAATGTTTCGAGAATGAATTATTTACAACAAGAAAAAAATGGGCTAAAGCTCCAAATGTCCCAGTGCGTTATCAGCTACAAGACTTTCGATTTACAGATTTTCACACAGTTCTTCTAATTCAAGCATAAAAAAAGGTAAATGGTCACGTTTTTATACAGCGCCTTTCCACCTTCAAGGCTCTCGAAGCTTTACATCGAGGATCACATTTAAGAGAAGAAAACACTGAGTACTTTAAGAAAACAGAACATGTGATCGTGTTTCGACCACTCGTGGACAAGGCCACAGCAGTAAATGTAAAATGAAGTAACTGAATACATGTCTAGAATACATATTTAGAGTAACAGTATTCTAGTACAGTTACTTTTTCATTTGGAGGTATTCAGATTACAGTTACTTTTCTAAAACCAAAAGAATTAATGTGTCAAGATCCCAGTCTGTCTGTGTTTTCTGCTCTGTCGTCCCCCTCCCTTCGGTGCCTGGAGCTGGGAGGAGACTTTAGCACCACCCACTACACACCTGCAGCCGATCAGCCACCGCGCCTCCACCTCTGGAGTAAAAAGACACCAAGGATCCTGCACACGCTGCCAGATCGACAGTGTATCCTCTGTGATCCTGTTTCTTGGACCCAGCTCGTGGGGGACAGGGAAGTAACAAAAGAAAGCAGGATGGAAAATGGTAAATTAAGAAGTAATTTAATTAACAGGGAAGTTCAGGGTAAACTAAACATATTGAAAGAAATGGGACCTTGCAGGGTTTACACAAAAACAAAAAGGTAAAGTTAACTAAAACACAAATTTCACAATAACACAACAAAATCTTGACGGACAGTCAGTACTGACGAGTGATGTTACGTCTGTGTCGAGGCTTCGAAGTGTGTGTCGAGTAATCTGTAAAAATCCAGGCGAAATGTGGCTCGGAGCGTGGTTTGATGACGTAAGCGATGACGTTCGAACCTTCCTGAAGCACCGACCACGTGACTGATTCAGGAAGTGGTTTGCTGGTTTGGCGTGAACCATGTGTCATTTGAAATATAAGTTTTCCCCTGTTTGGGAGAACTTTGACTTTATCTCTCCCAACAAGGTTTGTCTTGTATAGTAATTATAAAATTACCCAGTGTCTGCTCAGGGTCACTAAGTATAAACCATTTTGTGTTTGCCAGCGGAACCGCCTTAGTCCTGACTCTTTAGAGAAACTACTTCTTTTTTTTTTTTTTTTAATAAAACCAATTGATGGTGCTGAGGTGGAAACTAGATTGCAGTACATTTTATTGAGCTCTTGCTGACGCTATAGAGTAAATGAATCCTTCTGAAGTGTCGGTACATGTGCCGGCACAGTTGACTGAAAGTATCGATGCTTCATGGGGCTTCAGCTCACCGTCACTAGTACTGACAGTGAAGTGTCTCAGATTCACTAACCCTGCAGTGACTTGACCAAAAGAGACACATGAAATGGCAGACCCAGGATTGCCCAGGCTGGGAAACCATCCTCCTATTACAGCCAAGGACTCACACAGCCAGGATTTCATGAGGAAGTAGACAAATTCAGGGACACTAACACAAAACATGGGACAAATACAAACAACAACAAAAACTTGATGCATAGGGCTGTAACAGAGCACCTCCGCCTCCGACCCAGCTTCCAACCAGCATTCACCTCCTCTTGTTTGTAATAAACTCTGTTAAACCTTACTCCGAGTCTGTATCTTTGATCCCCCAGACGTTACGACATCATGGCAGCATCTGAACACAAAATTTTGGCTCCAAACTGCAAGAATCGGTGAGAAAAATATAAAACCCAGCTCTTATGGTGAGGCAGGTGAGACTTTAACTTCTCTAATATGTGATATGAAACGCAGAACAAACAGTGAAACAAACAAAGCTGCTTTTAATCCTATATTATGTCTTCGCTGTAATTTACATGCAACTTAATGTAAAAGTATTCTCAGATTGGACCTTTATAAGAAAATAGGTTACGAAACACATTTTAATGCAGTATTTGGAATTCTGTAACTAAATACATTTTCAAAGTTTTCTTCCCATCATTACAAAAGCTCAGCGGGTCATGAAGCGCCGGTTACGACAGCCTGACAGGAGCGTGGGGCAGCTGCAGTCCAGATCTTGCGCTCGGCTGAGTCTGGACTACCTTTACTTATTGCACATGTTTTGGTTTGATGGAGGAAATCCACCTAGACAGAGTCAGAGCATGCAAAGTCTGCACAGAAACGGCCTGTCAGGAGTGCACCCTGCAACTAGGACTGTCATTAAAATCACTATATCCACTTACTGTTCAGTATATGAAAGCTGGAGCAGGATATTTTGGGGTCAGTTTTTATCGTTTGAGCTGTACAGGGTTGAAAAAGTAAGTTCTATGGCTGATTATTGGTTCATTCTGTTGTGTATTTGTTGCAGCTGAGTCTATTTAAACTTTTTTACTGGGATTATCTTGCATTATTGTTATTGTGTCAGTGACGTGAAGTAGTTTAAAAATTATTTACTGCAGTATATGTCTAACAATATATCATGCTTCAAAATGTGTTATCGTGACAGGCCTAACTGCAGCCTTCTGAGATGAATGAGGTCGTTGTGTCCTTGGGCAAGACACTTAACCCGCCTCACCCCCAGTGTCTGTGTGCCCTGGTGAATGAATGTGTGAGTGGTTCCTTGATGTAAAGCGTTACCATATTAATACTGAGCTGGTTTCTGTGTAGACTGCACACCTGACAGGGCGCCAGGTGCGTCCGAGAAGAAGCATTTGGTCTGAAAAGTGAAGAAAATTCCCGCACACTGTCTCGCTCTTGATTCAGTTTTATTCTCACAACGTTTTGGTCCCTCTGACCTTCCTCGGGAATGAGGACAGCCCCTTCCACTCCCCTTAAATAAGTTAAGGGACCTTTCAGTTTAATCAACCAATCACAACAGTGAAAAAACACATTTACAATTACACCCCAATGACTTATGTAAAGTGAGTTATGCAAAATTGTGCATAACTCACTTTACATAAGTCATATATGAGTTAGAACACATGGATAATGACTAGAAAAATATAAAGATTATCGTCCCACTAAAAAGGCAGCAGCTATATCATAAATGTGTACATTTATGATATAACAGCTGCCTTTTTAGTGTGACAATAATCTTTTTATTTTTCTAGTCATTATCCATGTATGTGGGAGTTTTCTTAACTTTTCAGACCATATTAATACTGAAAAAACATCAAAGTTTTTTGTTTGGCCGTGTTTCAATTCGACGGTTGCGGTTACATCACTTCCCACTTAATGCACCCGACGAACACGGCCGACAAATGTGCCCTGCGTTCCCATGGAGATTGAGCAAAGTTCAAACCTTCGTCGGTGCCTTTGTCGATGCAGAACGTTTCATCGACATTGTGGGTTTTGTCGGGGAGAAAACTTGCAAACATACAGCACTTCAGAGTCACACTGCGATCCAACATTTATGTAAATTTGTCTGACACATTCTGTACTGTACAGGAGACACGGAGGAGACTGATGGACAATGGTCTACAGTCCCTCAGCCAATCAGGACGCAGAACACAATGGTCTACAGTCCTTCAGCCAATCAGGACGCAGAACACACACAATGGTCTACAGTCTCTTAGCCAATCAGGACGCAGACACAATGGTCTACAGTCCCTCAGCCAATCAGGACGCAGAACACAATGGTCTACAGTCCCTCAGCCAATCAGGACGCAGAAGGGTCTACAGTCCCTCAGCCAATCAGGACGCAGAACACAATGCAAAAAAAAAAATCTAACCTTTTTCTGTGTCTGTAGCAGAACTACGATGATGTCATTGAAATTTCAGTATCGTGCCAACACTGAGCACCCAGAGCACGTGTGGACTCTATCGCTCAGTCCACAGATCCGGTTTTATGTTTTGTCTCTATAAGATCCACAGTAGCTGCTCCTCCATCACCGGCAGCCGTCTCCTTCTCCATGACTGAACTGAACTTGTGAGTAACGCCTTAGTCACAGCCTCTTGGACTTTTAGAGTTCGACTTTTTTCTCATTAAATAAAACATGTACCCAGAAGCCCCTGCACCACCCACACTGTATATTTTCTGTATTATCCAAAAGAAATATCTGAACTATTTTGATGTTTTGGGTGTTTTTTTTCCCCTCTGTGTTTGTGGCTGGAAGATACTTAATCCCGTCTCGGAAAAGTTTAGTGAATTAATTATTTACAAGCAAAAATATAGTTTATACAGCTAGAGATTCTGTAGTTTTGGGCCGTTCACTTATTTATTATAATTCAAGAACAAGAACAATTACTTTTCTTACTTCATACAGTAAATAATCTAAATTGTAATAAAAGAAAGAAGGAAAATATTAAAAGCATTACAGAATTAACATTGGTGACATTGCCAAAGTTATCAGCAAAACTAATTCAAGAATCATTTGCATTTTAGAAAGTATTTGTTGTAAAGTTTGAAGGTGATATAAGGTCATTCTAGTTTGTTGTCTCCATCTATTTAATTAATCATTTACGTAACATTGAAAATTTCTCCCCAACTATAAATAGCAAATCCTATCTGCATTTTACATCAGACTTAAAGGTACACTGTGGAACTTTTCTCGTGGTGGGGTCCATCACCTGCTTGTCTCACTGGAGTTTGATTTACACTTGTCTGTTTTTTATTTATTCAGTTATTCAGGGTTTTTGCTGCTGAAAATCATCATAAAAACAGGCAGGATGAGCAGGGCGGCCTCTCCACAGATCTGACCTTACTCGTCAATGTGGAGATAGATACACACATGCACACGCAAAACACACAAACACATGCTCAAACAAACACAAAAACACATGCACAAACACACAAACACACACAAACACACAAACACATGCTCAAACACACAAACACACACACAAACACATGCTCAAACACACAAACACACAAACACATGCTCAAACACACAAACACACGCACAAATACAAACACACACACAGACACACACGCACACACACACACAGACACACATGCACAAACACACAACACACACACACAAACACATGCACAAACACACACAACACACATGCACACAAACACACACACACACACACACACACACACACACACACAACACACACACTTAAACACACACACACACACACAAACACACACACACACAGACACATGCTTAAACTCACACACACACACACACACACACAAACTCACACACACACACACCACACACACACACACACACAAACACACATACACACACAAACACACACACACACTCTCACACACATACACACACACTAACACACACACAGAGGCACAGACACACACACACACACTCCTCACAGCCTCGTCTTCCTCTTCACACGTCACTTTTTGCTCTTCCACATCCCTCAAATCAAAATGTCCAACATCTTCCCTCATTTTCTCTCTCTAACATCACAATAAAAAAGTTACACAGTGCATCTTTAACACAACATCACGACGACTGATCGACACCGACAGCGACACACAACACGACCCAGATCGACCCGGGCGACACGTGATTCGACCTGAAGGCACAGACACGCCCGAAAATAAAAACGCCAACATGTAGAAAAAAACGTGCCGAGTATTTTCGCTGAATTCCTTTGTGGGCGTCTGCCAGCAGGAGCGCAGATGTACAGGATATTGTCAACGCGAGGCTGGGACAGAAATGTTTTGACAGAGCCGATGAATCATGTTTGGGAGAGAAGCCATCCTCCATCTTGGTTTTAAGCCCGGAGGTTTTAAGCTTCTTTGAAATGAGTCCACAGCGCGACCGAGTACGAGACAATGAGAAAATAATGGAAGTGCCTGTCACAAACTTAAACTTAACACAGCAGCTCAGACTAAGCTCCGAACAAGTGCGCTCCACATGGAAACGGATTTCACTTCTCCGAACAAATGCCCATTATCTCCAACGCTGGTTTTGTCTGCGGCGTAATTTTAACAGTAATGAAGTAATTATCTTAAATAGTTTTGTTTTGCATCCAAACACAAACTGCAAAAAAACATGGTCTGGGAGATTTTCATTTTGATTATTTCATCAGTCTCCTCAGTCATGGCCATAAACTGTAAAACTGTATATGTGAATGGACGTAGCTAAGCTGTTAGCCGCTGTGTTTCCATCGACTCTGGCTCCAATTAAGATGCACTTTCTATTGAAAAACTGTGGTCTCTCTCTTTGTAACTGCTGCTGTCAGACTCGTCATTTTGGTCTTAAATGTTTGTATTAACCCTCTACATGATCCTGGGGTTTTTATTTAGCCATTTTGTCTGTAAATCAAGATATGAACTTTAATAGAAGACAAATCAGGCCCTTCTTTCCTCGAGGTCGCTTCCACTAGTTGCACGTTAGCAACAGGTTTGACTGACAGTGTTGCTAAGCGCCCGCTCCCTGCTAAACCAGTGGTGCAGGTGGGAAGAGGAGTTACCTTCTACACACGGCCGGTCCAGACTATAAGCACACTAAGCAGCTGCTAAGGGCCTCGAGTCCAGCAGGGGGCCCCCAAGAGTCCATACATTTATACTGAAAATAATATAATATATCAAGTTTTATTGAACAGAGCTGCAAGGACCTTTATAATGTAAATGTAAGCCCACTGTCGCCAACTGGGACACATTAAAATCCAGCAGAAACTTGTCTAGAATTGTAAAAATCTCGACCTTGATTGATATGTTTGTGTTCTGTTCTTGTGACTCTGGTAGTTGTGACGTTCTGGATGTTTTCAGTCCGATGTTGGTCATAAAAAACACAAAAACAACTGGTCAAAGTGATGAGAGCAGAGTCAGAATGTGTCCAATGTGAATCACCAGTAGTTGAGTCAGGAGACGTCCTCTGTCGGGGGAGACAAATTCAGCTTAGGGCCCCCTGAAAGCTGGGACCGGCCCTGCTTCTACAGCTTCACTCTGGATTGGTTCTTTCGTTGCTATGATCCTCTGTCTGAATTCCTAATATACAACTCGGCTCCAAATTGGCCACTATAACTGCTCCAGCCTCAGTGAGCTTCATTTGACAGGAGCAAACGCTGTGGGCGACGTCGCACTCACTCAGTTCAAGTTTTATATGATCTATGGTCAGGACTCCCATGGTAACAACTGTTGTCATTTCTCACCTCTCCAACACAAAAAAAAACAGTAGCGTTATTATTATAGTAGCATTTATTTTCAGGACATAAGCCACTTTTGTCCAGTTGGCAGAATTGATTTTTTCTTTTGCGATGGATCAAACCTGGATGACTGAGGGATTACACAGACTTCGACCTTCTTTGTGATACAGGACCTCAACCTGGAGATATGTTTGGCTGAGATAAGAAGTGATTTGGTCGGGCTATGACTTAACCTTTGTTAAAGACGATTGTATATCATGTAGAGACCCACTGAAATCGTTTCATGAACCCATGGGTGTCCTGACCCCCAGATTGAGAACCATTAATCTACATCCCAATCAAATGTTTTGTTTTTATTTTTTTTATTTTTCCTACTTTCTACATATGTACAAACAGAAGACATCACACCTTTGGCTGGTAGTGTGGATGAATGAGATCTAGCCACAACCACAATTAAACAAGAGAGAAATGTGAGAAAACGTTAATGCCTGTGTGAGAAAAGTGTGTAAAGTGTGTGGTGAGGGGTTTTACAGACAAGAAACATATACAATAATTGTAAAAAATAAAGCTGATACTTCATGGATTGCAGGTTATTTTTAGAACATAACCCCCACGATAAACGAGGGATCACTGTAGATGAGTTTCGGAATTATGATAAATTATGACTTCTGCCTTAGTAATTCACTTGTACAGTAAATCTTGGGCAAAGGTCCTCAAAATGGCGCTTACGATAAATGAGGGACCACTGTACAGCTAAATAATGATGATAATAATAGAGCTAGCCAGGATGCTAATGGGTGTGAAATCACTCATTAGGGGCTTGAATGACTATGCTAAGTAGGACTCAGGCACAGTGCACTTAGGCTAACACAACAGCCTACAAACAATACTAAACAATAGTTCTTTTAAGTTTCAGTGTAGCTCCTGTCCAATCTGACCAAAACTGAAGAAGCGTCTTGGATGAGCAGCGAAATGTCTTTACTCCTACAACAATTTGTCCAGTTGACAGATTTTACTTTTCCTTTGCTAAGTCTCAGACCTGGACGACTGAGGGATTACACAGAAATAATAATGATGTAATATCTTTACAGCAAAACAAGAAAATATATTTGGAGGGGACACTTCATGTTAATTGTCGCCGCTGGCACATGTCCACTCGTTGTCCCACATTCACTGTCACAAACTCACTCTTATTCATACATCAGCACCGGAGGCAAGGAGAGAAGTGCAAAACCTCCTTGTCAGAGCCTGATCTCGTCACATTTACAGCAGAGCACAGCTAGTATGAAGTAAGAAAGTGGTGCGAGTGAGTTTTGATGGTGGTCGGGATGGTGATGGCGCAGACTGGCAGCCACGCTTCTGTCAGTCTGTCCCAGGGCAGATGTGGCTACAATAGAAGCTGACAAGGCTCAATATCCAACCAATTTTGGACACTGTAATGTATTTTTCAACATAAAATAAGTTTTTTTCACAATTATTCTATATGTTTCTTGGCTGTAAAACCCCTCACCACACACTTTATACACTTTTCTCACACAGGCATTAACATTTTCTCACATTTCTCTCTTGTTTAAACTCTCTCAAAGTTCAAACTTTCGTCGGTGCCTTTGTCGGTGCAGAACGTTTCATCGACATTGTGGGGGTTTTGTCGGGAGAAAACTTGCAAACATACAGCACTTCAGAGTCACACTGCGATCCAACATTTATGTAAATTTGTCTGACACATTCTCTGTACTGTACAGGAGACACGGACGCAGGAGACTGATCAGGACGCAGAACAATGGTCTACAGGCCCCTCAGCCAATCAGGACGCAGAACACAATGGTCTACAGTCCCTCAGCCAATCAGGACGCAGAACACAATGGTCTACAGTCTCTCAGCCAATCAGGACGCAGAACACAATGCAGGTATAAGACTAATGCATTATTATTATTGCCCAAGGACACAACAAAAACCATCCGATTGGTTAAAGTTATAATTAAAATTTAAAGTTGACATTGTATTACAGATTTGAAATAATTCTGAGCACATATAGTACGTGTTGTTGTAAAGAGCACTGAATTATCACAAAAACAGGAGTGAACAAGGAGACAACATGCACTTACAAGAGAATTAAACCAGCAAACCAGCACTTAAAGCCACAGTATGCAACTTAGATGTGGAAATTCAGCTGCAAAATCCCACAGAAATCCAAAATTAAACCACACTTTGGAACATTCTCCATGGAGATAGACACATTTTATGCCATACTGTCAAATATTATTACAAAGTGAATAACATTTCCATAGAAACGAAGCAAATAAGAGTCAGGTTTGTGGAGATGCAAGCCCGCTCAGAGTAACACTTGATTTTCAGTGCAATAGATGATTTTGAGTCTACTTTTTAGCAGAAAAGTCACATACTATGGCTTTAAAGTTAGTTTGTTTTACATTTGTGGCTCTAGGTGTATTTTTTCCATCATAAAAGTGAATTTTCTTCTACATTTCTTACTGTGTGGAGTCATTTGAGGGACAAGTTTATTACATAATGTGGATTGAACACTTAATACTTCTGTGGCGTTAAATCCTGCAGAGTTTGGACTCAGGGTCAAAGGGGGCGCCCTCTGCTCACACTCACCACTATGATCTAATACTGGATTAGAAAGAAGGTGCAGTGGCGACCTCCTGTGGACAGTTCTTGCCAGTGCAGTTTACAATTATGAGTAACTTGTATCATGCCCATTTGAACATGATCAGATATGTTTAGAAAATGTAGTGAATGTGCAGATTTTTACTTTGAAATATGCAATATTTACAAGATTAATATGGTAAGAAAATAAAAAATATTCTTAGATCAATTTTTATAACAGTTTGTGACCATAAGGTGTGAAATAAATCATAGAATTTTAAAGGTGGGATTGTCATATAAAGGTAATATATTAAAAGACCTGTATCTCATTTTTTTTCATGTATTTGAGCAAAATTTGTTGTTTTTCCCTCGTGGTTATATTGTATAAGCAGCTCTTGATGTCAAAATACGTCAGCAACCAATTATAAAACAGTTTACTACTCCATAATCAGGAAGTGTGCAGTTAGCATTATCGTGACATCTGCTCTGGTTTCTAAAAGTTGTGAAAAGCTCTTAAAAACTCATCAGGGTGAGTAATTAGGAATGCATAAGAATGCATAAGGTAAGTGAGGAATAACTTAGGACGACTGCAAACTGTTTAAAATGAACTAGTTTTGTTTTTTATGTTTTAAAATGGTAAAAATCAGGTCCAGCAGCTTTAAGTATCTATATCTAAAGGAAAACTATTATGCAAAATAAAATAGAATATAAAAATGGACTTTAAAAAATAGTTTTCAGAGGTTTTAAGCATGTTATAGTTGTTTCTTCTCATTGAGCCTTTGAAATTGTTTTTGGAGCGATTCGTGTTTCAATAAAAAAATAAAAACATCCAACAAGAAAAGAAATGATACTATTTCCATCTATTTTTTGGTTAAAAAGTGACTTTAAAAAAAACGTATTCTGCAAAATGTGACTTTTCAGAGCCATGTTATAGTTGTTTTGTATCATTTACCGTCTCGAAGTTGATTTTGGTGTTATTCACGTTTGACGTTTAATCTTTAATCGTTTATTTTCAAGACGCCATTTTGCAGTTTTCACCTCCACTGTGACGTCCGCACTTCATTCTCCAGTTTTATTTTCTTTAATCGGTGATACTCGTGGGATTCGGCAGCGTCGCGTCATCATTTTGGTGCAAATTAACAAAAATGTGCTGCTCTAGTGTGATGTGCAGCTGTCCATAGGGGGCGCCGACAGCTTATTCAGTCGTTTTAGATGAATATTGCGATTTAAAATGTGTAAATTATAACATACAGAGCAGACACAAACACAATATGTCTGATTTAAATGAAAGAGACCACTTATATATTTGAGTATTATCATTAAAATCCCAGAGTTTCATCTTTTCCATTTTGTCATGTCCAATTTAAAGCTTTTAAAACGTCTAATAACACAGTGACAGTGGAAACTATACGTCCATCTGCTGAACACATAGATTTTTCACAGCAGATATAAAAGCGCTCGAAAAATAAATGAAATATAATTATAGGCCGGTACGTTGAATGCATGGGAGCTCGTGAGGCCGCTGCTAAACCTGCGCCAAATACTTTTACTTTTTACTCTTTAAGTACATTTTTAAACAGGTACTTTAATACTTTTACTTATATTTGCTCATGCGATACTTTTACTTGAGTGTTTTTTTGCATCTCCAGCTTGTCTCGATGGACATATTACTGCTTTGTCTAGAATGTTCCACAGTATGGCAGTGTTAAAGTTATAAATCTCCATGGAAACAAGTCGGTTTTGATGCAGGTGAGAGCTGTGGAGAGGAGAGCCCGCACATACTGTAGTAAAAATAAGAAAGGGTGTTTTTTTTAAGATATTTTAGGGCATAAACGCTCATAATGATATAAATGGTAGATTGTGGAACGTTCTAGGCAAAGCAAAAACATCTCCAAGGAGACAAGCAAGTGGCAGACTGTCCACTGGAAAAGTTACATAGTGCAGCTTTATATGCCCTATATTATGCAAAATGTGCTATTATGAGATTTAAGTCATGTTCTAATGATGTTACAGCATTAAAAACAGACCTGGAGTTGTGTTTTGTTTCATTCACATGTTTGAGTAACACTTTATTATTAGTCTGTAACATCTCGAAAGCTCAAAATGCTCCGTTCCACCTTGTGATGTCATGAAGTGGTAGTTTTCACGTTAACAGCTACTTTTACCTTTAGTTCAGTAGTAGATTGGCAACTCCAGGACTGAAATGATCCAAATGATTCTAGTGAAGGTGTGTGGAGTTTAAAAACACAGTGGAGCACTTACTGTATCACCACACGATGACATCACAAGGTGGAACCAAACCAGGACTAAACCAGGACCGAACCAGAACCAAACCAGGACCAAACCAGGACCAAACCAGGACCAAACCAGGACCAAACCAGGACTAAACCAGGACCTAACCAGAACTAAACCAGGACTGAACCAGGACTGAACCAAGACTAAACCAGGACTAAACCAGAACTAAACCAGGACAAAACCAGGACTAAACCAGGACTAAACCAGGACTAAACCAGGTCTAAACCGGGACTTTCAGTTTGAGAGAAAAACCTGCAGGATTTGTGTGTTAAACGTGTGAATGAAACAAAACACATCTCCAGGTTTATTTGTGATGAGGAAACATTATAAAATAGCTCAGAAAACAGCGTCGCACGAGCCCTTTAAAATGTATGAGCAGTTTTGAGAAATAGATGAATTATAATTACAGGCCGGTGCGTTGGAAACATGGGAGGTTGTGAGCGTCGCACCTGCACAAGTGTAAAAACGATGTCTGCTAATGGGGGGAGCGGTCTATCCTTCCATTATTGCATTATTATTATTACAGCCTGGGTTTTTAAATAGCAGTAGTTCAAAGAGTTCCTCCGCTGCTCGTACATATAAAATACTGAGTGTGTTCTGCTGGGCCTAACTACTACTTAACGAATACAACCTTTTCAAAGAAGCCAAGAATGTGGTTGTGCCTCTATAAAAAGACCAAAGCTTCCAAAACAGGGAGCACACTGCAAAAACCCAACACAAAAAAAGAGTCTGAATTGAGAAAATGAGTTTGGATGTGAGGACTGAGTGGGTTAGATGTATTTTCTTTGTAGTAGATTGTGATTTTATGATGATTCTGAGACAAGATAATGTCACGTCGTACAAAACTGAGCAGGTTTTTCTTGTTTAAATCCAAGTCTTATGAGCAGTAGTTGAACGAAACAAAGTAAAAGGAGTAAATCTGTAGTTTACTTAAGTACATTTTACAGTGGATACTTTTTACTTTTACTTCACTGCGTTTGAGAGCAGTATCTGTACTTTCTACTCCACTACATTTTTGAACAGGACTGAAAAGTAAAAGTACTTTTCATAATAGTCTGAGACCTGCAAAAATATACAAATAAAAACAGCTATTGATTAATTTGCTTCTGTTCAAAATTCAGCACATTTGAAGCTTTATTAGATCTCAAAATCTGCACGAAATACTTTTACTTTTTACTCTTTAAGTACATTTTTTAACGGTGTACTTTAATACTTTTACTTAAGTAGATTTCCGCAGGTGACTAGTGGGTAATATCGTCTGTGTCGTTTCCAGCTTGTCTCAGTTCACATATTACGGTTTTGTGTAAAATGTTCCACAGCATGGCAGCGTTAAAGTTATTCATCTCCATGGAAACAAGCAGGTTTTGCTACAGGTGGGAGCTGTGGAGAGGCGAGCCCGCACACAGTCAGGAAGCGTGTTTTTCAACGCATTTTTGAGCAATAAACACTAGTAATGCAATAAATGGATAGATATATGTTTAATGCCAGACTGTGGAGCGTTCTAGGCAAAGCGATAACATCTCCATGGAGACAAGCGACAGACAGACTTTAAAGTCTAAAGTACTGACACCAGACCGGGATATATTTTAGATCAGAGTCAATCTAACTGCAACAAACTCTTTTTTTTTTTTTTTTTTTTTTGCAGTGCAGTGGAGTCGACTTGAGCGATGTTCCACACTCACAGACAGAGGGCGCTGTGGCCTCACACAGAACAGCCCTGGAGAGTCCTCTGCTGCTCCTTCTGCTGCTCCTGCTCCTGCTGCTGCCTCTGTTTACCATTATGAATAATCCGTCCAAGGTTCAGGAGCCTGATTGTCCGTTCAATGTGAATTCCTGGTCAGTAACATAACAGAGAACATGTGCAGTGAAAAACGATCTGCTAAAAAGGTAACAGCTCCAGAGAGGCCCCGGGTTTACGCCGCAGCTCCAGCCACCAGCTTTGAATTCAAGACACGCCGCAGAAATAACATCCACGAGAGTTAAAGGTGCACTGTGGGACTTTTCTGCTCGTCTCCATGGAGATCTTATGGAGATCAACAGTGACAGTCTGCTCAGGTTAAACAAGTACATTTTACATTCATTTTTCCCATAGACTTTTCAAAAAATTCAAATATTGAGAGTTCAAAGACGTCATGCTAACTAGCTACATGCTAACTAATGATTAATATCCATAATGCAGTTGTCAAGTCCAAAAAGGCAGTTTAAAATGCAAGACTCTGTGAAATGTTTTAATAACTTTGCGGTTTATAAAGTTTCAAAAACAGATTTGAAGTAAAATAGGTCTTGTCGTCATTAGTTACCACAGATTTAGGTTTAGTCCCGATGTAGACCTGGTTTAGACCTAGTTTAGACGTGGTTTAGTCCTGGTTTAGACCTGGTTTAGTCCTGGTGTAGTCCTAGGTTAGTCCTAGGTTAGTCCTGGTTTAGTCTTGGTTAAGTCCTGGTTTAGTCCTGGTTTAGTCCTGGTTTAGTCCTGGTTTAGTCCTGGTTTAGTCCTGGTTTAGTCCTGGTTTAGCCCTGATTTAGTCCTGATTTAGTCCTGGTTTAGCCCTGGTTTAGACCTGGTTTAGACCTGGTTTAGCCCTGGTTTAGTCCCGGTTTAGTCCCAGTTTAGTCCCAGTTTAGTCCCGGTTTAGCCCAGGTTTAGTCCTAGTTTAGTCCTGGTTTAGTCCCGGTTTAGTCCCGGTTTACATAGAACTACAAAGTAAGTGTACATGCCCTCAGTTTTGTCTAGTCCAGGTCTGTTTTTGAGGAGGTAACAGCTTTAGAACAGGACTTAAAGCTCTATTTTGTGTAATATAAGACATTTAATCTGTAGTAGTGTGTTTTTGCACTCGTCTCTTTGACTCTCTGGACTGTCACACGTGGACGGCGCCAGGTGAGACAAAAAGACACTGCGCCTCCTTCTATTGTCTCATGTGAGGATGAGGAGGTGCAGCTGCAGGTGTCCAGGCCTCGAGCGACACTTCTGAACCGAGGAAACAGACGAGGGCAGAGGAGAAGGAGAGGAAGAGGAGGAGGAAGAGGTGCAGGGCTGACGATTCACATTCACAAAGTTATATTCACTTTTGAACAAACTGAACTTTGAAGAGCAGTTTTTGGACACTATTTTCAAGTTTTCAATTTTCAATTCTGTTTTATTTATATCACACTTTTAAAAACAACTTCAGCTGCACATAAAAGTCAACAACTACTACTACTACTACCTAACTTCTACTACTATTACTACTAACTACTAACACTAATTACTACAACTAATTACTACTACTACTACTATTACCACTGCTGCTACCACGACTACTACTACTAACTACTACTATCACTAATTATTATTACCAATGACTACTACTACTACTACTACTAACTACTACCACCAATTACGACCACTAATTATTACTACTATTTACTATTACTACTACTACTACTAGCTAACCATTACTGGTCCTGGTTTAGTCCTGGTTTAGTCCTGGTTTAGTCCTGGTTTAGACCTGGTTTGGTCCTGGTTTAGACCCAGTTTAGACCTGGTTTAGTTCTGGTTTAGACCTGGTTTAGACCTGGTTTAGTTCTGGTTTAGTCCTGGTTTAGGCCTGGTTTAGTCCTGCTTTAGACCTGGCATAGTAATGGTTTAGTCCTGGTGTTTTTTCCACCTTGTGATTCATTATCATGTGGTTGCTAATATAGGAAGTGCTCCACTGTGTTTCCAAAACACCAGTGTTACAGTGTTATAACATGACTTAAAGCTACAAGAGTCAATTTTGTGTCTTATAGTTGTGAGTTTTGAGCAGCTTTAATTATTTTTGCGTTCTACAGTTTTAAAGTCACAGTGTGTAACTTTCAGAGTGCGTGTCTGGGCTCCTCTCCCTCCTCTTCGTGAGTGTTGTTAAATGCAGTGTAAACATGTCGTAGGGTGTGTTAGAGCCTCATTACAGAGCTGCCCTGGGTTTGATCAGGGAGAACCAGGGGGACAAAACAAACAAACCCCACATGGTCCCGACTCCCGACGAGGCTCCGCTCTGCCAGTGTGATTCAAGTTCAATCAGTGACCTCTGACCCCGCCGCACTCGGGTTTCAGACAGATTATAGGCACTGTTACCTCACAGCTGTGGATAGGCCCACCTCCACAGAAGATAACAGTCAAAAGAACACACACGAGAGAGGAGGAGGAGAGGGAGGAAGGAGGAGAGAGAGGATGAGGAGGAGAGAGAGGATGAGGAGAGAGAGGAGGAGGAAGAGGGGAGAGAGAGGAGGAGAGGAGAGAGAGGAGGGAGAGGAGAGGAGGAGGAGGAGAGGAAGAGGAGAGAGAGGAGGAGAGGAGAGAGGAGAGAGGAGAGGAGGAGGAGAGAGGAGAGAGAGAGAGAGGAGGAGAGAGAGGAGAGAGGGAGAGGAAGAGGAGAGAGAGGAGAGAGGAGGAGGAGAGGAGGAGGAGAGGAGAGGAGGAGGAGAGAGGAGGAGAGGAAGAGAGAGAGGGAGAGGAGGAGGAGAGGAGGAGAGGAAGAGAGGAAGAGAGGAAAGAGAGGAGGAGGAAAGGAAGAGAGGAGGAGAGGTGAGGAGGAGGGAGAGAGGAAAAGGAGAGGAAGAGGAGGAGAGGAGAGGAGGAGGAGGAGAGAGAGGGGAGGAGAGAGGGAGGAGGAGGAAGGGAAGAGGAGAGAAGGAAAGGAAAAGGAGAGGAGCCGAGGAAAAAAGGAAAAGGAGAGGAGGAGGAGGAGTGGAAGAGCAGATGAAAAGGAGATGAAGAGGAGACGAGGAGGAGAAGAGGAGGAGGAGATGATGTGGAAGAGAGGCGGAGGGATAGACGAGGAGAGGAAGAGGAGGATTTTTACTTTTCAGTCCAGTTCAAAAATGTAGTAGAGCAGAAAATACATTGACTGCTCTCAAATGTAGTGAAGTAAAAGTATCCACTAAGTAAATGTACTTCTGCTACTAGTACTACTCCTACTACTAGTGCCGCTGCTACGACTACTATTACTGTTATACTATTACTACTACTGCCACTACTACTAACACTACTACTACCGTATTTTCACGACCATAGGGCGCACCGGATTAAAAGGCACAGTTCAGTAAAACATGCATGTTAGTATGTGCTCTAAAAAAGGCAAAGGAAGCAAAACTGTGTTCGGTTGGGCTTTATTCAAGTATTTAGCAAAATGCTCACATATTTTTTTAAATTACCGTAATTTCACGGCTATAAGGGACAGTTAAAAGTTGCGAACATCTCGGGAGCAATGGATGACAGAGGGCGAACGCGCCGCGCCGAGCAAGTTACACCACGATTTGTGAATGGATTGTGGATGCTTGGGCTAACGGTGCGACTTTTGTATGTGTTAAATGCAGAAAAAGCACAAAAAAGCACCCGTAACTGAAGCTGCGCATTATAATCCGGTGCGCCTTATAGCTGTGAAATTACGGTAATTCACAAATCCATCAAAGTCTTCATCCTCTGTATCTGAAATGAACAGCTAGGCTAGATCTCTATCAAATACACCAGGTTCCCTCTGGTCACTGTCAGAGTCCGTCTTGTTGCCGTACGGCTCGTTCACGAGGAGCCGAACGGTTTGAAGAACAGTGCAAGCAGATACATGAGCCCAAGCATCCACAATCCATTCACAAATCGTGGCATAATTCACCCGGCGCTGCCTCCCGGTCTTTGTAAAACTGTGTTCATCGTCTGTCATCCATCGCTCCCACGATGTTCGCAACTTTTAATTGAGCCTTATAATCGTAAAAATACGGTAGCTTACTTCATATATTTGATGTCTTCTGTGTGTATATAAAATGTAGAAAGTAGTAAAAAAAAAGATAAAAACTACTTTGAATGAGGTAGTGTGGTAGTGTGTTTCATTCTGTAGTGTCAGAATACTTTTGAATGAACTCGTAACTTCAGCATTTAGCATCTTAAAATCTCCATTGGTTTAATATTTGGCTTGGTGAAAATTCAATGAGCTGTGACAACCAAGGTTATCTAGAATGTTCCACAGTGTTGTATTAAACTAATGCATTTATTTAATAGGCTGTGTGCACAAAAAGCGCCTAGCAACCTCACTGTTAGCGTCTCTACTTCCTGTACAGTTTCATCTCTACGAGGTTTTTGCCGAGTCAGAATTCCTAATATGCAACTTGGATATACTTTAAAAAAAAACATGCATGCAGGTGATGTGCTCTCCACCAGAAATGTTACGCAGTGCTGCTTTAAGAGATAAAATATATAAAAGAATATACAAAAGAACATGACAACAATGATTTAGGGGGGAGGGGGGTAAGGGGTTTTATTTTTTTTTTGTTTTTTTAAATGCATTTTGAATAAAGTTGAAGTGTCCTCTCAGTGAGTCCTCCTAAAGAAGTGACTCCTCCTAAAGAACACACCGGCGCTTTCTAACAGCAAGAATCGGTCCAGACCAGTTCTGGGCCGGTTCCTAAAGGCGTTGAGGCGCTTGTTCAGATGTTTCAGGGGAAAGGGGTGTAAGGTTGTTTTTTTTTTTTTTAAATGCATTTTGAATAACGTTGAAGTGTCCTCTCAGTGAGTCCTCCCAAAGAAGTGACTCCTCCTAAAGAACACACCGGCGCTGTCTAATAGACCGTCTTCCTGGGCTTGTCCCAAGAAGAGGAAAAGAATCGTGCCAGTCCAGTTCTGGGCCGGTTCCTGAAGGCGTTGAGGCGCATGTTCAGATGTTTTATGGCGTCCTTTTGGAACTCTGTGGGTTCTGGTCCCAAAGCCATCTCCAGGATCTTACAGACGGAGCCATATTCGTAGATCAGGTCTCGGGCTCCCGCTTTGCCCAGCTTCTTGATGTTCTTGGGTTTGAGATTAACTTCATCTGGGACTCTGAACTGGTCCAGGGCCTTCTCCAAAGTCTCCACTACTTTGTCGTGGTGAGACCTCATTTTAGCTGGCAACTTTTTGAGCAGTTTTTTGACCAGAGCGCGGACCACCAGGCTCTCCACTGAGCTCAGGGTCTGTGAGGCCTGAAGAGCTGCAGTGGGTTCTGCAGTGGGTTCTGTAGTGGGCTCTGCAGTGTGTTCTGCAGTGGGTTCTCCATTGGGCTCTGTAGTGGGTTCTGCAGTGGGCTCTGCAGTGGGTTCCGCAGTGGACTCTGCAGTGGGTTCTCCATTGGGTTCTGTAGTGGGTTCTGCAGTGGGTTCTCCAGTGGGCTCTGCAGTGGGTTCTGCAGTGGACTCTGCAGTGGTCTCCGCAGTGGGTTTTGCAGTGGGCTCTGCAGTGGATTCTGCAGTGGGTTCTGCTCCAGTGGGACTCTGCAGTGGATTCTGCAGTGGGTTCTGCAGTGGACTCTGCAGTGGATTCCGCAGTGGGTTCTGTAGTGGGTTCTGCAGTGGGTTCTGCAGTGGGCTCTAGAGCTGTGTCTGGCTGTCCTGCAGTTTGAAGCTCTGCCTCCTCGGGGTTTGACTCCTCTGCTGGAATTTTGCTTGATTTTTTGACCTCCATTAGTCTATCTGTGTCCTCTGGGCTTTGCTCCTCTTGTACGTGGGACTCAGTTGGACTCTGGTGTTTTTCTGAGCTGCTGTCGAGCTGCTCTTGACTCTGGTTGCTTTCAGGAGATTCATCGTTAAACATACTGAGGATCTCATCCTCATTTTGGATCCCCACTGGAACAGAATCCACAGGAATCTGTTCCAGTCCAGTTTCTTCTGACATTATGTTTTGCTTCTCCTCATTAAGTTCAACTGTCTGCAGGACCTCAAGCTGGAGCACTTCTGGGAAATAGTCTGGACTATGGCTCTCATGTCCAACTTCTTCTTCCAGCTCCTCCTCAAAAACTGTCTCTGGAGCTCCGGTGTCCGTAGCTTCAGTGGATATCGTCTCTCTGCAGTCTTCTGATTTTTGGGTCTCCATTGGATTCTTGGACTCCTCTTGTTCTGGATATATCTGTCCAGCCTCTTCCTCCAGTTCTGCCTCAGAAAGTTCAAGTGTCTCTGGAGCTTGAGTGGAGTCATCTTCGACAGGTCCATGAGAGCTGTGACCATGTCTCTCCTGTGATGTTTCCTCTGAAACATCATTGCTACTTGAGCTGTTCAGGGGCTGGCTCTCCTGGTTGTTCTCAGCTGTGGCCTGTGAACTGTGACTCTCTTCTTGATTCTTCTGGTCTGGAGTTTGCTGTAGAGCCTCTGGAGTTGTGGCCACATTTGAAAGTTTGTCACAGCCTTCTCCTGATGTCTTTGTCTCTGAGCCTGCCCTCACTGGAGTCCCTTCAGGGGACTGGCCCTCTGAATGCTCCTGTGAAGTGGACTCTGGACTAATTTGGGCAGGTTTCTCCTGGAGCAGATCCTTCTCTGGGACTGTGAAGCCCATCACGAGAAGCAGTGCAGTGGACGCATTCCTCTTGGCCTCCTTCTTTGACTGACCAGAGCCAGAGGCAGTGTACTGGTCCAGAGACACCTCCATAGAGAACACCCAGCTGCCGTTCACTAGTTCCCCACTCACGATGCGGTACACGGGGGGCTTCTCTCTACGGATCATTTGCAGCTCTGACAGGCGAGTGATGGGGTCCTTCTCCAGACGGAAGTCCGGAAGGATGTGAGCAGGTAGAGTGTGTCTGCTCTGTTGGGATGAAGCTATTTGATTTGGATGCTGGTTCTTCGGAGCGTCCTCTTTTTCAGGAGCAGGTTCTGCTGTGGTCTGAGGAGCAGGTTCTGCTGTGGTCTGAGGAGCAGGTTCTGCTGTGGTCTGAGGAGCAGGTTCTGCTGTGGTCTGAGGAGCAGGTGGGACCAGATCCTCCTCTCTGACTGTGTAGCCCATCATCTGGAGCAGAGCTGCGGTCGCTCTCCTCCTGGCCTCCTTCTTGGAGCCGCCTTTGCCCACCGCAGTGTACCGGTCCAGGGACACCTCCATAGTGAAGGCCCATTGGGCGCCGGACACCGTGCCCTCCAGCAGGCGGTACTGGGCGGGTGGGTGCTTCCAGGCCATGAGCAGCTCGGACAGGCGAGTGCATGGGTCTTTGTCCAGACCGAAGTCTGGATGGCTGGGGCCCTGGACTTTGGCGTAGCCATTAGGGTGGGCTTGTTTTATATGGTGCCTCTCCAGTAGGTTCAGGGCCATGAAACAGACCCGGGTCTTAGTCTCCCTCCTGTTGGGCCCTCGCACTTCTGCCCACAAGTCCCCGACCGAAACTCGGATGACGAAAACGGGGCGAGAGCACCGTACCGTGGTGGACTCTGTGAAGTCCACAGGCTGTCCAAGTAACTGTGCCACGGCGTACAGCCGTCTGATGGTGGGCAGGTAGATTTGGGCGGCCATGTTGAAACTGTGTGAATACAGTGGATTAGAGAGATTCAAAGTGTTTGCTAAAGTGCTGTCTCGTTATGAGCTGCGTCTCTGACAAAGGTTTGGTTCAAACTGAAGGATCTGCTCTGTGGTCACCCCTACATAAAATTCATGGTGATGTCACTGTGTGATGTCACTGTGTGATGTCACCATCTCCATGGCAACGACAGCTCACACAGGTTTAGAATGTTGGACAATGGGTTTTTAAATAAAAACAAATATATGTAAAAATAATACACATAAGTACATTTGAAAATGTTTTAAATATTCTGTGTACATAAATAAAATGTACATTAATTAAAATAAAACACCAAAACTATTTTGTCAACTTAATGTTCTGTTGGGTGAGTTACATGGAGCCCAGACCACCTGACCTTTGTCTGACCTTTGCCTGACCTTTGCCTGACTTTTGTCTGACCTTTGTCTGACCTTTGCCTGACCTTTGTCTGACCTTTGCCTGACCTTTGCCTGACCTTTGTTTGACTTTTGCCTGACTTTTGCCTGACCTTTGCCTGACCTTTGGAGCTGAACAGGGCGGGGCCTGTTTTTTTGAATTTCGAATATTTCAATTTTTTTTGTTTTATTTTATTCATTTATTTTTATTTATTTATTTATTCATACATAACAAAACGAGCTGTGGATCAACTCTATAAACGGCAGGATAGTACATACACCATCAAAACTTTGGACACTTTGGATCCTCTCAGTCAGTCCTCTCAGTTTTTCTTTAGTTTTACTACTTTCTACATTTTTTTCCACATACAGAAGACATCGGATATATGAAGTAAGATATATGGAATTATGAACTGCTAAATATTTTTCGACAAAGGGTGGCTACTTTGAGGAATTTAATATAACATATCATTACATTTTTTCTTTGCTACATAATTCCATATACCCTATTTTCACCACCATAGGGGGCATCGGATTAAATGGCACAGTTCAGTTACGGTGCTTTTTCTGCATTTAACACAACATACAAAAGGCTGTCATCCATCGCTCCCACAATGTTCGCAACTTTTAACTGAGCCTTATGGTCGTGAAAATACGGTACTTCTACTGCCGCTGTAACTACTGCTACTACTAAAATATACACGTCAGTCCAGTCCTTTCCTCCTTTTCCTTTGTCTCGTTCCTTCGCTGCACCTGATTCTGCATCTGACTCGATGTGATCTGACAAAACATGAACAAACAAAACCCAAAAATGGCGTTTCCAACTGACTGAATCACGGAGCTCGACCCGGCTCCACTCGACCCGTCTCCACCCGACCCGGCTCCACCTCGACCCGGCTCCACTCGCAGCAGAAGTAGAGGGGAAGGTCAGGTCCAACATCAACAACGAGCCGCAGATTGTGAATATCACGTTTCGACAGAAGCATAACATGTGCTGGTGTGTGTATGCATGTATGATGTAAAGAAACCAGACCACACAAAAACCCCCTTTCACGAGCAGGAAGTGGAAGACACGTCTCACCTGTGGAGCTGCAGCCTGGCTAGTATCACCCTGTCACCGCACGGCACGGGGTTAGCATCACAATGATAACAACATCTGTGCGGCTATCGATACGAGAAGTGAAGTTACAGGTTTAGTTTAGATAAAAAAGGGCCAGTATTACACGAAATTAAGTGTTGTGAGGGTTAAATCATGTTATAATGTTGTTTCTGCCTCAAAAACATACCTGAAAACATGTTTTGTTTCATTCACACATGTTTGAGTAAACTTTTACCATTACTTTATCTTCATTTACAAAGCTTAAAATGCTGTTCCACCTCGTGATGTCATGACGTGGTAGTTTTCAAGCTAACTGCTAACTTTTTTTTACCTTTTTGTTCTGCAGAAATGTGCAATTCCAAGACTGAAATGACCCAAATGATTCTAATGTTTATGGAGTTTAAAAACACAGTGGAACGCTTCCTGTATTACCACATGATGACATCACAAGGTGGAACAAAGTGTTTTCACAACTCCTGGTAAGTTTGTGATGAGGGAACAGCATTATAACATGGGTGGTTACTGTGGTTATAATATGTTGAGGTACTTTGTAATACACTTAAACTTTTAAAATCACACTAAGTAACTTTTCTAGAGGAGCTACCTGCTTGTCTCCATGGAGATGTTATTGCTTTGCCTGGAATGTTCCACAGTTTCACATTAAACTTTTCTATCCTGTTTTGTCTCCATGTATATACATATGTTTAATGGCATAGTGTGGAACATTCCAGGCAAACGGATGAGGACTCTCCATCAGGAAAGTTACTAAGTGCAGCTTTAAAAAACACGTTATTTCTGTCACATGTGACATTCTGAGTGCTTTTTCCATAGACCTGGTTTTGTCCTGGTGTAGACCTGGTGTAGACCTGGTGTAGACCTGGTGTAGACCTGGTGTAGACCTGGTGTAGTCCTGGTTTAGTTCTGGTGTAAGTCCTGGTTTAAGTCCTGGTTTAAGTCCTGGTTTAAGTCCTGGTTCAGTCCTGGTTCAGTCCTGGTTCAGTCCTGGTTTAGACCTGGTTTAGACCTGATTTAAGTCCTGGTTCAGTCCTGGTTCAGGCCTGGTTTAGTCCTGGTTTAGACCTGGTTTAGACCTGGTTTAGTCCTGGTTTAGTCCTGGTTCAGTCCTGGTTCAGTCCTGGTTTGGGCCTGGTTTAGAACTGGTTTAGTCAGACTCACACTGTTGTTGTCAAAAGTATCGCAACTAGGTTCTGACTCATTTTCACAGGTATCGATACTAAAAAAGTATAAAGTAAAAGGTACAATTGTTCCAACACTTTGCTTCACCTTGTGATGTCATTATGTGGTAAAACAGGAAGTGCTCCACTGTGTTTTTAAACTCCACACATTATCACTAGAATCATTTGAATCATTTCAGCCCTGGAATTATTGTTAATCTCTACTGAAGTAAAGGTAAAAGGAGCTGTTAAGCTGTTGAAGACTACCACTTCATGACATCACATGGTGGAACAGAGGGTTTTGAGCTTTGGAGATGTTACACTCTATTAATAAAGTGTTACTCAAACATGTGAATGAAACAAAACACAACTCCAGGTCTGTTTTTGATGAGATAACAGCATTAGAACATGACTTAAACCTTGTAAGAGTCAATTTTGCGTAATATAGGACCTTTAAATAGTTAATCACTATGGTAACAGTCCTAATCCCCGATCATTCAGAAACCCATTGACTCTGGAATACAGTGCGCCTCATAATATGAAGTAATCCCTTGTACAAAACACTGAATTTAAGGTTCTGGTCCACATGGAGGAGATACAGAAGTGTCATTTAGCGTCTGGTTAAATCTTCACTCGAGTGTCTGTTCAGCAGAGGGATTCATGGTGGAGGCCGGAGCAGGGCTGCAGCTCCACGGCTCTGACCACAACCTAAAAATGGTCCCCCTCTCCTGCTGTGTTAGCATAACTACGCTCACATGACGGACAGAGGGGCCGGCCCGCACTAAAGCTCACTGCACCTATAAAACATGACTTTACAGGTTTGAATCGTAACAGCTCCTGACAGGCGCAGCGGGGGCGATAATGACATTAATATAGATTTTTTATTCGCCAGGTTTTTGCCGTTGGCCAGAAAACGGCTTAAATGTGGAGTAAAAGTTGTATTTGTTAACGATTTGGTTGGAGATCAAAAACGTAACGTAAAATTAAACCCCAAATTACAGCTGTTTAGAAGAGCACACACTGCAAGGTTCTGTTTCTTTTTATTTTCTCCATGGAGACGTTATTAACTTTGCTGGGAATGTTCCACAGTTTGGCATTAAACCCTGAGAAAATATATCTTATTGTGGGCTGGTTTAGTCCTGGTTTAGTCCTGGTTTAGACCCTGGTTTAGACCTGGTTTAGACCTGGTTTAGATCTGGTTTAGACCGGTTTAGTCCTGTTTTAGACCCAGTTTAGCTCTGGTTTAGTTCTGGTTCAGTCCTGGTTAAGCCTTGGTTAAGCCCTGGTTTAGACCTGGTTTAGTCCTGGTTTAGTCCTGATTTAATCTTGGTTTAGACCTGGTTTATACCTGGTTCAGTCCTGGTTTAGTCCTGGTTTAGTCCTGGTTTAGTCCTGGTTTAGCTCTGGTTCAGTCCTGGTTCAGTCCTGGTTTAGTCCTGGTTTAGTCCTGGTTTAGCCCTGGTTTAGTCCTGGTTTAGTCCTGGTTTAGTCCTCCATGGAAAAAGATCACATTAATGAAAGAAACTTTAAAAATAACGTTTTCAGTATTATTTTGTAGAACAGTGTTATCAAACTGTGGTACACGGACTCTTTCTGGTTCTTTTTTGACCCTCCTTTGGTCCAGCAGACACATTTGTGAAGTGTTTAACATGTTTAGCATCAGTGACACCTGCAGCTCTCTGTCCACTGTCTGATCACAGAGGAAATGGTCGAGCAGACTGTCCCTCTGATTGGACCTAACACAGAGCCAGTTGTACTGTATATGTAAATGCACAGAACCAGTTAAATGCAAATCAGTTGCAAAATGGACTGTGTTTATGTTTGAACTGTTGTCTGTGTCCCTCAGTCGTCCAGGAACGACCCACAGCAAAAGAAAAAGCTCAGTTCCTTAACAATTTTGGGATGTCGTTGAAATTAGATGTATATATTTAGAGTATAAGAGCTGTGCAACTTTCTCTGAGAAGAAATTCGTGTAATCCCTCAGTCGTCCAGGTCAGATCCATCGGAAAGGAAAAATAAAATCTGTCAACTGGACAAATCGATGTAGGAGTGAAGACGTTTGGCGGCTCGTCCAAGTTCTTTAGTTCTGGTCAGATTACTGCTGGACGCTGATTTTATTTTTCTTTTGCTATAACTTTCTCTGAGGAATATTGGTTTGAGCGCTTCAGAGTTTGTGGTTCTTGTTAAACAGTAAACTTTCCGAACCCGACTGAGCCTCTGTGAACACAACGCAGTGACAAAAGCGGTCGACCGGTTACAAAGGCTGTACAATGTTACACAACAAGACAAATCGCGGTTGAAACGAAATCGGACGCAATTACAAAATCGTAAAGGCTGCAACTTATGAAGCACCGCAATTTCCTCCAGAAACAACAATATCTCTGGTCTTGCTCTGCATAAAAATGTCTAACTCTGTAGTTTAGATCTGTACAAACATGTTCTGAAATGTCCCTGTGTGTCAGATGCCCTCCCTGTGTCTCCATGGGGTCTTATTGTACTTTAAATCTGTACGAAATGTGATTCTTGTACAGAGTGGCCCAAAAGTCACTGACACTTTTAAATCTTCAGTAGCTCCTATAATTCTTATGTTATACTCACCAAATTTCAGCAGTAGATAAACTGAACCTTCCAAGATTTTTGGCAATATAAATGGTTATAATTGTCACTTACACTTGAACTTATCACTACTTAGACTAGAGGAAGTAAAAATGACCTAATTTTTTAAGATAAGTGTCCACCATTTTCAGTTTGGCTCTGAATAGTTCAATCCAACACACTTTACATAACATTTAAAGCAGTTCCGGACTTATGTCTCTTATTTGATCCTCGATATTATGTTTTAAGTGGTTTATTGTCTGAGGTTTATTCACAAACACCTTTTCTTTAAGATAGTTCCACAGGAAGAAATTAGGACTAGTCAGGTCTGTGGAGATCACATACTGCCCCCTGTCTTTGAAAAACACTTATTATTCCTTTAATGGCATTTACTCTTGGGGCATCTCTGGTATTAAAATGTTGACGGTAACACTGCTGGGTTTGTGAATTTGACCCATGTGACTCAAAGTACCACTGTACAATGAGGGTTTGTTCCTCGGTGCTGTATTTGCTCAGATTAATGTTGGAAGGGTCGTTCTAAATGCTCTGAAGAAATAAAAGAAAAATATTTAGAAATAAAAGAGTTATGAGCTTTTTTCAACTGTCAGTGACTTTTGGGCCCTGTATTAATTTGTCACTTCACATTTCAGTCTTGTCGTGAACTTTGAGCTGAATCTTACAATCAAAACATAAATCACTAACTACAGTTTTTGCAGAGTAAATCTTAGATCGGTTAGTTTGTGTCAGGCCTGTATAAAGTGCCCGTGTTGTATGTTGTGACCTGCTCTTCAGGTGATCCGTGTTTTCTCCTCATCTTCTCTCTCTTTGTGTCGGAAACAGCAGATGGGGCTGAAGCTCTGCAACTCCACACACCCCCACACTGCAAAAACACAAGACATAAGAGAAACCATCACTGGGATTCAGAACGTTAATACAGATTTGAGTCATTTGGACAAGTTTTACATATACAACTATTTATTTTTTGGTTTTTGAGACTTGGTTTTTGGATTTGTTGCAAGATATTTGGCTGGTTTCAATGAGTTTTATTATTTTTTTGTGACTTTTTAGTTCATTGTTTAAAGTGAAAATTTCGTGCTCCACTAATAATATTTTTTTAAATATTTTTTTAATAATTATGAACTTTCAGTCACAAAATGTAAAAAAACAAGTCAAATTTTTATTTTTAAAGAAATCATATGCAGGATTTTGATGTTAAATGACCTCTCCGTGCCCCAGATACGAGCTAAACATGTTCAAATCAAATAAAACTTTTACTTTTCAACAGTAGTAATGCGGTTTTATTCTTTGAACCCGATGGTCAAGTTGCTGTTTTGGTTCGAGACAAATATCCAATCAGAAAGTAGAACAAGCTTCAGCTCAGTCTCTCATTTGGGTTGCCAGTTTCAGAGCTGAAATCCAGCTGGTTTAAAGCTAAAAACACTCTCTGATCTGAAACGTCACTACTTAAACCCCAGCACCTGCAGACAATCATGATCGAGCGCTAGTGCAGCCTCTGTAGCTCAGTTAGTGAATGAGAAAACCTTGTCCTTTATCTGCAGATCTGGCAACACATGTTCAGTTGTGATTGCAGTACCTTTGTTAAAACCGTAAAAGTGTAGGTTCAAACTCAACTTAATGTGATTTTCTGAACTCAATCCATTTCCTTGTCTGTTTTTTGCAGTGCACCAAAGACATTCACACAATCTCTTTTTCCGTCCACTCTTTCACTCTCTTTACACACGTCCCCCAGGACTCAATATTTATGGATTGGTAAAACCAACATGGAATGGGGAGTTGACCAACATATCAAGTGTCAGGATCCTGTCAAAAAGGCCCTAAATTTGCATCATTACGGCACATCCTCTGGGGAGTTGGTGGGGCTAATTCAAACCATGTCTGTGCAGCTCCAGCCAGCCTCCAAACCCACTCACATATTTATGCATTTAAACTGTTATCGTTTTCACACTAGTATGTCATCAATACAAAAAAAATCCATCTGAAATCCAAGTTTATGCACAAGGAACTTATTTTTCTGACAGTTTAAGCCCTCACTTCCACTGATTTCTGATCTATGTTATAATGTTGTTTCCTCGTCACAAACCGACCTGGAGTTGTGTTTTGTTTCGCTCATGTTTAACACACAAACCCTGTGTATTTAGGCTGAGTTCTTCTCTCAAACTGAAAAAAACACTCAGTTTCACATGGTGATGCCGTGTGGTGATACAGGAAGTGCTCCACTGTGGATCGTTTGGATGATTTCAGCCCTAGAATTGTCAATCTCTACTAAACTAAAGGTAAAAAGGAACTGTTAACTTGAAAACTACCACTTCATGACATCACAAGGTGGGACAGAGTGTTTGAGGTTTGGAGATGTTACAGACTAAAAATAAAGTTACTCAATGAAACAAAACACAACTCCAGGTCTGTTTTTGAGAAGGTAACAACAGCTCACTAGAGTCAAATCTGCCATAATACAGGATCTTTAACTAAATAAAACAGTTTTTTATTTGTCATATAGTAAATATTATGTAAATTAAACTAGTTTTGGCCTTTGTTAATACTATGGTTGCTAGGTAAAAGTTCAAAATTACCTCTGTGTATGTCACACATCCCAACTACAGAGTAAAATGATAAACTTTACCAAAATTGTCAAAACAGGGCAAATAGGTCATTGTATTTTGAGTTAAATATACAGTAATCTTGTACACTTGGTTCAGGCCTGTTCTAGTCCTGATTCAGTCCTGGTCAAGTCCAGATTTAATTCCAGTTTAGTCCCAGTTTAGATCCAGCTATAATGTGGTCTACCTGTAACTGCAATGCAAGTGTAAATGCACCCTTAGTTTTGACCTAGTCCAGTTTTAGTTCTGGGTTTAGTCCCAGTTTGGTCCTAGTTATGGTGTAGCCTACATGCAAGTGTGAACACACCCTTAGTCATCATCTAATCTAGGTTTTTTCCAGGTTTAGCCCCAGTTTAGCCCCGGTTTTGATGTGGTCTACATGCAAGTGTGAACGCACCCTTAGTCATGACCTCGTCCAGGTTTAGTCCCAGTGTTGATGTAGTCTACCTGCAAGTGTAAATGCATCCTTGGTCATGACCTCATCCAGGTTTAGTTCCAGATTAATCCCAGATTTAATTGCAGTTTAAATACAGTTATGATGTGGTCTACATGCAACTGCAATGCAAGTGTAAATGCACCCTTAGTTTTGACCTAGTCCAGTTTTAGTTCCAAGTTTAGTCCCAGTTTTGATGTGGTCTACATGCAAGTGTGAATGCACCCTTAGTCATGACCTCGTCTGGTTTAGTTCCGGGTTTAGTCCCAGTTTAGACCCAGTTTAGTCCCAGTTTAGTCCCAGTTTTGATGTGGTTTATATGCAAGTGCAACACATCCTTAGTCATGACCTCGTCCAGGTTTAGTCCCAGGTTTTATCCCAGTTTAGTCCCAGTTTAGATGTGGTCTACATGCCAGTGTGAAGGCACCCCTTTAGTCATGACCTCGTCCAGGCTTAGTCCAAGTTTAGACCGAATTTAGTCCCAGTTTTGATGTAGTCTACATGCCAGTGTAAATGCACCCCTTTAGTCATGACCTCATCTGGTGTAGTTCCAGGTTTAGTTCCAGTTTTAGTCCCAGGTTTAGACCCAGTTAAGTCCCAGTTTAGACGTGGTCTACATGCAAGTGTGAACACACCCTTAGTCATGACCTCATCCAGGTTTAGTCCCAGTTTAGTCCCAGTTTTGATACGCTGTGTGTGCAGGTGTGAGCGCTAAATGAAAAGCAGGATCTCTCCATCTCTACACCTCCCACTGTGACGTTACCATTCACTCTGTTTGTTATGAGTACATGTGTCAATCATCCATGTACAAAGGCTCTATTGTCCCTGGACCACTGCAGCAGACTTCCAGAAAAGTGTAAAGTCGGCTCTGATAGCGATCTGGAGCTAAAACCCCTTTTCCCCAATCCTACACGCTACAACAACCCAATGCTGACTAAGCCCGCTGATCTGAGGTGAGTTTGAGCCACACAAATGGTTTTAAATGAGGGATTAGGCAGAAGAACGCTCGGCACAGGTCTGAGCCTCGGGCCAGCTGTTCAGTTAGCCATCAGGGTTTGTGCTTATAGAGATTTTTACTTCAAATCCTTTTATGAAAGAAAATGTTTATGTTTACATCCTCGCGGTGACCCCCTGTTGGCCTTTCTGGCTCAGGCATTCCTCCCATAGCAGTGACATCGAGCGCAGCTTAAAACACCAGGGGGGAGAGTGAAAACACGGCCTAATCTCGGCCATAGGCACCTCCACGACAAAGAAAAACCTTTGTCATGTTTCTTTAGGTCAGAATGCTTCGTTTATCTAGAGTCATTTGGATTTTGAGAGTGAAAACGTGTCACTTACAGAGTCGCTTAGTCCTGGTTTGGTCCTGGTTTGAGTCTGAGTCCTGATCTAGACTTGGTTTAGTCCTGTTCTAGTTCTGGTTTAGTTTTGGGTTTTTTTTTTTTTTTGTACCAAATACCACCTAAAAATATTAAACCCAGTCGCAGCAGATGTAAATCAGTACTACCGAATTTTCCGGAGTATAAGTCGCATTGTTTTTCATAGTTTGTCCGGGGGTGCAACTTATATGTGAAATTATTAAAGTATATCATTTCACATCAGTGCGTGAGGGCACTCTAGGCACCAGTAACAGCCATCTACTTCTGGAGCAGGTGGAGTTGTTCAGGAGTTGTTAGCTTGTTTTTTATGCTTTAGTTTTGTGATTAACATACCAGACACATGTTAAGTTCTGTCTGTGCTTCATGTAGCTGAATAAATATGTGTCATGGTAGCCGCTGTACTGATATTCAGCCTGTTCTTCTCTATTTTATTCTTATTATTATAGCTTACCTTTCAAGATAAAATGTCTGTTCTTGGTCTCGGATTTTGTAAAATAAATAATTTCCCCAAAAATGAGACTGATAGTCCAGTGCGACTTATACATGTTTTTTTTTCTTCATTATTATGCATTTTTTGGCTGGTGCGACTTATACTCCAGAGCGACGTATAGTCCAGGAAACATGGTAATCTGAACAAGAGCAAGAAACACTGCACTAAAAAAATAACATTAATGCAACTTCTGTATTCATGGGAGTCAGTTTCCTGTTATAGATGCCATTTTGTGGACTCCTGACCATTTAAGTCACAATTAAAGTTTGGTCACATGCTGTATATTGAGAAAAACATAGATGAGTTGAGAAACACTGCACTAAAAACGTGGCTTTCTGTTGGTTTGCTGTCCTAGGCGCCATTTTGAGGACTTCTGATCTTTCATGAGACCGGATTTTTAAAAATTCTTAATTCTTATGGCAACAACTAAAGCAACATCCCCACTTCCAATCATAAAATTCAGCCGTTCTTTCTCCATAAGTTTTAAAGTGCCCATATTACACTATGTTCTGATCCAAGTTAAAATGTTGTTTCCTCATCACAAACAGACCTGGAGTTGTGTTTTGTTTCATTCAAAAAAAACCTGCAGATTTAGAGATTTAGAGTTCTTTTTTCAAACAGAAAACACTCTGTTCCACCTTGTGATGTCATGCAGTAACACAGGAAGTGCTCCAGTGTGTTTAAGCTGCATACACCTTCACTAGTATCATTTGGGTCATTTCAGCTTTAGAACTGCCAATCTGTACTGAACAAAAGATAAAAAAGCAGCTGTTAACTTGAAAACTACCACTTCATGACATCACAAGGTGGAACAGAGCATTTTGAGTGTTGGAGATGTTACAGACTAATGATAAAGAGTTACTCAAACATATGTGAATGAAACAAAACACAACTCCAGGTCTGTTTTTGAGGAGATTACAACCTTATAACATGGTTTTATGCTCACAAGAGTCCACTTTGTGCACGACAGGACCTTTACGACGCACATATTCGACGCAGAGGAGTGACCGTGTAGTAAAATGTGGAGCGATGCAGAGCTCTGGCTGTGAGCACAGGCCTGGAGGAGACGGGTCAAAACAGGTCAAGCAAATCCAGCTAAACAAACAGCGGCTATCAAAGAGGAAGTGTCCAGTGCAATCTGCAAGTTTTCGCTTCACAGTTAGCGAACATCCAATCCCGAGGGACGAGACAAGAGCTGTGAGGATCAAACTGTCAGAACAAAGCAAAAACACGTTATCTCCGATGATTTAAAACATATTCAGAATTTTAAGAGGTATTTGAGTGTATTCACTACTTAGATGTGCATTATTGTATGAAATGGAGCTTGATTTATGACATTTTGGGCTGGTTTATAGACAGTTTAGACTGAAATAAGGGAATAAACCTGCTAATAGAGTCAATGGTTGCAGGTTCTATTCCCAAGGACTTAATGCATGGTTGTTGCATGTTCTCCTTGTGTTTGGGTGGGTTTTTGTGGTTCACCCCGTCAATCTAAAACATACACAACAACATACACTAATCGTCCAGCTGAAAAGTAGAAAGTTAAAACCAAACTTCAGAATATTCCCCATGGAGACAAATAGGTTTTATGCCATACTGTGGAATATTATAGTTATAGGAACAGCATTTCCATAGAAACAAGCAGGTGATGGCCCTCCTCCAGTCCAACTAAGAGTCAGGTTTGTGGAGATGCAAGCCCATTCAGAGTAAAGATGGATTATTTTATTCTTTTTCAGTGAAATAGAACCATCCAACAAGAAAAAAGCTATTATTTTCATCTTTGGCTGGCTAAAAAGTTAAATACTATGACTTTACCTATTCTATGATCTATTCTGCAAAATGGACTTCTCAAAGCTTTTAACCATGTTATAGTTTTTTCCGTGTCTTGAAGTGTTTGGATTGATTGATTGGTTTGTGTAATCTTTAATCTATTTTCAAGACGCCATTTTGTTGATTAATCACCTGGACACGCCCACTGTGACGTACGCACTTTGTTCTCCAATTTTATTTTCTTAATCGGTTAAATCCGCTGCTCGTTAGTGTGACGTGCAGCTGTCAATAGGGGGCGCCAGCAGCTACACGGCTCTTTGTTGTGTTGATGTTTACGTCGATGGACACAGCAGTTTTCTAACACGGAAAACAGTGGACTTGTTTCTTTTATTAAGTCGTTTTACATGAATATTGTGATTTAAATATGTAAATTATAACATAATAATCCACAGGTGTTGTAGATTATAAACTATAGAGCGACAAGCACAATAGGTCTGATTTAAATATGTATTAGCATTTCTATACAAAAGGGAGAAACAGAAGTCTTATTCAGGCTCTGGTTTAAAATTTCTCTTCATATTTCAGCAAACATCCAAAATAAAATCAAAAACAAAAACATGGAACTATTTGTTGGGTGAAAACTTACACTGTGGGGCTTTAGCTTCAAACTCGATCTTATTTTGAACCAGATAAAGTGTCTTTTGTATAATGATAATTCTGAAATGAGCAACAGTAAATTCTCTATGGAGAAAATAGCCATTACATTTTCACTCCAGGCCAAGTCAGACCCTGCAAAAGCTCTGCATGTGGTTTGGTCACACAGTAATTAACCACTAAGGCTCTGGCTCCATGCTCTTTGTGAAACGTTTCAAATTGCTTCCCAGGCAGCCATAACTCCTCTGTCCTCTTTATCTTAATTACCTGTCACCTCACAGACAGAGGACACTGCATAGGGACAACACATGCACGGCCTCCACCCACCAACGCATGTAACGCACAATAGGTGAAGTTCACACGGCAAAAACTGCTCCATAGACACTGGAATGTTTTGGAAAAGAAAGATTAAAAGGTCCTGTATTACACAAAATGGACTCTTGTTAGGTTTAAGTCATGTTATAATACTGTTAACTCCTCAAAAACAGACCTGGGGTTGTGTTTTGTTTCATTCACACATGTTTGAGTAACACTATTATACCTACATCTCCAACGCTCAAAATGCTCTGTTCCACCGTTGTGATGTCAAAAATAGACGTAACTGCAGAGGAAATGAGCATAAACCATCTTGAATTTATTTAATTTGATGTTTTTTTGCCCAAATCCAATGGAAAATAATGGATTTTTACTGTAAGCAGCGTCGCCTCTGCATAGATCTGAACTTGGTTTGGCATCGGTGCCTGCTTGACCACATGGAAAAGTTAAGTACAATGCCATACAGTGGGACATTCAAGTGATATCTCCATGGAGACAAGCAGATGCCTGACCCTTCACCAGAAAGCTACAAAGTAAAGATTTAAAGGTCCTATATTACGCAAAATTTACTCTAAAATGTCGTTAACTCATCAAAAACAGACCTGGAGTTGTGTTTTGTTTCATTCACATGTTTGAGTTACACTTTATTATTAGTCTGTAACATCTCCAAAGCTCAAAATGCTCCGTTCCACCTTGTGATGTCATGAAGTGGTAGTTTTAATAACCCTTTTACCTTTTGTTCAGTAGAGATGAGAAATTACAGAGCTGAAATGATCCAAATGATTCTAGAAATGAAGCTGCGTGGAGTTTTAAAAACACAGTGGAGCACTTCCTGTATTACCACATGATGACATCACAAGGTGGAACAGAGTGTTTTGTGCAGGGTTTGTGTGTTGAACATGTGTGAATGAAACAAAACACAACTCCAGGTCTGTTTGTGATAAGAAAATTATCTTATAACAGTAGTAGTAGCAGTAGTACTAATTAGTAGTTAGTAGTAGTAGTTAGTAGTTAATAGTAGTAGTAGGTAGTAGTTGAAGTGGGTAGTAGTTGCACTAGTAGTTAGTAGTTAGTAGTAGACTGTAATAGTACGTAATAATAGTAGGCGGTAGTAATAGTCGTAGGTAGTAGTAGTTAGTGTTAGTACTAAGTAGTAGTTACTAGTAGTAGTAGGTAGTAGTTGGTAGTAGTTGTAATAGATAGTAGTTAGTAGTAGTAATATGGCTATTCTGCTATTTACAAACTACAAACCAATTCATTTTAATAAATATCTTAAAAACGTAAAAGCACTTCCTGTATCACCACACAATGACATCACAAGGTGCAATAGAGTGTTTTCTCAGTCTAAATATGCAGTTTTTGTGTGTTAAACATGTGTGAATGAAATAAAACACAACTCCAGGTCTGTTTGTGACGAGGAAACGACATTATAACAGATCAGAAAACAGTTTAAATGGGCGTTTTGTATATTCTGCAGATAAGTTAAAGGTTGTTTTTTTGTCCATGTAAAGTCTATGGACGACGCGGCTTGTTCCTGTGTGACTCTTGCGGTTGCTAGGAGCTGACATATTGTATTTATGGAGGGCTAGAGTTACACTTCGCCTCACATCAGGGCAGACAGTCCAGGTGACCAAAATGTGCACACGGGCTTAAGAATTTTCAAAATGTGCAAAAGCGAGTAGAATGTTTTTGAGTAATGTCTCTGTCCTAAGTCCTGCAAGAAATCATGTGGGTCGCTCCGTATTTGCAAGAGAGTTAATGTGTAGTAAATCTAAAAGGACAAAGCAGCCAGCAACCTGCGCGAAATATCATGTTCTCTCCAGAGTCCCACTGTTACAATGGAGAAATTGGATTGTAAAAATAGTCCTGTCTCCGTTTATTTAACTTGGGCAAATGACAATAAGATATATTTAGAGAGTGTTGTGTAATAGTAGTACAGTTCAAATGTTGGTCCACAAAACTTATGAGTGTTTTTGTGCAGTTAGAGAAAAAGATACTGGTTGTGCAGTTCTTTTTTGAAATTTTTTTTTTGGCAGGGAGCAGGTAATTAGCAACGCTGTCAATCAAACCTGTTGCTAATGCTAACAGGAGCGACCTCGGGGAAAGAAGGCGACTGATTTGTCTGTTTTTAATGTTCATATCTTGATTTAGGCAAACGACAGAGGAATAAAAAACCCAGGATCATGTAGAGAGGGTTAATATGAACATTTAAGACCAAACTTACAGAGAGAGGGGACACAGTTTTTCATTAGAAAGTGAATTGGAGCCAGAGTCTATGAAGCTGGAAGTGCGCTCATGATCACTTCCTGTTTGGAACGTAGCGGCTAGCAGGTTAGCTATGTCTATGGGTGGAACATAACAGAGTAAAAATAGTAAAGTACTGTACTTATGTATAAATTTAGGTACCTGTACTTTACCTTAGTACATTTAATAGTGGATACGTTTTACTTTTGCTTCACTACATTTGAGAGCAGTATCTGTACTTTCTACTCCACTACATTTTTGAACAGGATTGAAAAATTTATGTATGTTTTACTATTGTCTATTGGTTTATTTTTTAACACATTCAAAAAATAGCTAGAAAAAAGCGATTCAGTTGTTTCTGTTGAACAAAATTCAGCACAAACCTCAAAATGCTCTGTTCCACCTTGTGACGTCATGCAGTGTCACTTTTCAACAGCTACTTTTATCTTTTTGCTCAGTAGAGATCAGCAGTTCTACAAATCTTTATCAAAATCTCTACATTTGAGGCTTTATTACGTCTCAAAATCTGCACGAACCAATTCAAACCTTTTATTCTGTAAGTACATTTTTAAACATGTATTTCAATATTTCTAACTAAGCCCATTTTTCCATGTGATACTTTGACTTTTACTTGAGTGTCTTTTTGCTCCGTTATCTGTGATTTCAGCTACAGTCAAATGAAGCTCATCGAGGCTAGAGCAGTTATAGCGGCTAATTTGAAGCTAATTTCCATATTTGGAAATCTGACTGCAAGTATCATAGCAACCAAAGAGCCAATCCGGAGCAAGACTGTTGAAGGAAACTCCCGGCTAGCACATTACCTATGTCCATTTATATATACAGTCTATGGGTATAAGTATCACAAAAAGGTAAAATGAACCATCATAAATCCTATGTAGAAATATAACATTATTCAAAAGTACTGCACAATCTGTATCAGTTCTCCTGCTGTTTTTCTTCCAGAAGACTACCTGATAACAGTGTAGTATCTTTGCTAACATAAAGCATGTGCGGTTTTACTACTCACTGGTAACTTAATATAATTCTGTCTTCTCATCTTTACATTTTATCTGTTTTCTATGTGACTGTATTTTCTTACTACTGCACAGGCAGATTCTAGGCATGGGACGATACTGAAAATAGTTGCGATTAAAGATTATATCAGGATAATTAAGTTTAAAACTGTTTAAAAATGTATGGGTATGAATAATTATAATTTTAATGGTATAAATCGGTTCTATATTTAAACAACTTTTATATAATTGTATGTGTTCATTCTGCACAGTCCATTTAAAGGGCCCATATTATATTTTCTGATCTATGTTATAATGTAGTTTCCTCATCAAAAACAGACCTGGAGTTGTGTTTTGTTTCATTCAGGGATTTTTTAACACACAAATCCTGCATATTTACACTCAACTTAAGCTGAAAGGTCCTTTTAAATGCCTTATATCAGGCAAAATTGACTCTTGTGAGCTTAAAACCATGTTGTAATCTCCTCAAAAACAGACCTGGAGTTGTGTTTTGTTAGCCCTCCATTATTAGTCTGTAAAATCTCCAAAGCTCAAAACACTCTGTTCCAGCTTGTGATGTCATGAAGTGGTATTTTTCAAGTTAACAGCTACTTTTGACCTTTAGTTCAGTAGAGATTGACATTTCCAGGTGATGAAAACATCCAAATAACTCTAGTGAAGGTGTGTGGAGTTTAAAAACACAGTGGAGCACTTTAAGACATCACAAAGTGGAGCAGTTTTCCGTTTGAGTGAATTACTCAGCCTAAATATGCAGAGTTTGTGTGTTAAACATGTGTGAATGAAACAAAACACAACTCCAGGTCTGTTTGTGCTGAGGAAACAACATTATAGATCAGAAAATAGCATAAAATGGGCTCTACAAATCTTCCAAATCCACAAATCTTGATCTCTTTGAGCGATGTAATCTTCCTAAAAGCACAATACCAGATGTAAGTGTGTGTATATGCTCTATTTACACACGCACATGTAGGAGAATAGTATAGTGTATTACCGAGTGGGCCCTGCGCGACATACTGCTGAGACTTTCATTACACGAAAGCCAACAGGGGGTGGTATACATGCAGGGCCAGTGGCTTCCATCTGCCCTGTCCACTTAAATTAGTGGGGCCTTGCATCCAGCAGCATCTGGTTCCAATATGGAGCAGGCGGAAGGGTGGGTGCCTCAATGTGCGGCGGAAAATACAGACTACTGTACCTTTAAATAGCCCTCAGGAGGCAAAGGACAGATGCTGAAGTCCTATCGCTATAGCTACAGATTCTTTGGAACAGGCTGTGTTTGTCAATACAGACCTAATACTCGCTGAAACTGAAGCTAAAAACGGGAACTAGATGCTCATTTGAAAAACATATAAACTGCACTTTTCCTGAGTAGTTTGAGAAAAGTGTTGATCTAGGAAAACAGTAATGCTAAAGTTGCACTACATCATTTCATTCATTCATTTATTTATTTATTTTGAGCACAAGTAGAGCACATTTCACAAATTTGTTCAGATTTAAGCTCGAAAAGGAGTGGGAAGAAGAAAACGAATTAAATCCCACTGCAACTATGCAACTTTTTTGGTTGGTTTACCTACTTGTCGCTAAGGAGAGTCCCTGAAAAGTTCCACAATATGGTATTAAACTGATCTACCTTGTATTTTTTGAATTACAGGTGGTTTATTTACAAAAAATGAACTAAAAAAAAAAAAAACATGCATTCTTATAGTGAGCAGGCTTGTCAGCTTGTCCTTTTAACAGCAAATAAACTATTTCTACCTCAAACCTCAAATTGCAGTGTGATACAGACCTAAAATGAATGTGTTTCAAGTCTTATTAAAGCACAGCGGCTCTGTCAAAGCTGTGTTTAAAGTGTCACACTGCATTGATCACCAGTCTGTGGCCCCCCGTTTCAGAATATGTTTTGAGATGTGGCCCTTGATAAAAAAAAAAAAAAAAGTTTGGGCACCTCTGATGTAAATAGACAGTTTAATGCCATAGTATGGAACATTTTAGGCGATGCAATAGCACCCCCATGGAGATATGCAGGTTACACATGGCGCTTTTTAAATAAACACCTTAAATTGAAACTAGAATCGAGTATCAACCCATTTCCTTAGCATTTCTGAAGAAATTTTAGCATCGTGACAGGACTTATCTGGCCTAACACTTCTTCCCTTTGAAACGGGACAAATGTACAATTAGGTTGGAATGCCGGCAATGCTGTTTTCCAAGCGCTTGTTTGGAGCTCGGGCCCATACGCAAAAGGCCAGTTTTCTTGGTCGGTTGGTGAGCGCCGCGGTATAGCTAGCATGCACCGCCTGACCCTACAATGCTGTATTTGGGTTAGCCTCGTGTTATTCTCAAGCCAATTCTCTGTCAGCAGGACTCATGTGGCACAAGTCCGTGGAGGAGATCCGTACTCCGCCTCCTCTGGGTCTTTCTCTGTACAAGGAGCACTTACCCATAATTCCGAGCTTTCCATCGCGGCTATAATTCACACTGCACACTCTAAGTAAAGGGGCTGTCTGTAACTAGGGTGATTGCATGTTTGTCAAACAGACTGTCAATGCAACGGACCCAGCTCGGGAGAAACACGAACGCACAACATGTAGAAACGTATACACAGCGAGACCTACAGCGTTTCAACTGGAGTTACTCTGCTACTGGACGTCAAGACCGGAGCAACAACCAAAACTTTAAATAAATACGATGTGGAGGAGGATAGGACTGGCTGATTAATCAAACTTACATCAAAATCTTCATTTGCAACTACAAAGGGGGTTTAAAATATTTTATACTGAATAAAACCTGGCAACACATGTTTTTATAAAGCGCTTTTCCAGTGATATTCATGTCGAGAGTAGGATTTGAACTGCCAACCTTCAGATCAATGGGCAAACACTCTACCAACTGAGCCAATGTCGTCCCAAAAGTTGATAATTCTACAAAGATGATTCTTGTATAAGTTCAGAAATCAATATTTTCTCCAGTTTTTACATGTGCGTTGTGAACTAAAAATCTTAAAGCTGCACTATGTAACTTTTCTGGTGGAGTGTACGCCGTCTGCTTGTCTCCATGGAGATATTGCTTTGTCTAGAATATTCCACAGTATGGCATTTAAACAAATCTATACGAGAATAACAAGTGGCACCCTGTACTCACAGTAAGAACACATGCTTTTTAAGTTGTTGTTTTTTTTTTTTTTAAAAAAAAAACTGATGGACTAAAGCAAGATTATAAGTTTAATGCAATACTGTGGGACATTCTTGACCAGCAAGAACAACCAGATGATAGATCCCACCAAAAGAGTTAAATAGTTCAGCTTTTAATGTAAAAAAAATATGCTGAAAACTTCATAAATTGCTCTATAAATGCAAAATCTCCTAAGACCTAGTTTTAGGTCTAGTAAATCCATATAGTTTCTTAGTGGACCCGATCTGCGCATTGACGGTAGTTTGGACTCTCACCACATCGCAAGAAGCTCCTTGGTTCAACACCCGAACTATTCTGAGGTTGAGTGTTCTACCTGTGTCTGTCGAAGTTCAGAGTCGCTTTACAATTTGATGCAATACTGTGAACATTTCTGACAAGCAAGAACAACGAGGCGATGGAATCTACCAAAAGTGTGACATCATGGGCCTTTAAAATAAAAATTATACTGAAAAATCTCATAAATTGCTATATAGGGCGAGCCAGGATGCTAAAAGGTGTGAAAGGAGCCATTAGGGGCTTGAATGATTATGCTGAGAAAACAAATATAAGGCAGTGTCCAGCAGTAATCTGACCAAAACTGAAAAAGCGACTTGGAAGAGCAGCCAAACGTCTTCACTCCTCCAACTTCTTGTCCGGTTTATACTTTTTCTTTTACTATGGATCATACCTGGACGACGGAGGGATTACACAGACACATGAATACGAAATAAATATCCTAACAGAGACAACTAAGAAAGCGAGTAGGCGTCCTGGTTGAATTACACCACATAGATTAAACGCACATATATTCAACAGCCGGCGTAGTAAATCCACACATAGTTTCAGAGTGGAGGCCCTCCCTTGTGCAGAGCTGAGGAGGGAGTGTGTTTCCAATAGCCATGAGGGAGTAGAACATGGAGAGTAGCACAGAGCGATCAGATAAGGCCGATGACAAGGCAGAGAGAGCCGATGACAAACCCCTGACAGCTCCGGCCCGAGTCTCAGCCCGAGTGCACTGCTGAAATATGGAAGCCAGCGCACCTCCAAAGCACCAGAGTCCACCAACACTTCAAACTACTCTATAAGTTGGAGTACTTTTTGCAAAACTGTCCAATCAGCATCCATAGACTGTTTATATAAATGGACATAGCTAACCTGCTAGCCGCCACGTTCTAAATAGGAATTGATCACTAGTCATTTTGGTCTTAAAATGTTCGTATTAACCCTCTACATGATCCTAGGGTTTTTATTTCGCTATTTTATCCGTAAATCAAGATATGAACATTAATAACAGACAAATCAGGTGACTTCTTTCCTCAAGGTCGCTCCCGCTACCCTTAGCAACAGCGCAAATGGCAGCGTGGGTAGAAAAGGGTGACACATCCAACAGCCTCGCTCCTGATTGTCTCTTTGGTTGCTATGATACTCCCGGTGGGAAGTCCAAATATGGAAGTCGGCTCCAAATTAGCCGCTATAACTGCTCTAGCCTCGATGAGCTTCATCTGACTGGAGCTGAACGCTGTGGGTGACGTCACACTCACTTAGTCCACTTCTTTGCACAGTCTGTTTGCGCCTAAGGACATTTTATTATTATATTAACGTGCATCCATAGTTTTACACTGGACATTCTGACTTAAAAGGTTAAAAGTTTTCTCAAAGTGTGTTTTCCTTCTATATAGGGACATAAAGTTCACCCATTAAAATAGCACCTACACAAACCAATCTTGTACTTAAAAATGAAATGAAGAATAATGGGTTATTTTTATATATATAAAACCTACATACATACACATTTTCCTTTCAAATATGCCATTAAATTACAGTAAACTACTACCTATTCACCTGTAGTGTCTTTTCTTACAGTCTCTTTACCTTCTTAAGACTCAAATGACCTTAACTGCACATTGAAGGTAGTTTAGACTGTCGCCACAGAGCAAAAAGCTCTTTGGTTCAACACCCGAACTCTTCTGAGGGTAGGGTGACTGTTCTATCTGTGTCTGACCAAGTTCAAACTCGCTTTATTATTAAATTATTCTGAATTCTGTCGTGGAAAGCTACCATTATAGCCACAGCTGCCCTGGGGTAAACTGATGTAAGCGAGGCTGGCAATCTGCGCCATCAGCCTCTTCAAACACCACCAATCATTCACGCACACACGTCACATTGATATATAAGCAAGTTGGGTGAAGTGTCTTGCTTAAGAACACGACAGTTGCCAAACGTTTCAACCACAGAGCAAATCACATTACATTTTATTGATTATTCACCTTTCCACACAGTCAAGGTCGCCGTGACAACACTCAGCATTATTTCAGACAGTAAAACGCCAAATTAAAAGAGTCATAAAGCGGCGTACGACTCTTTTAACCTTCGTAAACACAACGCCGGCCAGAGACGAGGACCGAGCGCTCTCAAACAAGTGCTAACCTCCAGGTAATTTCATTAAGTTGTGACTTCCTCTCTCTCCCTTCTTTACATGCAGAGTTCAGAGGTCAAGAGGATCTGTCAGCAGAGACAGAGAGGATTATGGGTATAGGCATTCCATTGGCGGCCATTACGGTCCTCTGTCAGCACCACGGCTCTTCTGCCTCTGTCTCTCTGGCTCTTCTCTCGTATCCTTTGACAGACTAAGAAGCAATTAGTGTCACATTAAGAACTCCACAGAATAACGTGGCCTGTCCCGCCATCGCCGCTAATCCGTCTTATTTTAAAAAGGGCCCATATTATGGTATTTTCTCATCGGTTATAATGCTGTTTCCTCATCAAAAACATACCTGGGGTCGTGTTTTGGTTCAGTCACGCATGTTTAACTCACAAACCCTGCATATTTTTGCTGAGTTCTTCTCTCAAACTGCAGACACACTCCACCTTGTGATGTCATGAGGAACATAAACTCCATACACCTTCAGCAGAACGATTTCGATGATTTCACCCCTAGAATTGACAATTTCTACCAACAAAAAGGTAAAAAGTAAATACCTAACTTGAAAACTACCGCTACATATAAAGCTAGTTTCTATAGGAAGGGAATCTGGCATAAAAGAAAACAAAAAAATGGCAGAAAATCTAAATTTTGCTTCCTAATTTACAGTAAAGGTGCTGTATTATGTCTTAATGGAGATGTTACTGCTTTTGTCTGGAATGTTTCACAGTACAGCACAATAGATCTCCATGGAGACAAGCACGAGACATCACCGGACCAAATTACAGGTTAGCTCTGTGGAGAGGCAACCCCGCTCACGTGCTTTTCAATGCTCACTTTTTAAACTAGTTTTGAGCACTTCCACTTGAATAAATGCATGACGTGCAGTACATGTATCTTTAATGCCATACTGAGGAACATTTTTGGTAAAGTAATATCATTCAAGTTTATTTAGTACCAACATAATCTCCATGGAAACAAGCAGGTAGGGTACCATCTTCTAGGAATGTCGCACAGTGCAGCTTTACAGTAACATTCTCCAAACCAGTAGGTAAAAAAGAAAGAGACATGTGTTGCTGACATTGTTTTACTTCCTTGATATGTTGCTGTAAAGTAAGTAAATATGCACAATAAACTAATTTATGCCACTGACACAACTTAAAAACAGATTTATACCACAAAAACTATTCTAAATCTACAAAATTGTTAAAAAATCATCATCTACAATAAATAAAAAGCAGAATGAAACACTTAAGTTGTTCATTTGCATATGTAGTGAGTCATAGAAGTTATTAATTTAAACTTTTACAGCTTAAATGTAATCATATAGAGAAAAAAAAATACCCCAAATCTCTCTATATATTATTCCTTTCTATATAGACTCAGCATTAAGTACCATATTGTGCAAAGTGTTTCACAAAAAAATTTAAAAAAACATCAAAAAATCTCAAAAAAAACCTGTAAAAATCATCTGTATGTAGACAAACAGGTGGTGCAACATCCTCCAGAAATGTTACACAGTGCAGCTTTACACCAACATTCTCCAAACCAGTAGGTAATAGAGAACGAGACATTGTTTTACTTCGGTGTTGATTTTGTGAGCCCGAATCCGCAGAACTGCTACTACCAACATTCCTGCAGCATTACGGTCACCAATCCAAATAGTGAAACTCTAAAAAGTCCATAAGGAAAGTGAGCAGAATGTGAGGTTTGGACCCCGACACCAGCACCCCGGCCCAGAAGGATTCCTGAGATTCCGAGTGGATCTGGAGGTGGAGCAGGCAGCTGGGTCAGCATCGCTCCGTGCTCTGCGGACGGCCATGTCAAAGCTCATGTTATGATTATTGTGAGAAGAAACATTCGGAGGTGTTTTTTGGCTGCTTCGTTTTATTCTATTTTTAAAGGTGCACTATGTAACTTTTCTAAGGAGGGAAGGGGGAACGTTCCAAAAAAGCAATAGCAACTTCATGGAGATGCCAAAAAAGTATCAGTCGACATTTCAAGATGCGTTTTGTAACTTTTCTGGTGTTTTTTGTGGAGGTGTTGGAGTTGCTTTTCCTAGAATGTTCCGCAGTATGGCATTGAATGAACTTACAGGTGTGTTTATAGCTCAAAAACACCTTAAAGGGCCCATATTACACTGTTCTAATGTTGTTTCCTCGTCACAAACAAACCTGGAGTTGTGTTTTGTTTCATTCACACATGTTTAACACACAAACCCTGCAGATTTAGACTGAGTTCTTCTCTCAAACAGAAAACACTCTGTTCCACCTTCTGATGTCATGTGACAATACAGGACGTGCTCTACTGTGAACGTGGTGTGTGTGCGAGTGTTGGTGGTGCTGCAGATTGGCAGCCTCCCTAGTCTACCAGTCTACCCCAGGGCAGCTGTGGCTACAATAGAAACTTACCACCATTGAGTGTGGAGTGAATGAATAATGCATGAAATTGTAAAAAGTGACTTTGAGCATCTGGAAAAGCGCTTTATAAGACTAAGGCTTTATTATTATTGTTATTATTATTTTTTTTTTTTAAATGATTATTATGTATTGATGTATTTTATTTACTATTATTATTAGTATTATTAATAATTATTTTTTTATTATGTATAGATTTTATTATATTTATTATTATTGATTATTATTATGTATTATTTTATTATGTATTGATTTTATTATTATTATTATTATTATTATTATTACTATTATTATTATTATTATCATGTTAGGCCAATTCTAGTTTCTTCTTTCTTTTTTCTTTCTTTCTTTCTTATTTATTTGTCAGGGACCATGTACAAATTCATTAATCTTACAAAAAAAAAGACTATTTGTACCAGATTTATCTCCTGCTGCTTTCCCTCTGCAGTCCCAGGGCAGATGAACACACATTAAAATACACATTTCATTACAATTATATTATAAAACTAACACTTCATTGTCAACATTATCAGTAAAATACAATAAAATGTCCAGTTCATTATGTTTCCTACAGTCCAAACACATATAAATATCATTATGTGCAGGTTTTTACGCTGAAACACAACAGGACAAATTAACTACAGTCGCGTCGACACATTTGATCATCTAAAATGTACTTTCAATAGTGATTTGTACCAGCATTTGAAGATTAATTAGTGAAGTGAAATTGCCAAATTGGCCCCTGACTTTTGAAATGGACAGTTACAAGAGCAGTGATCCAAACAGCAGGCCTGTCTAAACACCCTTCACATCTATTCATTTGCCCTGTGTGCCCAGACTAAGCACTCCCAAATGCCTCTGTTACTCGTAGTTTCCAGGAGCGGGTTTTCCTCGGTGCTGTAACTGTAATAGGATAGTGGGAGTCGACATCACAGGAGAGGGGCTGGGTCTTTTGACAGTAATGCGAGGGACACTTGTTTACCTAACCTTATGGGTCATGGTGCCGTTTAGCAGGGAATGAATGACTTCATTTTTGGGGTTTAAATTAAAGGGTTCCTCCTCTCTTGAACTTAAAACAGATTTGTGCATGCTTTGGTATGAGCAAACTACTTACCCAACCGGCGCAGACCTCCTTAGGTGCTCTTTTAAACTCAAAACAGGCCACGTGCTACGGTACATGTAATCATCTTGTAGTGTAAAATGCATTCCTTACTGCTACTTCACAATCCGAGCAAAGTCCAGCAAATGTTTTGTAGTTATTGTACAAAAAAAAAAAAAAATCCTTTCATTGCTTTTGACACGGTGTCAGTTACTTCAACAGTTATTGGGCTACGCCATATTTGAGGGAAATTGCTACCTTATGCGTCTCTTAAAAAACCGCTGGGTCTTGAATGAGAGCTTTTAAAAACGGGGGTAGTGTTTCATTTCGAGTTGGTGGTCATTTCGGCAATGCCATTCCTATACCGCCGAGGAGATCCTTCGAAGGCGTTGGGAGCACACATGGCATCAAGGTTTGGGCAAAATCGGCACAAATTACAGCCTATTGCCATACCGTCCCCCACGCGCTCCCTCTCTCTCTCAGTCCCTCTTTCGCTCCCTCTCTCTGTCCTCCCTTTCATGCATGGGGCTCGCTCGTCAAAGGAGGAATTGATTAAAGGGCCGGTTAAATGACTTCCTTTTCGGAGCTATTATTTTCCAATAACGAAAAGGAGGCAAAGATTGAGATCAGTTTTCTAATCTGTTGTTTCCCTTCGTGCCCTATTGGTGTTTTGTTTAGCAATACTTACTCTGACTTCTAGCCACTTTGGCCAGTTTAAACATATTTGAAGAGGAGGCGTTGGCGATATTAACTGTCAGTGTAATCCAATCCAGTCAGTGCAATACAAAACAGGACTTCAGGCTGAAAATTATTGAGAAATTTTGATATGTTTCTGCTGAGTTGATGCTGTATGTTTTGAGATTGGGCAAATGTAGTGTCATGCAGTACATCCAGAACACTGCTGCTCGGGTCCACACTAGAACCAGGAAGTCCGAGCACATAAGTCCTGTGCTCAGATCTCTGCACTGGCTCCTGTGGCTTTAAAGCAGCTCTGCTCATGTACAAGGTCACACTCACACTAGACCTTTTGAATTATGCCATGCTCAAGCCGATTGAGTAGGGTTCTATGGTCCACACTCACATCTGCACAACTGAGCCATGGCCTGGTAATGTCACCATGCAAGCGTTCCAGCCATAGATTGTAAATGGACATAGCTAACCTGGTAGCCACTGCGTTATAAATAAGAAGTGATCATGGGCGCGCTTCCGGCTCCATCGACTGGCTCAAATTCACTTTACACTCCTCACTTGTCACTCCTCTCTCTGTAACTGCTGCTGTCAGACTCGTCATTTTGATCTTAAAATGTTCATTTTAACCCGCTGTACATGATCCTGATATTTTTATTTCACTATTGTGTCTGTAAATCAAGATATGAACATTAATAAAAGATAAATCAAGTGCTTATTTCTCCGAGGTTGCTCCTCCTAGCGTTAGCAACAGGTTTGATTAACAGCATGGCTAGGCCCCCACTCCCTGCTAAATCAGTCATGTGAGCAGGAAGGGGCGGTACCTTCAACAGTCTCGCTCCTGATTGGCTCTTTAGTTGCTATGATACTCGCTGTCACAATTCCAAATATGGAACTTGGCTCCAAATTCGCCGCTATAACTGCTCTAGCCTCAATGAGCTTAATTTGAATGGAGTTGAAAACTGTGGGTGACCTCACACTCACTCAGTCCACTTCTTTATATTCCAACCAGTCAAGATCACCATAACAACATTCATTGCATTATTTCAAATAGTAAAATGCCATTTTAAGCTTCAAATGAGTATCTTCAAAACAACTATTTTGATAAGCTCTTTAGATTACATATAGCGCACCTCTATTGAAGATGTTCTTCAGTCAAATGGGATAATACCCGAAGGAAGCTTAGATTCACATCAGTCGTCTAATCTGTAGTATCCCTCTATTTTTGTTCTTATTGGTGTTTTTGTTAAGGCCATGCAAAAGGAGCTCACCCCACTTTTGCTGTCAGTCATCGGCTTGTAATACTGGGGCTCAGGTTGTAACATTAGACCATCCAAGCGTTCACATACAAGCTGTTTAAGGGAACAGAGCGAAGAAAGTCGCTATGAAACAGCTCCTGACGAATAACCCAATCCACAAAGAACCAGTAACTCTGCCTCCCAGGGAAAAATGCTTTGAAGAGGCTATAAGAAAAGAGGGCTTCTTCACTGCTCTACCACAACTGGAGTTTTTTTAGTCACAACAATAGAGGAGGCTTTATTCAATACAAACACCAACCTCAAAGTCAACCAAAGAGATACCCAGAAGGCAAATGCAGGCTGCTTTTAAATGCCAACTGCTAGACTCTACTCCAAAAAGTATTTAAATAGATAACAGTAGGGTTGTTAAAAGTCAGACGCTAATCGATACTAAAACTAGTATCAAAACTAGATACTCATTACAGGTGTTTTTAATAGCTCGAAAGTACTTTAAAGGACCCGTATTATACTATTTCCTGAGCTATGTTAAAATATTGCGTTTATTTTTTGTCTCATTCATACATTTAACGCACAAACTCTGCATATTTAGGCTGAGTTCTTCTCTCAAACGGATACCAGTTCATGACATGACAAGGTGGAACAGAGCATTTTGAGCTACTAAAACCAGTATCGAAACTAGATATTCATTTGAGCAGGTATGGATACTAAAAAAAGTCGCATTCACAGAACAGAAATAAACCTTTCCTGAAAATCTTTTGCACTTTAAGTTAATTTAGCGCTTACGAGAACTTGCAAATCGCTATATTTTCTCTTTAAAGTCTCTCATATAATGCAAAATCAGATAGAAAATCGTGAATTCAGTCTGAAAAACAAATGGAGATAAGTAGCGAAGAGGGGGACTTCTTTAGTGCCAGCAGAAACACCTGAAGTTTCTGAGGTCTAATCGGAAAGCACCATCTAACAGCGACTTCAAACAGTCTAGTAAACACCTGCTTGTATCTGGCCCTGCATCTGTCTGCCTAAATACCACCCATTCTTGTTCCTACACACACAAGAACTGCTTTGGGACATTTGTGGCCATCCTCACATCTCCGACATGAAGAACCAGACTCTGTGGCTCTTCAGGGAAAAACCCAAAGGAAAAGAAGAGAGAGATCAGGTGAGAAATGTGAGGTTTTGGCAAGTAAACATTACATTCATGCAGGTGGTCTTTGACAAAACCCCATCTTCATTCAGAGGTGCAAAAACAATGCTACGGTATGCTCCTATCGCCCCCTTTAATGATTAATCTGATCACAGAGTCTTTATCTGTCGACGCCGCTCTTTGACGACTCATTTGGACAAGTATTAACAAGAGCTGTTGTGTCTCGCAGTCCGACGCCTGTCTCACACACTCATATTCATTACAATAGAAATGTGCTGGAGACGTATCAAGACTTCGTGGTATTTCAGGGTGACACTGTGTAATGACTGTAATTAGCCTTATTGGAGCGTTAACAAAGACTTAATTCATAGCGAAAAAAGGCAGAACAATGGCACAGTTCTTGCCAGTCGGTGTTCTCACAGTAAGAAGGTTCTGGGTTTGATTCTGTGGCGCTGTGGGGTGTTTCTCTGTGGATTTTGCATGTTCTGCCTGTGCGATCTGGTTTCGCCTACCACTAAAAACATGTACAACATGCCCAGGGACCTTCTCCTGTTCTTGAGCTAGTTTTGGTCAGGACTACCTAAGCTGGAGGATTTTTACTTATTGTAAATGTTTTGGGTGGATCATAGCCTGTATATATAAATGGACATAGCTAACCTGCTAGCTGCCGTGTTCAAAAGACGAAATGATCATGGGTGCGCTTCCACTTCCATCGACTCTGGCTCCAATTTAATTTCTATTGAAAAACTGTGCCCCCTCTGTAAACTGCTACTGTCAGACTCTTCAGTTTGGTCTTAAATGTTCGTATTAACCCACTCTACATGATCTTGGTATTTTAATTTCACTATTGTGTAGCTAACCTGCTAGTCACGCTGACTCTGGCCCCAATTTTCATTGCATTTTCTCTGTAACTGCTGCTGTCAAACTCGTTATTTTGGTCTTAAATGTTCGTATTAACCCTCTACATGATCCTGGTGTTTTTATTTCACTATTGTGTCTGTAAATCAAGATATGAACATTAATAACAGACAAATCAGACACCTCCTTTCCCCGAGATCGCTTTTACTAGCATTAGCAATGGGTTTGATTGACAGTGTTGCTAAGCGCCCACTCCCTGTTAAACCAGTGATGTGGGTGGGAAGGGGCGTTACCCGTTACCCTCAACAGCCTCGCTCCAGATTGGCTCTTTGGTTGCTATGATACTCGTGGTCGGAATTCCAAAATGTTGAACTCGGCTCCAAATTTGGCCTCAATGAACTTCGTTTGACTGGAACCAAACGCTTCATCCATTTCTTTATACAGTTTATGGGGTTGATGGAGGAAACAGGACTGCCCACTCAGACAAGAAACATGCAAGTCGAACCCAAAACCTTCTTGCTGTGAAGCGAGACGAGCCGCAACAATCCTGCTAAGTCAGTTAAACTTTTCTTTTCTTCTCCTTCGTCAAAGCCCCGCTCCTCCATTACAGCTGGGATTGGCGGCTTAGCACTCACTTTCCACTTGTTCCTGTGCAGCTTCTGAGGCTGTTCTACCTTAACCTTACCCCCCTCTGTCCCCTCTCTTCCTCCTTCACCCTCCCGTCACCAAAAGGTTCATGTCTAACGCCGTGGACCCCTTTACCAGCTCCACACGAGATACGACTTTTCTGCCCAAAAACGCTGCCCTCAGCACTGATTTCTATTCGGCACGCAGGACCCGAGACGGCTCTGTGAAAGGTGGAACAAAGCCGGGTTTTGTGCTGGTTCTGGGAGGCCGCGAGCTCTTGTCATGTACATGTGAAATTAATTAGGAGGAAATACTAAAACACTTGGGTGGAAATTGCCTTTTACCAGATGTGCTACATATGAGCAGATATGGGTTGGGTAGAGTAGCTAAAAATGTACTCGAGTATGAAGAGTACAGATACTTCTAGTGTTGTCATAATAGGACAGTTTCAAGGAATTCGCCCAGTAATCAATACCGATTACGATACCACCATGAAGATAAAAATGTTCCCTATTTAGTAAAAGAATGTCATTTTTACATACAAAATAATAGTACATTGTTTATCTTAGCATGACGTCTTATATTTGTTTGATAAAGCTCAAAATTATCCCAAAAATGTTCAGAAAAGCTCAAGTTTTGTCCTGTTAATGTGATTTTTCGCAGTATCGATGCATGCTCAAACGAGTATCAAGTTTCACCTTAGTTACTTCAAAGTAATATGACTCAAGTAGAGGTACAAAGTAGTGGCGGAAGGGAAGGTAACAAAGTAAAAGTAAAGTACTGTACTTAAAATGTTCAGGCTTATTCACAGTGGGAAGAGTAACCAAAACTTTAACATAAAGCTCCTACATTGCGCAAAATTTGACTCTCGTGAGCTTTAAGTCATGTTATAATGCTATTACCTCCTCAAAAATATACCTGGAGTTGTGTTTTGTTTCATTCACACATGTTTGAGTAACTCTTTATTATTATATAATATTATATCTGTTCACATCTCCAAAGCTCAAAATGCTCTCTTCCACCTTGTGATGTCATGAAGTGGTAGTTTTTTTCCAAGTTAACAGCTCCTTTTACCTTTAGTTCAGTAGAGTTTGGCAATTCCAGGGCTGAAATTATCCAAATGATTCTAGTGAAGGTGTGTGGAGTTTAAAAACACAGTGGAGCTCTTCCTGTTTTACCACATGATGACATCACAAGGTGGAACAGAGTGTTTTCTGTTTGAGAGTGCCAACATAACTTAACTTAGTGCATATGATGACTTGCGATACAGCTCAAGATCTTTCTAAAACTATTCAGCAAAGGTTCATTTCTGTCCTGCGAATGTGACTTTTTTTTAGTATCCATACGTCCTTAAATGAGTATCTAGTTGCGATACTGGTTTTAGTAGCTCAAAATGCTCTGTTCCACCTTGTGATGTCATGAAGCGGTATCCGTTTGAGAGAAGAACTCAGCCTAAATATGTAGGATTTGTGTGTTAAACATAAACTTAAACTCCAGGTCTGTTTGGGATGAGGAAACACATTATAGATCAGAAAACAGCATAATACAGGCCCTTCTACTCATATGGACGTAAAAGGACTCTGAATACTACAATGCTCTTAAAAAGTTACTACCCACCTCATCGACTTCCCATTAAAACTGTGTCTGTGGAACTTTTTGGCCGGACTCTAAGATGAAAGAATCTGCCACTCAAGGTTGTACGCTACTGTTTGTTCCGCTTTATGGACTCTTAGGTAACATGATGACTTAACCAGGGTCAGGAAAATAACATGTTTCATTCTGAGGTAAAATTGGACAAGAGACAAGAGACTCAGTGTTCTTCAATGATCCATGCCTAATTCAAACGCAAAGGGGCCAAAAACTCACCAATAAATAGCTAAGTAGCGGATGTGAGATAGCTGCTGTAGTCATGGCGATAAGGTCGGTTGTTTTGGTACGATACTAAAATCAGTGATATTTTGGTACTAGTGGAAAGGCTTTATGTTTGGCACAGATTTCAATAACGTAAAGTCATTTTCAACACAAAATAACAACCTTTAGCAGTGAAAGTCCAATACCTGGTTATGTCATGGCGATTGCTTTGCCTGGAATGTTCCACAGTACGACATTAAACGTTTCTATTTTCCATTTGTTCAATTACAGTTGTTATTTAGCAAAGAAGTTACCTTAAAAAAAAGATGAGGAAAACTGAGGAATATTCCAGGCGATGCAATAACATTGCCATGGGCACAAGCAGGTGGCGGCAGCTGGCTTCCACCAGAAAAGCTACATAGTGCAGCTTTAATATCACCATACAATCCTGTTAGTAATGATATAGATCGACACAAAGAGATGAATTAAAAGGAAGTCATGTCAGGTTTAAATGTGGTTTTCTTCAGTAGTGGTAGCTGATAAATTTAGTATTAACTTTCACCCTGACGCCTGACCCTAACACCAAACCCTAAACCTCAACCCTAACTCAACCTTAACCCAACTCCAACCCTCACCCTGAACTCTAACTCCAACCCAACCCTAACCCCTAAATCCAACCTTTACTCTAACCATAACCTAACCTAACCCTAACCCAACCCTAACTCCAACCCTAACCTTAACTCCACCACTAACTCTAGCCCTAACCAGACCCAAACCCTAACTAACTCCAAACCTAACTCTAACCCCAAACCAACCCCAACCCCAATCCTAACTCTAACCCTAAACCAACCCTAACTCCAACCCTTACGCAACCCCAACTCAACGCTAACCCTAACCCCTAACCCTTAACCCCAACACGACCCTAACCCTCTCCCTACAACCCTAACTAGTTTTAGTATTGATGAACATTTGAGTCTGATATTTTTGCCCCTATAGGCTGACAGCGGACGTCTCATGTGCGACGCATGTGTTTCGAATGTGCTCTGGAAATGAACCAGTCCCTGCTCACGTCTGTTTGCGGTCGGCCGATACGGATATAAAGTTTTTTAAAATGACAAGGCGGGAGCGTGAGATGAAGGGGGATCACACAGTTTCATTTGGTTCCTTCTGTTTACACTGCCCGCTCCACTGCACCGCGTCAAACATGTGAGGAACAGGGAGACTACAGAACACAGCACGCTTCACTGCCAGCTAGACATGTTCAGCTTTACTCTGCAGTTTTTAAATACTTTTGGACAACTTTGCATTTGGATTTCATGTTTTATAACCTGAAATAATGTTTAGCTATGGAAGTTAGTTATTTCAGACATGAGTTCAGTTCTGCTTCAAGCGTCAACGTTGGTAATTAGCCGTAGCCAAATGATTAAAATGCTAAAGAGCGAGAGGTTGAATCAGAAATAGATTACCTTAGTTTGCAGTAAAAGTAAAAGTGAAGCGTTATAGTTCAAACTGGTAACTACGCAAGTAAAAGTGAAGACTTTGGACACTTTTTAAATCAGACGTATTATGCAAAATGGATTTTTCAGAGCTTTTAACCATTTTCGAGTTCTTTCCATCTCGTTTACCCTCATGAAGTTGTATTTGGAGTGATTCGTGTTTGAGTTTAATCTTTAATCGCTTATTTTCAAGACGACCATTTTGCCGATCGACCCCGTTTTCACTTCCACTGTGATGTATGCACTTCGTTTTTCAATTTTATTTTCTTAATCGGTGATACTCGTGGGAGTTGGCAGCGTCGCACAGTCATATTGGTACAAATGAACAAAAAATCTGCTGCTCGCTAGTGTGATGTGCAGCTCTCCATAGGGGGCGCCGACAGCTCCACGGCTCTTTGTTGTGACGACTTTTACAGCAAGGTCGGCTTCCATTGGGCACCAGTTTTCTAACACGGAAAACAGTGGATTTGTTTCTTTTATTAAGTCGTTTTAGATGAATATTGTAATTTAAAATGTGCAAATACTAACATAATGATCCACGAGTTGCAGAGATTGCAACTATAGGGCGACACAATCACTATAGGTTTAATCTTCTCACATTAATTGCAAGTTTTTGTCACTTGAAGTTGATTTATATTATGTGTTATAATGTAATATAAATGTAATGTTATTGCTTTGCCTGGAATATTCCACAGTGTGGCATTAAACGTATCTACCTTCACCACACACAGTTACAGAAGCTGTTCATAGTAAGAATACATGTTTTTCCATGTCTTTAATATCACTATAAAACACCTGTAATTGAATAAATGCAAAACAGATCAGTTTAATGCCATACTGTGAAACATTAACATCGCCATAGAAACAAGAAGGTGGTGAACACTACACCACAGAAGTTACAGAGTGCACTTTTATGGCCTTACTCGAACTGGAAACTCGAGTAGTACGAATTTGACTTCATAGTAGGCTACAATGCTAGTACTATATGTGGTATTTTGTGTGCTACTACTACTACTACTACTACTACTACTACGTTACTCAAGTTACACATTTTACTTAATATACTACAATACAAGTACTACATGTATTTTGTGTGCTACTACTACTACTGCTGCTACTACTACTACATTTCTCAAGTTACACATTTTACTTCATAATATACTACAGTACAAGTACTACATGTGGTATTTTGTGTGCTACTACTTCTACAATTACTACTACTACTGCTACTACTACGTTCCTCAAGTTACACATTTTACTTCTTAATATACTACAATACAAGTACTACAGTGCATGTGGTATTTTGTGTGCTACTACTACTACTACATTACTCAAGTTACTACCCACCTCTTCTCCTAAATGTATTTTTAATCACTATAAAACACGTGTAACTGAATAAAAGTACGATATACGATACATGTTAATCTTATGATGATTATTTGTGATTATTCATGTTTTGATTTGTTGTTTTAATTCTGTAAAATACTCTGTGTGTACAAACTGAGCTATACAAATACACTTACCTTGCCTTGTATCAGTTTAATGCCATACTGTGAAACATTTAAGGCAAACCATAGAAACAAAAAGACTTCGAGCACAAAAGTCACATAGTGCACTTTTATAGCTTTACTCAAACTGGAAAGAAAAGCACGAATTTAACTTTATAAAACACCACGGTACAAGTACGAGTGTAGTATTTTGTGCGCTTAAGCGACTCACGTTACCACCCACCTCTTCCTAAAGGAAACTGACGAGAGGGCGAGAATACCCTTGTTCGTGTTAATCGAAAAACTGCGTAATGTAAGCGTTTAAATCGTCGCGCTAATTCCCCTGTTCCTCTGTCAAAAGCGAAACGCAAAAAAAGCCCGTCAGTTCCTCCCCCTCCCTTTAGCTTCTGCTGTTTATACCCGCGAGAATCCAAGCCATCTGGATAGTGTTTATTATATTACAAATGACATATAATGGTAATCTGGCATGTGATGAGAAGGGATTTGAATTACAGACAGGGGGCAAAGCATTAAATATCATTGGATTTGCTTTAGGGATGGTTAATTTCAGGCTACACTTACTTGATCTACCTGATTACCATTACAGTAAGCACTATGACACAGGGTAAACAAAGGAAACCGCCAATTAGATCACATTCCAGGGACGATTGGGGGACTCGCTGTATACATAGTAGTTAGTTTAGCGACATAAATATTTACTCAAACTGCCAGGAATTAAGACAGATGTTACCAGGAAATAGCCAGCGTCGTGAGGGGCCGTGCGAGGGCTTGTGTAAATGTATTTGGGGGTCTGTGAATATTTTTTAAAGTTATTTTGAATGGGACGAGACGAGGGATCGGGGAGCGGTGGTGGGAGGTTTTTGAGTTTTGAATGCCGTGATGGGGGCATTGGCCGGAGTGAGGACACAGCGGAGTGTGCAGACTGGGAGAGATGGGCGGAGAGACGGGGAGTTGCATCAGACCCTTTCTACACTGCAAAAAAGGAAGTTAAAATGAGCTGAATGTGGGTTTGCTGACAGGATTTCTGATGATTCTCCAAGTTTCTACCACCACAATAATAATAATAATGCATAACAATCAAGACGATGCAAAATGAAAGAAAAAAAGAGGCGAGTTTTCGAAAATGATGAGTCTGGACTGGACCAAGACTAAATACAAACCTAAAACCAGACTTAAACATTCACTATGTAACTTTTCCGCACGCTACTCTCGATGTAGATGTTAGTGTCTTACCTGGAAAGTTTCCCTGGTATGGCGTTATCCATTTCCATGGAGACAAGCAGGTGGCGCAACTTGTACAATTTGCAGTTTAGTCCCGAGGAGAGGAAACCCTGCTGTGTCTGTTTTGCCTCACCTGTAATTAAATAAATGTAAAATACATGTGTTTAATGCCATACTGTGAGAAATTCCAGGTAGAGCAATGACATTTTAAAGGAAACATGCAAATGACAGACCCCCAACCAGGAAAGCTGCATAAATATGCTGTAACCAGGTCTAAGTCATGACAAAAACTACTTAAATGCAGGGCTAAATGGTAAATAGTGTGTAAAAATAAAGTAAAAATAGGTTGTCCTCTGTATTTGACCCATCCTGGTTTTGGTCAGGACGATCTTAGCTGGAGGATTTGACCTATGGAGCGCCCAGAAGAAACCCACCAAGACACAAGGAGAACCTACAAACTCTACACAAAAAAAGACCTGGGCGACCCGGGAATCGAACCCAGAACCTTCTTGTTGTGAAGCGAGAGTGTTAGCAACTCAACCACCACGCTCTAAACAAAACAAAATCATAAAACAAAGATATGGAAAGATTTGCAAGAAGTATCTGTACCAGTTTTTGTTCCATTCACACATGTTTAACACACTCAGACAGAAAACACACTGTTCCACCTTGTGATGTCATCATGTGGTCATACAGGAAGTGCTCGACTATATTTTTAAAAACTCCACACACACCTTCACTAGAATCATTTGGCTCATTTCAGCGCTGGAATTACCAATCTGTACAGAACAAAAGGTAAAAAAGCAGCTGTTAACTTAAAAACTACCACTTCATGACATCACAAGGTGGAACAGAGCGTTTTGAGGGTTGGAGATACAGACAGAAATAATAAAGTGTTGCTCAAACATGTGTGAATGAAACAAAACACAGCTCCAGGTCTGTTTTTGAGGAGGTAACGGCATTATAACACGACTTAAAGCTCACAAGAGTCAGTTTTGTGTGATATAGGAGCTTTAAGTTGTGCATGTACTCGTTCCTCAGAGCAATGGAGAGTTAAAGATACATACGACACGCAGGGAGGAGATGTCAGTTTGAATGTTTATACAGCTGCTCCCAAGATTATTATTATCATGCAACCACACGGCTATAATGTAATTCTGTTGATGCCACAGTACAATCAGGTCCTCCCTATAGCCCACTAACCTCCTGTGTAAGGTTCAGATACATGCAAGAAAGAAGAATAAACCGATTAGAAGAAAAGGAAATGCGTCTTATGTGAAGTCTTAGCACATATACAGTAGGGCTGAACCATTTGGAGGAAAATATCTAATTGTTGTGACAAGTATTGCGATTAGATTTGTGATTTATGTTTTAATGATGTGATTCTGTTCAAAGTTCACATTTTCAACAAGTCCCCAGCGTCAAGAGCGGGATTTGAACCGGCAACCTTCGGCTCAGAGGGTAAATGTTTGTACACATCTAAGCTACAGGGTTTGCAGTTTTTATGCAGAAAAAGGCTGGATATTTGGCAGTTCATCTTGCAGCGGTGGATGAAGTACTCAGTCCAACTATCAGAAATATCGAAAATCAGATACTAATCGATACTAAAACTAGTGTCATTTGAGCAGGTTTCGATACTCAAAAAGTCACATTCGCAGGACAGAAATGAACCTTATTTTCATAGAAAGTCCTATTATTAAATGTTGAAAATCACATTCTGTTGTCTAAATAGTATTTTAATGATAATTGTGGTATCAGAATCGGTATCGAGTCTCTTCCTTAGTATCGAAATCGAGTTTGAAATGTCAGTATCGTGCCAACACTGAGTAATCCTATACAGTCCTTGTTGTGTTACTCCTTGTTTAACCTTCACTGTATCTCGGTTTCCTGGGTCATGGTGTGGTCTAATCTCATATCTTCTCTCGTGTGGTTGAAATTGTTTTTGTCAGAGTGGCTAACATAAAGCGGGACTGTGCTGTGTTATTGCTTACGGCCTGCCAGAGAAAATGAAATATATAGTGTCTTACTCCAGCTCATTTTGTCCCGAGACCAAATGAAAACCGCCTTTTGTTTGTGTCTTTGAAGGTCACTCACTCCTCCGCTGGGATCCCGACCAATTTGTATAGTCTGCATTTAACAACTTTACGCAAAAAAAAAAAGAGAGACACTTTAAAAAATAGGCAAAAATAACATATAAATAAATTAATGTGCTGCTTTTACAATGATCTCCCATGTGAATCCAAACTGCTAAAGGCCTATAGATTTATTGCAGTGGATTTTTTTGGACTTGTTTCAAAGTTGTTCTAATTGGTTCCAGTTTGTGTTTTTCTCATTACAAAAATAAATCTGCCACTGGGTTATGAAATGTTCACTTAAATTGGCAGTAAATTAATTAAAAATTAATTAAAAGAAAAAAGTATTCCATGGGTGTCAGCTTCCTGTACTATGCAACATTTTGATGACTTTTCCCCAGTCAAAAGATGTTTTATGTTGTTAATCGCTATGGCAACAGTTCTAACGCAAGAAAGTTACATACTCCAAAATCCAAACTAGTCAAACGAAGATTCCTCTTGCAGGTCGATCATTCAAAAGATGTTTTATAAGGTTAATCGCTATGGCAACAGTCCTAATCTTTCATCCTTCTAAAATCTGTATCACTCTTCTTTAAAAAACTCTTCCTAAAGCCACAGTATGTAACTTGTACAGACTGACTTTGCTGTTAACAGGCTTGCAGGGCCTACTCTAACCCTAACCCTAACCTGTTAAAGCAACAGTATGCAACTTATATAGATTAAAATAAAAGCATGTTTTTTGTTTTTTTTTCAATTTTGCAATGAAAAACTTTTAAAAACTTGCGTCCTTGCTCTGGCTGGGCTTGCATCTCCACAAACCTGACTCTTATTTGGTCTGGAGGGGGGCCTACTCTTACCTGTTTCCATGGTATTGTACCTAAATGGAGAATGTTCCAAAGTGTGGTTTTAACTCTCCATTTCCAAGGAATCGTCAATGTGTCGTGCAACCTGCAGAAAGTTACATATTGTGCCTTTAAACTAGTCAAATGAAAATTCCTGTTGTGAATTCTAGTGATTTTAACTCTTGCAGATTGTTAATTCAAAAGATGTTTTATGATGTTTATCGCTATGGCAACAGTACTAATTTCTCATCCTTCTAAAACCTGTACAGCTCTTCGTTAAAAAAAACCCTTCTTAAATTTTGTACTGAAAAAACTTTCAAAACTTGTGTCCTCGCTCTGAGCGGGCTTGCATCTCCACAGACGTGACTCTTGTTTGTCCTGGAGGAGGGCCAACTCTTACTTGTATCCATGGAAATGTGGTTCCTTTGGTTATAATGTTCTTTAAATGTATTTTCCTAAGTGGAGAATGTTCCAAAGTATGGTTTTAACTCTCTACAGAGTTAAAACCAAGCACGATTTCCATAGAATTGTGCATGTGACGTGAAGTTACACACTGTACCTTTAAAAAATCTGAACCAGTCAAATGAAAATTCCTGTAGTGAATTGTAGTGATTTTGACTCTTGCAGATTGTTCTTTTGTGCAGATGTATTTATCTACATGGAGAAAGTTCTGAAGTATGGTTTTAACTCTCCATTTCCATAGAATCAGGCAGGTGACGTGCCACTTTCACAAATTGACATAGTGTAGCTTTAAAAAAAAAAAATAAAAAAAAATTATCTAAATTACTCAAATTAAAGTTATGATTAATTTTATGATGATTATTTATGTTTTGATTAGTTTTATTGTGATTTTAATATTTTTTTCTTATTCTGTAAAGCACATTATGTACAAATTAAGCTGTAAAAATAAACTTTCTTTGCCTCAAATGAAGACAACTATTGTAAATTTTAGTGATTTTATTTTATGGTTGTCTTTTTGCAGATGCATTTATCTTCAAGGACGATGCACATTACGCACCACCTCCACAAAGTTACACACTGACTAGTCTGGATATTTTTTTTAAAGGTACAAACGAAGATCCCTGTTGTGAATTCTAGTGATTTTAACTCTTGCAGCTCGTGGGTTTTTGCAGAGCGTTAAGTGTTGTCCCTGCTTCCTCAGCCCGTAAACAGCTGCTTGTGCTTAAGCTGTAAAATGTAAATCTTGCGTTGGCTGTTTACGTAGCCCAAGCTTCTAATCATGCAGACGTATAATTGAGTGACGCGTGGTGTCTTTATGAGCGAAGCTGCATTCAAAGCCCTCATCCCTGTAGTTATGCATCTGCCTCTCTGCGATGGAAGTACAGTAGTCCCCTTTATCTTGTGTGTTCAGATGATTCATTTTACCACCTAATTCCCCTCGCTGAAAGAATTAGGTTTTTATAGCGTTGCGGTATTTTAACAGTTATGCGCTGCGAACTAAACACTGTAATAGCCGTGATCTACTGCCTGACGTTGATTATAAAGAACAGGTATAAACGCTACAGAATAACGCGCTTGTTGTTCAGATCAAAGCTGGGTTATTTTCGCAGGAAATTCAAAGACAAACCAATAAAAGCCATGCAAATTTGCGCAAATAGAACACAGCCTCCAGGATACCATAAAGTCGAGTCAAGTAACACGCACAATAGGCAAAACTTACACCCAAGTACTCCTGATCGAGCTTGTCAAATGCAAAGGGAAAAATTTCCATATAAATACCATAAAAAGTCAACCTCACATAGTTGTACCATGTTTTAAAGAGACGCTAACACATTTTTAGTTAGTTTTGTCCTGATACAGATATAATATAAAAGCAAACATTGAATCAAAATAAGACTGTGTGTACTGTCTGCATCTAAGTATAAAGCATTTTTACCGTCATCGAACCAGGAAGTAATGTTGGTGCATTGTTAGCATGCTAGTTGTTAGCATTACCGTGCCAGCAAAACTCTGCTCTAACTTCTGAAAGTTGTGAAAATTGCTTATAAACTTATCGGGTGCTCAGAAAAATGTGTTAGGACTTTGGACCACTGCAAACGATTAGCTTAGCTTAGGTGTTAGCTTTGTAAGACAGAACTTGCACCTTTAATGCAATCCTCATGTTTTCTTATTTACGTCTTTATTAGCAAATATAACAAGGCACGTCCCTATCCCGTCCATACTCCAGGAAGTAACGCTGGGCTGGTGGGCTGTTAGCATGCTAGTTGTCAGCATTACCATGATGGCAAAACTCCTCTCTACCCTCTGAAAGTTGTGAAAAGCACTTATAAACTCATTGTGGTGAATAATTAGGATGTCCTGAATGCATTAAGCAACTGAGGAACAATTTTGGACCACTACAATTGAAAAATAACTAGCATTGTTAGTTTTATAAGACAGTAAACATTGCACCTTTAATGCTAATGCTAATGCTAATGTTTTCTTATTTACATCTTTACTAGCAAATATAACAAGCCACAACCATATTATCCCTGCACCAGGAAGTAACACTGGGCAGGTGAGCTGTTCATGCTAGTTGTTAGCATTACCGTGATGAGAAAATTTCGCTCTACCCTCTGAAAGTTGTGAAAAGGGCTTACAAACTCGTGGTGAATCATTAGGATGCTCAGAACGCCTTAGGTAAGTGAGGAATAACTTTGGACCACTGGAAACTATTTCAAATTAACTAGTTCTGTTTTTCACGCCTTTAAGACAGTAAAAATGTCCTTTAACACCTTTAAAGCACACCTAACACTTTCTTACTTACATCTTTACTTGCAAATACAACACAGCACATCCCTATGCCTATTTTAAACTGGTGCAGCGGATTTTCCAACCATGAAAGGCGGTAGTAAAGTTTTAAAATTACCTACCACTGATCGCTGATTACAATTTACAAGTAGAAAAGTAGAGAAATTAAGCTCTCTTACTTGATCAAAGCCGGGTTATTTTCACAGGAAATTCAAACACAAACAAATAAACGTGTTGCCAATTTGCCAAATCGTGCACAGCCTCCTCCACGCATCTGCAGGGAGGACCAACCCCAGTGCCCTCAACATTTAAAACACGCGACTCAAAGCCCTGTAGACCCCAGCGTCTGATCTTAGAGAGGCTATATAATCTGGAGGTGGACTTGTTGCTGAAATTAGTGGGTAGAAAAGTGTGCCACATGTTCAGTATCCATAAATATTGACTCTGGCTCTGGAGCTGGCCGTCGTTGACCTTGGTGGGTTTCCATTTTCGGAGCGACCTATATGAAATCTGTCCCGTTGAGCCACAATCTCTTTTATGCTCCATGTGCACGTGTTCTGCTCAGCCAGAGTCGTGCTTCTGCTGTCAAACACATGTGGATTGATGGAGTTCAAACTGGTTTTCAAATTATAAAGACAGCTTCCCGCGCAGTGGAATTACAGATCGAGGCATTAATTGAAATCAGAAGGAATTTGGATGTTCACAATTAAGTTAAACAGCAAAAATGAAAATGAAATATCTTGCCTATATGGGGTTTTATGCATACAGTTGTCCCTCACTATATCGTGGTTCATCTTTCGCCTTTTTTTTGTGCAATTTTGCATGCTTTTTGACAGAGTTTGAACGTGCATTGTGTTCTGTGTCCTGATTGGCTGAGGGACTGTAGACCATTGTCCATCAGTCTCCTCCGTGTCTCCTGTACAGTACAGAATGTGTTCAGACAAATTTACATAAGTGTTGGATCGCAGTGTGACTCTGAAGTGCTGTATGTTTGCTCCCCGACAAAACCCACAATGTCGATGAAACGTTCTGCACCGACAAAGGCACCGACGAAGGTTTGAACTTTGAGAGTGTTTAAACAAGAGAGAAATGTGAGAAAATGTTAATGCCTGTGTGAGAAAAGTGTATAAAGTGTGTGGTGAGGGGTTATACAGCCGCAAAACATAGCTGATACTTCGCAAATTTCGCCTTTTGTGGGTTATTTTTAGAACGTAACCCCACGATAAATGAGGAGGTTGATAAATTATGACTTCTGCCTTAGCAATTCACTTGTACAGTAAATCTTGGGCAACAGTTCTCAAAATGGCGCCTACAAATGGGATCTGAAACCCAACAACAAAACCTGCTAGTCTTGTGGTTGATACCCACACAGTAGAGTTGAACTTGTTTCTTACTTCTGCTGTCAAACACATGTGTATTGACAAAGTTCAGTTATGTTCTTCAGTCCCGGTTTGTTTGTTAGACAGCGTTCTCTTCAATATAAAATGTCGTATATTACAAAAAATGTACTTGTGTCATGTAAGAATATTGTTACCTCCTCAAAAACATACCTAGAGTTGTCTTTTGTTTCATTCACACATGTTTGAGTAACACTTTATCATTACTCTGTCTACATCTCCAAAGCTTAAAATGCTCTGTTCCCCCTTGTGATGTCATGAAGTGTAGTTTTCAGGTTAGCCTTGACCGTTTATCTTTTGTTTTAGCAGATTAGCAGATTAGCAATTTTAGGGCTAAAATTGTACAACTGATTCTAGTGAAGGTGTATGCAGTTTAAAAACACAGCGAGCACTTCCTGTATTACCATGTGACATCACAAGGTGGAACAGAGCGTTTTTCGTTTGAGAGAAGACTCAAACGGAGGCTAAATATGCAGGGTTTGTGAGTTAAACATGTGTAAATGGAACAAAACACAACTCCAGGTCTGTTTGTGACGAGGAAACGACATTATAACAGATCAGAAAATAGCGCAGTACTGTATATATTAGCATTAGCTTAGCATCCCTTAGATTACATTAGATTATAGGCGTGTTCGCATGTGTTAGAATACATCTGTCTCGGGCTGGAGGAATGCAGGGCTTGTGTCTGGCCAAGTTACTGTTAACAGCAGGTGAAAGGCTAATGGTTAGATCTGCAGTGTCATCTAAGGCTTCGTCTGCCCCTGACTCCTGGAATGCACCGATGACAAGAGCCGACTGGACAGACCACATCCCCAAAAGCGTACGGGGATACAGAAACTCAGACATGTTCAAAATGAGCATGTGCACGACAGCAGTGAAAAGAGGGTAATAATCTTTACTTCTTCCTGTACACCTAGGCATTAACAGGGAAGTAAGTGTTCGCCCACTTTTCACTGTTATCAGCAAAAACAACTGCGATTTAGCTGAGAATATTACACATGAGCAGGGCCGTCAACAGAAATTTGAAGGCCCAGAAAAACAGACCCCCCCTGTAGATAAGTGGCTTTTTTCGGTAATAATCTTTTTTTCTTCCTGTACACCTATGTGTTAACAAAGAAGTGTTCGCCCACTTTTCACTGTTATCAGCAAAATAACTGTGATTTTAGAGAATATTATGGAGAAGCAGGGCAGTCAAAAGAAATTTGGAGGCCCGGGAGAACAGACCCCTTTGTATTCCCCTTGTGGATAAGTAGATTTTTTCGGTAATAATCGTTTTGGGTTTTTTTTCTCCCTGTACTTATGTATTAACAGGGAAGTAAGGGTTTGCCCACCAAGAAAGAAATTTGGGGGCCCTGGAGAACAGACCCCTTTGCCACCTCCTGTCGACTCCCCTGTAGATAAGTAGCTTTTTTCGGTAATAATCTTTTTTTTTTTTCTTCCTGTACACCTATGTATTAACAGATAAATTTACGATTTAGCTGAGAATATTACGGATGAGCAGGGCCGTCAACAGAAATTTGGAGGCCAAGGAGAACGGACCCATTTGTATTCACCCTGTGGATAAGTAGCTTTTTTCGGTAATAATCCTTTTTTCTTCCTGTACACCTACGATTAACAGGGAAGCAAGAGTTTGCTCGGACTAGGGCTAGGACTAGTAGGACATTAGGCAAATTTTGAAGCACGATATATCGCTATAGAGAAATATTGAAACTGCTTTAGTCACTGACACAAAGTTAGATAATCCTAGCAAATCTACTTTTAAATGTTCTGAATCATTAAAAGACTTAAGCTGCAACAAATGAACAACAAAATGAACCAATAATCAGCTATAGAAGTGATCGATTTTACCTCCTACAGCTTAAATTTTATCATATAACTTAAAAATCACCCCACTTTTGCAAAGAAATTGTAAATACTCAGCACCAAACTATATTGTTCCAGCTTTATTATACTGAACGACAAGTTGATATAGTGATTATTGTGACAAGCGTATAGACCAAAAAGAGGAATATTTGTTTATCTCTACAATTAACTTCCTGGAAAAATCTTGGGACTCATCTCTAGATCTTTAGTGGGCTTGGGACAATATAGAAATTTGGTGTCACGAATATCATGGCCAAAATAATTGCAATTAACGATAATATCACGATAATGATTTAAGTTGCCAGCATTGTTTGTGTAATCTCTCAGTCGTCCATGGTAAAAAAAAAAAAAATTAAAATCTGTCAACTGGATAAAAAGTCTTCGGTCCTGCAACTTTTTGTCTAGTTGACTGATTTTACAGATTTTTACAGATTTTACTAAAGTTGCCGGCAGTTTAAAAAGGTTACGGATATTAATAATTATAATTTTAATGTTATGAAGAAGTTCCATGTTTAAGCAAGTTTTATATAATACTTTGTCATCAGTGAAAACTACGATCTACAGGAGAAAATTATGGATGAGCAGGGTCGCCTTTGAATAAGAAGCTTTTTCTGGAGCATTCTGGTGATGTAATTGCAATTATTTGTGTTGTCAATTATCACGATTACATAAAATTTCCAGATCTTGAGCTACAATTGAGCAGGTCAGGAGGATTTTGCCAATTGTGCATGTTTTGGAGGAAACTGGAGAGCCCAAAGGAAACACACCCAGAAATAGGGCGAAACTTCACACAGAAAAGCTACACACCACCTATTCAAAAGACAAGTTGATCATAACCAGAAACAGATGATATTTGCACTTTTTTTTAAAGCAAATCAGCTATCGGCCTTAAATCTTCAGCTTTTTGATTTCGGCGACCTCCCAAAATGCAAAAAAGTAACTGCTCAGAACATGACACCACAAAAAAAGACTATGAGCTTGTCGTGAATAAAAACTACATAATTTGGTGAAAATAATCCATATCAGCCCGAAATATTGGCCCAAAAATATCGACAGAGCTTATCGCCCATCGCTTTCTCCATATTCTAAACAATTGGTATCAGATTTGGCCAAGAAAACAATCCATATTGGTGGTTTTTAGATTCTAGAAAGTGATGTCAAACTCGCAAGAGCCAGTTTTTCCTATTGATTACATTGAGCTTTGCCATGAAATATCTAAAAAGTGAAATGCCAAATGTTGAATATGATCATTTCGATTAGTGACTAGAACATAGACTGTTTATATAAATGGACATAGCTAACTTGCTAGCTGCCACATTCCAAATGGGAAGTGATCATGGGTGCGCTTCTGGCTCCAATTTACTTTGCATTCTCTCTGTAACTGCTGCTGTCAGACTCATCATTTTGGTCTTAAAATGTTTGTATTAACCCTCTACATGATCCTGGGGTTTTTATTTTTCGCTATTCTGTCTGTAAATCAAGATATGAACATTAATAACAGACAAATCAGGCGCCTTCTTTTCCTGAGGTCGCTCCTGCTAGAGTTAGCAACAGGTTTGACTGACAGCGTTAGCGTTACTAAGTGCCTGCTCACTACTAAACCAGCGGTGCAGGTGGGAAGGGGTGTTACCTTCAATACCCTCGCTCCAGATTGGCTCTTTGTTTGCTATAATAGTTGTGGTCAGAATTCCTAATATGGAAATCGACTCCAGATTAGCCGCTATAACCGCTAGCCTTGATGAGGTTCGTTTGACTGGAGCTGAACGCTGTGGGTGACTAGGGACTAGACACATTAAGGTCTTATATAACAACAAAAATTAGCATTTTAACAATATTTATTTGATCTACTGCCATCTGTATTAAATATTACAGGATTATAAAATGTAATGATGAGATCTGAACTCCCATAACTCCCAATCTTTAATCAAACCTGTCCCACGTCTCTGGATTTGGACTGCGGTCTTCAGACTGCAGTGTGTGGTGCATCAACAGATCCTCCTCAAATACGAAATGAATAAATAAATAATACAGACTTTGCGATAAAACCACCACACGCCAGAAGATGACAGATCTGGGATTGTTGCGCTGGTCGGGACAAAAGGATTTCCAAGAAGCAGAGTTTGAGCTGATAACCACAGCCTATAGCTAACCACTGTTGTGAGACTAAACAGCTGTTCTGATGCAGTGTTTTCTAAAGTCACGCACAGACTTGAGAAGGTTCAGATCAATGATATCGATACAGACAGTGGAGTTCATTATTATAGCAGCTGATATACTGAAAGAAATCTGCTTAAATCAATTGTTCAACCATACTCCAACATAATAAGTAAAAACAATACAATTAATCTATTTTCTGATCTATGTTATAATGTTGTTTCCTCGTCGCAAACAGACCTGGATGTTTTGTTTCATTCACACGTGTTTAACACACAAACTCTTCTTCTCTCAAACAGAAAACACTCTGTTCCACCTTGTGATGTCATCATGTGGTAATACAGGAAGTGCTCCGCTGTATTTTTAAACTCCTTAAACCTTCACTAGAATCATTTGGATGATTTCACCTCTGGAGTTGCCAATCTCTTCTAAACTAAAGGTAAAAGGAGCTGTTAACTTGAAAAAAAAAACTACCACTTCATGACATCACAAGGTGGAACAGAGCATTTTGAGCTTTGGAGATGTTACAGACTAATAATAAAGTGTTACTCAAACATGTGAATGAAACAAAACACAATTCCAGGTCTGTTTTTGAGAAGGTAACAGTATTATAACTTGAATTAAAGCTCTCGAGAGTAAATTTTGCATGATATAGGATGTTTAAAAATGTAAAGAAAGTAGGTCTTGAAAGAACATTTCTAACAACAAATGTAGTTACTGAAATAGAACTTAACCAATCCGCTCTCTACATTTCAGGCTGTTTTTAACTTCACTAAATGGTAAATAACCACAATTTTGCTGGACACTTTATAACACTGGTCACCTTAATAAGCCATGTTTGCACTGTTCTTCTGATACTGCTGTTGTATATATTTACCTCCAAGTATTTTATTTTATTTTTAAGCATATCTTTTTTTAACTTTGTACATATTCAGTGTTTTATGTTGCACTTTATCGCCGAAATAAGTTCCTTTGAAATAAGTTTGTGCGCTGTGTTCACTGACAATGGCAACATCAAGGAACCACTTGCTCATTCACAAGCACAACAGTATTCATCTGTGGGAGTTGGAATCGCACCGTCAACCTGTGGGTCCGTGGATCTCACCGCTCAACCGATGATGTTTAGCGGGATTTGAACGACGAGCGCCATTACAAAACATAAAAAACAACTGTACAATCATCCTCCAACATAATGATGATTTAATATTTTGTGTTTAGCTCAGAGTTGACACCTTTTATTGTTCTTGTACCTGGTTGCTATGACAATAAGTTAACATGAAGCTTCTATTGATCAGTTACTGGTCAGTTTTGGAGTTGAGTCTGCTGTTGCTTTGCTCTTGTTTTGGCGTTGTTTATGGCCAATAGCAGCCCTTGTGCTCATAAAATAAATAGATTTGCTATGTTTTCTCACACCAGAATGCTACAATAATTAGTCAAAACAATACATTTAACTAAGAAATCTATAGAAAGTGGGTCTTGAAAGAACTTTTGGAAGATTTGGAGGTAGAAAACTACGAGTAAAGACTCTTAATAAAACCAAAACACTGCATTACCTCTTCATGACCTTGGGATTTTGGGTGTACCTTTCACTACTTGTTGTTATCCTGTCCTAACAAAAGCGTGCGGTGAAAGTGTGAATAATCAGTCTGTGGGTAAAGCCGGTTGTGACTGGTTTGGCTGAGTCAGTACCTAAAGAGCTGTTGAGTTTCGTATCTGATAGCTCCACTCGTGCTTGCTTCTGCCAAGGTCCTGACCCATCATGTTGTCCTTTCAATCACAGTGTAATTGGATCATCCCTGTTGATAAGATAAGTATTTTGTACCTGGTTTAGAACAATGGTAAAAGCCGTATCAAAAACCTGTATGATCTTGTGGGGACACTTTGGGAAGGGCTGATCAAGTCCCTCAACAACCACAGTGAAGACGCATTCCTCAGAGCTATGCCCAGACACGGCATGCACCAAAACAACGTGGAAAAAATGGGCTATTTCTTCTATTTTTTTACTATTTCTAGTTCTATTTCAATTTATTCATGTAAAGAACTTTGTGATTTTTATCTGTAAAAGGTAAAATGGAGTCTTTCCACCTTCAAGACACTAAAAAGTGCTTTACATGAAGGAACAACTAGCTCATTAAGACATTAGGGGCGACGTGGGTTAAACGTCTTGCCCAAGGACACGACGACATTGTTCATCTGCGGGAGCTAGCCAACCATTGACGCATATGTCGAGAGCGGGATTCGAACTGCCAATCTTCGGATCAGTGGACAAACGCTCTACTGATGTATCGCTACAGAGAAATGTCACGATAAACGATCACGATAAACGATCTGAGCTGGAACAAATAACCAGCAGAATGAAGCAATAATTCACCATAAAAGTGACTTATTCGTCGGTCTAAAGCTCAAATCTTATCACATCACAGCAAAAATAACAGAAATCTCTGAATTATTGCAAAGAAAAAGTGCCTACGATAATGGAGTGATGATATAATAAGTAAGTGACAGGCTTAATTTCTATTACTGTACTTTTCAGACTACAAGTCGCACTTTTTTTCTTTTCATATTTTGGCTGGGGGTGCGACTTATGCTCAGAAATATAAGTAGATGGAATATAAGCCGCATCTGAGTATATAATTTCACATCTTTATTACGGTCACACTGTCAACTGCGTTTTTTTCTTCATTATTATGCATTTTTTAAACTTATACTCGGGAGCGACTTATAGTCCGGAAAATACGGTACATAATAAGCTAACATAATATCATACAGGCAGCATCTATAACACTAAACAGTAAATTGTTAAGGATAAGTCAGTTTACTAAATATTCCTATATGATTCCATTGTAATATAAACTTGAAATGTTATAGTCAAACAAACAGCATTTTAATGGAGAAATCAACATTATAACAGATCAGAAAAAAGCGTAATATGGACTTTTTAAATAAAATAACTTACTGGTTCCCACCACATTTATATTGGGTGACGTGGGTGAAGTGTATTGCCCAAAAGCACAACAACAATATGTACTACTAATACTACTACTACCACTAGTCCTACTTATAGCCAGGATTAAGTCACTGTCGTCCCTAACTTTACCAGAGCAGTGTGCACTTTGGTTTTTTTGTTTTATATATAAATTTCAACTAGTCGTAAAAATAAAATAAAATAAAAATTAAATAAAAAAATTTATAAAATAAATAAATAAAAATAAATAAAACTGAATAAAAATTTAATAATAAAAAAAAACATTTAATAAAATAAAAATTTAATAAAAAAAACAAAATAAAAATAAATAATCGTAATATTGCACTTTAAATCTGTAAATGACTCTTACACTTTCATTCAAATAACTGTTTGTTCTATGTATTGTTCCTTTGTAGGGTTGGGTTAAATTAAAAAAAATCTATGTATACAGCAAGTTTTTCAGATGTTACCGCTGTAGTATATGTGCACGGTTTTATATAGACCTTTCTTCCACCCACACCCATGCACAGTACTGGAGGCGTTCTCTTTCTAATCCAGTGCGTGGGGTAATTAAAGATACTCAGTGCTTATCCCCCAATCTAAACCACCTAAATACCATGTAGCCTTTACCTAGCTTTGGTTTGGAGCGTTAGCTTAAGCAAGGGGTGTTTTGGCAACATCTGTATCCCAACTGTCACTGGCAAAAATGGAGGAACGATGAAGCAAAGTATAACTGAGGAACGATTCTTTATGGCAGTGAATGACAGGAAAATTACAGGTTTGTAGCCAAAAGTATGGGTGGGATTTTTAGGGAAAGACCCACGGACCTTGTACACTATCGCTTACGTTAGCCAAGTGGCCACCTCTGTATTTTAATGTGGATGAGCCTGGATAATCCCTCATAAAAATGTTATTGTTTAGACAGAAGACAAAAGTATCTTATGATCTTCTCTGGATCTAATCTATTACCATCTCTTCAAACCAAAGATAAACAGACGCGTTGCTTTGGTCAAAACACAGAAACTGCCCCGCCATTTTCATCTAATGGAAATCGCTAAACAGGGTGAATGGGGTTTTCTTATGCAGATGGGCTAATCATTAATGTTGTTGACTACACCCACAGGCTACGAAAACATGAAGATAGTAGAAGTACTGGTCACTGTACGCAGCCAAAAGTACTCCATTAGAAACTTTTAAAGATCCTATATTACACCAAATGGACTCTGGTGAGGTTTAAGTCATGTTCTAATGCTGTTATCTCATCAAAAACACACCTGGAGTTGAGTTTTGTTTCATTCACACATGTTTAAGTAACACTTTATTAGTCCGTCGACATCTCCAAAGCTCAAAATGCTCTGTTCCACCTTGTGATGTCATGAAGTGGTAGTTTAACAAGTTAACAGCTACCTTTGTTAAGTAGAGATTGGCTGAAATTATCCAAATGATTCTAGTGAAGGTGTATGGAGTTTAAAAACTCAGTGAAGCACTTCCTGTATTACCACATGATGACATCACAAAGTGGAACAGAGTGTTTTCTGTTTGAGAGAAGAAAGGGTTTGAGTGTTAAACATATGTGAATGAAACAAAACACAACTCCAGGTCTGTTTGTGACGAGGAAACATTATAACAGATCAGAAAATAGTGTAAACTGGGCCTTTTAAAGATGCACTACGTAACACCTCCGCTCCGTGGAGATGTTACCATGTTTCCTGGAATGTTCCGCGATACAGAATTAAACTTATCCATCTCACATTTTTTCAATTACAGGTGTTTTTACTGATCAAAAAAACATTGAAAAACATGTATTCTAGTTGCTTCTCGACATTGCTCGTTTACATGGAGATAAATACGTTTAATGCCATACTATGGAACATTCAAAGCAGAGCAATAACATCTCTGTAGAGTCAAGCAGGTGGCAGACCCTTCACCAGAAATGTTACATAGTGTAGCTTTACCAAATATAAGAAAAAAACTAAACCTGCAAAAAAAAAAAATCATATTATTTTGAAGGATATAAAGCCCAAAAATCACAAATCACAAAACTATGCAGTCATATTTTGTTACGTTTTTTTTGTTTTTAGTTTTGTAAATGGAGCTACACAGACTTTCCCAGAAACTTTTCAAATAATTCAAACATTACGAGTTCAAAGTCATCGCAGAGGCTAACCAGCTACGTGCTAACTAATATTCATAACATGTAACAAGTCCAAAAAACACATATAAAAAAACACAAGATTTGGCAAAATGCTTTAAAAACGTATCAGTTTCTAAGGTTTCAGAGACAGACTTTAGATAAAACTATAGCTCTTGTTGTCTGTGTAATCCCTCAGTTGTCCAGGTCTGATCTATAGTAAAAGCCAAAAGTAAAATCTGTCAACCGGACAAAAAAGTTGTAGGAAGTGAAGACGTTTCGCTGCTCGTCCAAGCCGCTTCTTCAGTTCTAGTCAGATTGTCTTGGTGGATGGGTCTCGTTGCCGTTAGTTACCACAGAACTGATTAACGTTGAGCTTTCAAACTTTCAAACTAGTATTTTTAATTTTTTTTTGTAAAGTCTATGGGAAAAATGAATGAGAAATTTAAATTAGCTTTATTTTTTACAATTATTCTATATGTTTCTGTAAAACCCCTCACCACACACTTTATACACTTTTCTCACACAGGCATTAACATTTTCTCACATTTCTCTCTTGTTTAAACTCTCAAAGTTCAAACCTTCGTCAGTGCAGAACGTTTCATCGACATTGTGGGTTTTGTCAGGGAAAAAACTTGCAAACACACAGCACTTCAGAGTCACACTGCGATCCAACATTTATGTACAGCCAACAGTGCAATATATGAGGATGTTTAAGTGAGATAAATGAATGAAGGATCAGGAGGATGGTTCCAGACCCGACAACCAAAACTCTCCATGAATAACTGAAAAACACTTCTTTTTTTTTTTTTTCTTTTTTTAAGCATTGTGATGGCAACAGTGGGATTCAAATCAAAATTAGACATTTCACACATTTGAGAAAAAACTGAAACATGAACTCCTAAAGTAGCAAGAATCCCATGCATTTCAGAACACGTTTTCAGAGGTTTAATAACAACAGGGTGAGCGAGTTTTACATATAACCCGGATACATAGCAGGATATTTTGTTGTTTGGGGAGGAAATTATGTAATTGCAACCACCGCGATCTGTTAATAGCACATTCATTGAAATAGCAATAAATCTTATCTTGTAGCCCTAAGCACAAGTTATTTAAAGCAGATCTATTGTGCTTGTGTCGCTTTGTGGTTATAATCTACGACACCTGTGGATCATTATGTTAGAATTTGCACATTTTAAATCGCAAAACTGATCTAAAACGACTTTAAAAATAAACAAGTCTGCTGAGTTCCGTGTCAGAAAACTTCGGTGTCCAATGGGAGCTGACGTCGCCGTAAACGTCATCACAACAAAGAGCCATGGAGCTGTCGCGCCCCCTATGGATAGCTGCAGATTATCGTAGCGAGTAGCGGATTTATAGGCCTGTCACGATAACGATAAAACACAAAAACTATTCTAAATCTACAATATTGTTAAAAAATATGAGTTGCAAAAAATAAAAAGCAGAATGAAACAGTTTAGGCGTTATTTTGCGTCAGTAATCAGTCATAGTAGTTTTATTCAACTTTCTAGAGCTCGTAGATGATCGCATGGTTAAAAAAAATAACTATAGATTTCCAATAACTGCAAAGAAAAAGTACCAGGATAAATACTAAGCAGAAAAACATCGTTCCATCGATATATACAACAATTCGATATCGATCACATATCACGGTTCGATAGTTTCGCAGATTTTTTTTTTCGCACAATTTTGCATGCTCAGCGTATAAATGTGCATTGTTTCTGCGTCCTGATTGGCGAGGGACTGTTTTTGACAATTTGTGTTCTGCGTTCTGATTGGCTGATAAACTGCATTGTAGACCATTGTGTTCTGCGTCCTGATTGGCTGAGAGGGACTGTAGACCATTGTGTTCTGCGTCCTGATTGGCTGAGGGACTGTAGACCATTGTGTTCTGCGTCCTGATTGGCTGAGGGACTGTAGACCATTGTGTTCTGCGTCCTGATTGGCTGAGGGACTGTAGACCATTGTCCATCAGTCTCCTCCGTGTCTCCTGTACAGTACAGAATGTGTCAGACAAATTTACATAAATGTTGGATCGCAGTGTGACTCTTAAGTGCTGTATGTTTGCAAGTTTTCTCCCCGACAAAACTCACAATGTCGATGAAACGTTCTGCACCGACAAAGGCACCGACGAAGGTTTGAACTTTGAGAGAGTTTAAACAAGAGAGAAATGTGAGAAAATGTTAACGCCTGTGTGAGAAAAGTGTATAAAGTGTGTGGTGAGGGGTTTTACAGACAAGAAACATATAGAATAATTGTGAAAAATAAAGCTGATACTTCGCGGATTATTTTTAGAATGTAAACTACGCGATAAACGAAGGACAACTGTATTCATTTGCACCAAAATTGAGACCAACTGTGTGACGCTGCCGAATCCTACACCTATCACCAATTAAGAACATTTAATTGGAGAACGAAGTAAGTTCGTCAAAGTGGCCATGTCCCAGTGGAGGTGAGAACAAGAGTTGATCGACAAAATGGCGTCTTAAAAATAAGATATTAAAGATTACACAAATCACTCCAAAAACCACTTCGAGAGGGTAAACGAGAAGAAAACAACTATAACACAGTTAAAACCTCTGAAAAGTCCATTTTGCAGAACAGGAACTGATTTAAATCTTGGGGTAGGATGATCCAAAACATACAAAACCGAACATTTTCAGCACCAACACTGTCTATAGGGAAGAAAACTGCACATGGACGTTGGACTTGCAAGTAGCTTGGACTTAAATAAAAAGATTAATCCAGCCACAATAAAGCCTAAATCACGCTGGAACACACATGTATACACGCCCACACAGGCTCAAGAGGAAGCGCCGAGGAAATCTGTGACCACAAATGCAAAAACACCCCGATGCCAATATGAATTACTTCCTACAAGATCAATGCAGGGCTGTATTAGAGAAAATCATGCTTCATTTTTACATAGTTTGAGTGAAAAAACTTGGGGAAAGGTTGTAATCAGATTGTAAACAGATTTAATTAGGAAGTATTTAAAGTTTAGCAGCTGAAAAAAAGTCTTGCTTCTATTACATTTTATCTAAGTTTGACTAATAATATAAGTGTCGGCTGATTAAAGGCATAAAACACATGTCAGTATTTAATTAAATGAAAGATAGAAAGAAAGATAGAAATATGGTGATCCAAATATGCAAAATAATAATAATTAAACGTTGAAAAAACAAACTGAAACAGGAATTTGAATAAAAAATCGTAAACAGTCTTACAAATCTAGTGTTTTGTATTTTACCTAATACACGATAAACACGATAACACACAAGACACTCGGTTAATGTTACGTTTCATCACAAAAAAGAAAGAGAAAGATGGATGGATGGTGGAGAGAAGAGACAGAGAGAAAGAGAGAGAAGAGACAGAACCAGAGAGAGAGCGATAGAGAGAAGAGACAGAGAGTGTCAGATGAGACAGAGAGAGAGAAGAGGAGAGAGAGAGAGAAGAGACAGAACCAGAGACAGAGAAAGAGAAGAGAAGAGAGGAGAGAGAGAAGAGACAGAGAGAGTGTCAGAAGAGACAGAAACAGAGAGAGATAAGAGACAGAGAGAGAGAGAGAGTAGAGAGAAAGAAGAGAGAGAGAAGAGAAGAGGCAGAGAAGAGAGAGAGAGATGAGACAGAGAGAGAGAGAGGCAGAGAAGAGAGACAGAAACAGAGAGAGATAGAGAGAAGAGAGAGAGAGAGAGAGAGAGAGAGTAGAGAGAAAGAAGAGAGAGAGAAGAGAAGAGGCAGAGAAGAGAGAGAGAGATGAGACAGAGAGAGAGGGGACAGAAAGAGAGAAGAGACAGAGAGAAGAGACAGAGAGAAGAGATAGAAAAGACAGAAGAGAAAGAGAGAGAGACAAGAGAAGGAGAGAGAGAGAGACAGAGAAACAGAGAGAAGAGACAAAGAGGAGAGAGAGAGAAGAGAGAGAGGACAGAGAGGAGACAGAAAGAAAAGAGACAGAGAGAGAGAAAAGACAAGAAAGAAGAGACCGAGAAGGAGAGAAGAGACAGAGCGAGAGAGAAGTGAGAGAGAAGAGACAGAGACAGAAGAGAAAGAGAAGAGACAGAGAGAGAGAAGAGACAGACAGAGAGAGAGAAGAACAGAGAGAGAGAGAGAGAGAAGAGAGAGAGAAGAGACAGAGAGAAGCGACAGAGAGAGAGAAAGAAGAGAGAGAAGAGATGGAGAAAGAGAGAAGAGAGAGAGAGAGAGATAAGGTGATCCAAACCAAACTAATAATAATAGTATGTTGGAAAAATAAATGAATAAAAGAGAAATATTAGATTTTTTTTTTTTTAACAGAACTTTACTAATCTTGTATTTTATCTCATAGAGTGTATAGAGACATATAAAATAACTAATTAATTTACATGATTTTAAGACAAAAAGGTGGTTTAGTTTTGGCTTCTGGGATTTTTCTACTGGTAAAATATATTTTTTTTTAAAAACTTCACATATTGAGGATGCATGACCCCAGATCCTTCTGCCCCAGCTCATGTGAATGTTTCCGGCTGGGGCTCGTCTGAAGCCCGTGGTCCTGCGTTTTGGAGCCCGGGAGATTGACAGCCCCTCGGTGACATCACAGCACGACAAAAACCAAAGAGGGGGAAGAGAAACGCACCAATCAACTGAGCCACTTCTCCGCTGCGCACAGACCGAGGCGCTCCCTGACGCAGACGCACGCAGCCAGACGCAGCTTCAACTTCAACTTTGGCCAGTCTTTTTTTTTTTTTTTTTTTTTGAGGATGTTCAAACAAACTTCTTTATACTTAGACCGCTCCTGCCTACGCAAAGCCGCTTCCTCGTAGACTTAACATTTTTTTCCCCTTTTACGCGCTGACCAAGACTTAACCCGAAGTGCAGCTGGTGAGAATATGTGCGAGAGGCGCAAGCAGAAGGGCACGCGCTGTCTTTGGTCCTTCAGGGAGAAGCAGTTTGGACTAAACACGAATTAATGTGGACTTTATCGGAGCCCAAAGGCGGAACGACGACCGGACACAGCGCTTCCTCGTCAGGTAAGTGTGATCTCCAAATGTTTTTACGCGTAAAGTTTGATATAATCCCCTCTGCGCGCTGCAAAAGTTGTGTTACGCGCAGTGTGGAGTGTTTAAACAGAGCATGGCTGAGGCTTTTGAAGTGATCTGGTAGTGTCCCGGGCTACATCTGGCTCTGGTGCGTACGTCAGATCTAACACCTGCGAGCTTCTTCAAGTAACTCTATCCCTTGTGATTATACATGACCGTCAAAGGCTGCAAATAGGCGCTTGTAGCAGCAGTCTGGCTTTACTTCTGTGCTCTTTTCCTCAAATTACTTGTGGATTTTTGTGAAACGTTTCCCTGTGGAATGGATCTCACTCACAACTTTTTATGCTGGAAATAGGCTAGAGTCGTGCGTAAAGTTGCACGGTGCGGCTGATGCGTGTAGTTTAGGGTGTTTGAATGTGTTTTAAAGTGCTTCTCCGTGGCTCTTTCACCTCATCTCTGTGTTTAAAGTGTTTTATCTCAAACGTGGCCCGCGGCATCGTTATTCAGGAGGCTCTCAGCTGCGCCTCATGTCTCACTGTTCACGCCACTTTCTCTGCAGGGACTGACTGATCATGGTCGCCGTGGTCCGCTCTCTTATGGTACTGCTGCTGGCTCAGGTGTTGCTGGGAGGTGCATCGGGACTTATCCCTGAGGTTGGCCGGAGGAAGTACAGTGAATCCGGGAAGCAGAGTCCGCAGCAGTCGGAGAACTTTCTAAACGAGTTCGAGCTCCGGCTTCTCAATATGTTTGGACTGAAGCGCAAGCCGAACCCCAGCAAACACGCTGTGGTGCCTCAGTACATGCTGGACCTGTACCACATGCACTCAGCCAACGGAGACCACAGCACCAAGCGGCCCCGGAGCATGGGGAAGCACGCAGAGAGGGCCGCCAGCAAGGCCAACACGATTAGAAGCTTTCACCATGAAGGTACGTATTAGTGACATACCTTTAGCTGTCAGCTCTCTCAGACAGCTCTAACCTATGTTTAATAGTGACTCAGGGCGCTTCACAGCTTTAGTGTTTCAGGGAGCCTTACTCATTTACAGGTGACACGCGTAAAAACGTGTTACTAAGTGTTTAATGTCCGTTTCCATCACGCACACGAGCGTAATTAAACAAATTGATGGGCCCTCATCAGCTGAACTTTACACATACATCTCCCCGCTGCAGCCACTTGACTTCTGGAGGAGGGGAGGAGGTATCACTCGGGTAATTTGTTACTTAATAATTGATGATGTTTGCGTGGGCGCTGAAAACAGTTTTTCCAGACACGCACCACGGGAGCGGGATAAAGGGCGGTGCGCCTCTGTGGAGGTGATAGTCATCGCTCCATTGCTCCCGAAAACACGACATGACACTAGACCAACAAGCACTATGACCAAGTCCCATCAGCTCTGAGTCACTTTTAATAGTAGCCACATTAAAACTCGCAGAGGGGAGGGGGTTACGTGCCGTATTCTTTCCAAATTGACCCTTTTCAACGTGCTGTGCGCCATTACGCACGTTCCAATAACACCAGAATAGCTCACTTATGCCATGTTTATTGACGCAGAAATTGTTGCTTTAGTTCAGTCACTCTACCTCCCAGGATGAATGTGCAACTCCCAAGGATGTATTGTTTTATACATGTTAAATCCCTATTATTTCTGGACTTGGATAAATATAGCTGGTTTATTGCCTCGTGTGTTTATTCATCAACGACTCCACCTTGAACATTTTTCCATTTAGTATCAGCTGACAGCTCCTGCCTTCGTCCATAGGCAGTGGGGAGAGTGGCGTTTACAGAGTCCAGAGTGTTTTAGTGGGAAGTTTCCACCACCATGGCTGAGTCAGAGGGCTGCTTGGGTGCTCTCCAGAGGCCTAGCGCAATGACACCCAGTGGTTGAACTAACACACTACAAATTTTGGGATTTTGGGCCCGGTTTGGAGTGCCAAGGGGGATCAAGCCGGATCTTGTGTGTGCCAAGAGACTCCACACCTAGACACCTGCAGCTATTAACAAATTAGTCTAATTCTGATCCAGACCTGCTGTAGTTAAATTAATCCAGGTTTAGTTAAGGTTTTACAAATATATATCTGTGAATATCTTGGGTTATCAGAGGAAGAAAGTTAGTCTCAGCTGAGTCCTGGTAAAGTCCTGGTAAAGTCCTGGTTAAGTCCTGGTTAAGTCCTGGTTTACACTAGTGAGAGTTGTACCTGTTAAGTCCTCGTTTAGTCCAGTCTGGAGACCTAGTTTTGTCGTGCATTAGATCTAGTTTAGTTTTAAAATCTATATGCAAATCTTGGGTTATCAGTGGTCTTAGAAAATGAGTCTCAGCTGAGTCCTGGTTAAGTCCTGGTTTAGTCAAGTTTACTCTAATGACAGTTGTACCTCTTAAGTCCTGGTTTAGTCCAGTGTGGAGACCTGGTTTTATCATGCATTAGAACTAGTTTAGCTTAAAAATATCTTTCCTAATATCTTAGGTTATCAATGTAAGAAAGTTAGTCTCAGCTGAGTCCTGATTAATTCCTGGTTTAGTCAAATTTACACTAACGAGGGTTAACCTGTGAAGTCCTGCTTTACTCCATTAGAACTGGTTTAGATTAAAAATATCTTTGCGAATATCTTGGGTTATCAGTGCAAAAAAGTCTCAGCTGAGTCCTGGTTAAGTCCTGTTTATACTTGTGAGGGTTGCACCTATTAAGTCCAGGTTTAGTCCAGTTTGGAGACCTGGTTTTGTCATGCATCAGAACTAGTTTAGGTGAAAAATATCTGTCTGAACATCTTGGGTTATCGATGTAAGAAAGTTAGTCTCACTTGAGTCCTGGTGAAGTCCTGGTTTAGTCATGTTTACACTAGCGAGGGCTGTATCTCTTAAGTCCTGGTTTAGTCCATTAGAACTAGTTTAGTTTAAAAATCTATTTGCAAATATCTTGGGATATCAATGTAAGAAAGTTAGCCTCACTTAAGTCCTAATTAAGTCCGGATTAAGTCCTGGTTTAGTCAAGCTTACACTACCGAGGGTTGTACCTGTTAAGTCCTGGTTTAGTCCACGTTGGAGTCCTGGTTTCATTGCGCATTAGAACCAGTTTAGTCCCACTGCTAGTCTCTGGCTTGGCTGTGCTAACACCTGGTTAAAACGTGAATTTAATCAGTGCTACCTGCAAAATCCAGCTACTTCTTGGGAGTAAAAAGTTTGAGAACAGAAGGGTAGTCTTGTCAGGAGAAGTTATAGCCAATAGAGTGTAAAATAAACTTGTTTCCGCACTTGTAAGTTTAACATATCAAAGTCAAAATATGTAATCTTTCGTTCCATCGGTCTTGAGGAATTGGCTTTTTTGCAAGTGAATTGGTTTAGCAGCAATTTAAATATGAGCATGTTCTTTGCCAAATAGAACATTTCCACTATTACATACACAGGAAGTGGCTAGCATAGACAGCTCTCTGATGAATGGGCTTTATCTTTAGCTTTGGCATGTGGCGTAAAAAGAAATTAGGAATGTTGATACACTCATATCTGAGGTTCACACGTTTTTGACAAGCTTCGACTTGTTCACGCAGTAGTTTTACCCAGAAAACATAAACGGAGAGGAGAAGAAGAGAGGAGGAGGAGAGAAAGAAGCAGAGGAGCGACGGGAGAAGAGGAGAAAAGAGGATTTGGGGGCAACAGAAGAGAGTGGATTTAAGGGACGACTTTAAACTAAAAGAAAGGATTTAGGAAAGGGAAGAGGGAACCAGAGGCAGGGGGCTTTCCCACATCAAATGAGCAGAGATAGGCCTAATTGAAGTCTTTGTGCCTCTAGAGGGAGGTTTAGGATGAGATGGTGGAATTTCCTAAATGCCTCTTTTGAAAAGGCTGAGTTCAAAGTTGTTGTTTATTTGACCACACCAAACAGATCGTAATGCATGCCCATAGGTCTATGGACTTCAAGGTGGGACCGCTTCAAAGAGCACAGCGGCTGTAGGCTGGAATACTTCAATAATGTTACAGATAATTCAATATTTACAAAACCTGCCACGTTCTGCAGTGCGTGAAAGTAATATTTAAGATTTCATTGAATATAATAAAATGCATGGTTTTGTAATCGCATCATATCTGTGGTGTGAAGAGTCATTTCCATAGAAGGATAATCTGAATATTTCACTTTGATTCACAAATGCAGCTTTACAGATGACTAGAGTTTTGTGCTGCTGCTCGTTTGGCAAAGCTGCATTTGGAATCTGAACAGCATGTCTGATCCTATCCACGGATAAGTGACTTTTATCATTCGACATAAAATAAATTTATGAGTTACTGACAGTAATCAAGTTTTACATGTCTCTGATCATATCGGGCTAATTATATCTGCAAATAAAGAGCTGATGTTTTGAAGGGCGAATGCTCTGATACGACTTGTCTAACTGTGTGTTTCTCTTGCAGAGGCCATGGAGGCGCTGGCCAGTCTGAAAAGCAAAACAACTCAACAGTTTTACTTCAACCTGACCTCAGTGCCCGAGGAGGAGCTGGTCACATCTGCAGAGCTGCGCATCTACAGGGACCAGGTCCAGAGCCCCTCCTCCAACAGCAGCAGCGGGCTCCACCGTATTAACATTTACGAGCTCTTTGGACGTCCCGGAGCAGACCAGCCTCTGGCCCGGCTGCTGGACACGCGGCTGGTGCGGGACTCTTTCAGCCGCTGGGAGAGTTTCGACGTGAGTCCGGCCGTGGCTCAGTGGACTTCTGGGAAAAGCCACAACCGCGGCTTCATGGTGGAGGTGCTTCATCCGGAGGAGCAGGGGGAGGGCGGGGAGCACAGACACAGACATGTGAGGGTGAGCCGGTCCCTGCACCAGGACCAGAACTCGTGGGCTCAGGCGCGCCCCCTCCTGGTCACATATGGACATGACGGGCGCGGGGGCGCAGTGCTGCATAGGCGGGACAAACGCCAAGCCACACTCCGCAAACAGAGGAGGAAACAGAACAAAGCCAGCTGCAGGAGACACGACCTGTACGTGGACTTCAGCGACGTGGGATGGAACGAGTGGATAGTAGCTCCTCCGGGGTACCACGCCTTCTACTGCCAGGGGGAGTGCCCCTTCCCTTTAGCAGACCACCTGAATTCTACCAATCACGCCATAGTTCAGACTCTGGTCAACTCAGTCAACTCAAACATCCCCAGAGCCTGTTGTGTTCCCACAGACCTCAGCCCCATCTCTCTGCTGTATCTGGACGAGTACGAGAAGGTCATTCTGAAAAACTACCAGGACATGGTGGTGGAGGGCTGCGGCTGCCGGTGAGACTCCCACAGACACTAGAGTGGACCTCAGAAAAAGACTTTAGGTTCAAATGGACACCCAGTTTCCCAATGAAGACATTTATTTATGAGAAAAACTATACAGAGCTATCAAAGAAGAAATATATATCGATATATTTATGTCTAAACGTAAAGTTGGGAAATTTTTATCAAAGGAATATTCCTTTCCTGTACATTTTTAAATAGGGTGCAATACCACATGAAGTATATTGCTGAGATTTTTATTTTGTATTTATTTCTATAATAACCACTTTGTAAATAAATGTGTATTTATCATAAGACGCCTTCACTCCAATTAAAAATACAGTTTTCTAGTAAAGACCAACGCATTTGTGTCAATGGAAACCAGGGATGAGTGAAATGAGTAAAATTTGACCGAAATAGGCCGATGAACTAAAACTAATGCAAGAATCACATTTCAGAACATGGATGTACATAGACCTGTCCTGCCTACAGAGAAATATTGCGATAAATGATAATAATATAATATTGAAGCTACTTTTTGCCACTAATTAAGATTTAAATAATGCAAGATAATCCCAGTAAAATATTTTAAATCGACTGTTTCATTAAAAGACAAGAGCTGAAACAAATAAACAGCAGGAGGTACCGATATTTTGCCAAAAAAGTTACTTATTCACGGCTCAAATCTTACTGTAGTAAAACAAAAATACCCAAAATCTCCCCAGTTTTGCAAAGAAAAAGTACTATAAATACTGAGGCACAAAATATATTGTTGCAGCTTTCATATACTGAAGTAAGTCGATATAGTGATTATCATGACAGGTTTAGTTGCACAGATCTAAACTACAGGGTTAGCAGTTTTTTATGTAGAATAAGACCAGATATTTTGCTGTTTGTGGAATGAATGTGCGTACTTCAAAACCTGCAGCTTTTGTAACGTGCCAACTGCGTCCATTCAAATTTTGATTTCAATTAAATTCGACGATTAATCTTCCCGCTCCGTTGGAAACTAACAAAATGTCAACGTTTCAAATTAGCTGCAAAAATAATAGACAAAACAGGACATGAGGCTCATTTTTCTAACTCTGATTGTAAACTAAGCATTACAAAACGAAACCAAATACCAGCGACAACACGAGTGAGGAGAGAGCTGTGACAGGTGGGGTCAAGGTGCCACTGCTGTAATGAACCGCGGCGGGGGCTAGGGGGGGCTGTGGGGGTGTGAGGGGCTGTGGGGGGGCTGTGTGGGGGGTGTGAGGGGCTGTGGGGGGGCTGTGAGGGGGCTGTGGGGGGGCGCGAGGGTCACTTACAAGCAGCAAATGTGATCAGCTCTTGTGGGAGGTTTAGAAAAACAACCCAGAATGTTTTCATCCATTACATGTCAGTGCAAAGATCCCTGGGAACTCTCGTGTTGTTCTGTCTGTTACAAACACTATGTAAAAGTACAACGAGTAAAGTACTGCGTTTTTAGGTGTCTGTACTTTACTTAAGTACATTTTACAGTGGAGATGTTTTACTTTTACTTCACTACATTTGAGAGCAGTGTTTGTACTTTCTACTACGCTACATTTTTGAATAGGACTCAAAAGTAAAAAGTACTTTTCATATGATTTGAGGGGTTATTTTTACCATGTCCGTGGAAACATCCTAATTCAAGTTTTCAAGTTCAAGCTTCGGCTTTGAACAAAACAAAAATAAATACACAAAATTCATAATAAAAACCAAGGAACTGATTTGTATTGCTACTTTTGACCAAAATATGTCTAATTTTTAATCTGTATCACTACATTTACACTTTAAGAAATGAACAACACCTGAAATGCTTTTACTTTTTACTCTTTAAGTACTTAAATACTTTTACTTAAGTAGATTTCTTATGTGAAACTTTTAATTCTAATTGAGTAACTTTTTACCTTTGTATTTGTACTTCATCCACCACTGAAACTAGGGATTATATATCGGTTATCCGTGATATCGGAGGATTTCCCAGAGATTTGTATCGATCCGATGTTGAAAATTTTGACGATATTTAGCACAGATATTTTTTCAGACAAATACATATTATTTTTAAAAGTGATAAGTTAATGTATAAACTTCACTAAAACTTAAACATAAATTTGGTCTGTACTATAGATTTTTTAAATTGGGACAAAAAATCCATATTGGGCCATTGCTAAACCAAACTAAGTACTACAGTGTTTCATTCAACAGCATTTTTTTAAATAATTTTGTGCCTTTAGAATAGTCTTTATTACACAAAATTGACTCTTGTGAGTGTTAAGTCACGTTATAATGTTGTTACCTCCTCAAAAACAGACCTGGAGTTGTGTTTTGTTTCATTCAAATGTTTGAGTAACACTTTATTATTAGTCTGTAACATCTCCAGAGCTCAAAATGCTCTGTTCCACCTTGTGATGTCATGAAGTGGTAGTTTGCAAGTTAACCCTTTAAAAACTGAGCACATTATAGACCATTATATCTCACCTAGACTTTTTTCTTTTATTTTGCCATAAAAATCCTGTTAAAGGAAGTATGGACATGTACTTTTGCCTTTTTTCCACACAACTTCCTCTATTTTACACCTCTGTCCATCCTTATTTTTCCTCTGACTGGGAGAATCCCGGTGGCACCTGCGCTCTGATTGGTCACCTTCAAGGGACGACGTAAGCACATTACTGTAATGACAGTAACATATTTAAAGAGCCTCATGCCTCTGCTTTGAGACGCAGTTTGAATTTACATGAAGCACCATTGATTGTAGAGTTATGGTGATGGAAAGTCAACGCGAGTCTATCGCCAGCGACAGCATCCGTCGCTGTAGGGTTAACAGCTCCTTTTACCTTTAGTTCAGTATAGATTGGTAATTCCAGGGCTGAAATCATCCAAATGAGTCTAGTGAAGGTGTATGGAGTTTTAAAACACGCTGGAGCACTTCCTGTATTACCACATGATGACATCACAAGGTGGAACAGAGCGTTTTCAGTTTGAGAGAAGAACTCAGCCTAAATCTGCAGGGTTTGTGTGTTAAACATGCGAATGAACCAAAACACAACTCCAGGTCTGTTTGTGATGAGAAAACAACATTAGAACATATAGGCCCTTTAAAACAGTCTTGCTTTAGGGCACCTGTGTCAAACTCAAGGCCCGCGGGCCAAATGTGGCCCACCACGTCATTTTATTTGGCCCGCGACAAGGTAAATCAAAAGGTATGACTGTCTTAATATATCAGTTTATCATTAGATACACAGTTACACAGACATTTTTTCATATCTATGCAAATTCATATGCAATATTTAACTTGAATAAGTAATAAATACATAAAATGGTTAAATAAGAACATTAAAACATAGTTACATTTATTTTACATAACATTTGGTTACATTTAGTTACATTTATACCGTCTTACATTACATCTGGCCCTTTGAGAGCAACCTGATGTAACCCTCTGTGAAAATTATCCTCACGCCCCTGCTTTAGGGTTAACGTGTCAGTAGCATACATTCGTTTCCATATTATCGTTTATCGTCTTCAACATAAGTTACCATGGCAGGCCTCTGCAGATGAAAACCTGTGTTATTGTCATCGCACCAGCTATATTTGTAATGAGATTTGAGCCCATTCAAGAACGCCGAGCCAATAGGCCTGGAGCAAGAAAAAAAAGTTCACTGGCATTTTAATTAAAGAAGACAAACAAACAGCTGCACCTGTCTACACAAGGCACATGCTCCAACACATTCTCCTCACCAGCTCTCCCTTGTAATCTCTGACTCATCCCGCGCTCATTTATTTCTGAATTTGAGAGGTAGAAAAATTAGGTTTTTACATGGGACATTAGCAAACAAAACAGTCATTAAGAGTGACCTCCAGCACGGGTAACCCCATCTGCACAAATCCAACGTTTACTGAACCAAAAACAGACTGCAAACATAAGAATACACCCAAACTACTTTCATTACAGTAAAACTATACGGAAAGTAGCTCTGAGTTTCAAGTTATAGGTCATATTACACAAAACTGACTCTTGTGAGCGTTAAGTCATGTTATAATCCCGTTTCCTCCTCAAAAACAATCATGGAGTTGTGTTTTGTTTAATTCTCGCATGTTTGAGTAACACTTCATTAGTTTGTTACATCTCTAAACCTCAAAACACTCTGTTCCACCTTGTGATGTCATGAAGTGGTATTTTTCAAGTTAACAGCCACATTTTACCTTTAGTTCAATAGAGATTGGCAGTAATTCTAGAGCTGAAATGATCCAAATGATTCTAGTGAAGGTGTGTGGAGTTTAAAAACACAGTGGAGCACTTCCTGTATTGCCACATGATGACATCACAAGGTGGAACAGAGTGTTTTCTTTTCTGTTGTTCTGGTTCCTGTTGTAAGTAGCCCAACTACCACAAATGGAGCCATTATCAAAGTTAGAGCAGTGTTACTGACAGTGGTGGAAGGTAACAAAGTACAAGTAGTAAAGTACTGTACTCAAGTAGAGATTTTACAGTGGTACTTTTTACTTTTACTTCACAACATTTGAGAGCAGTATCTGTACTTTCTACTCCACTACATTTATGAACATGACTGAAAAGATTCATTTTGTTACGTTTGACTCATTTTGAATCAATATTACGACATTTACACTTTAACAAATTAACTACACTTTTACTTTTTACTCTTCTAGTACATTTTTAAACAGGTACTTTAATACTTTTACTTATTTTTTCATGTGGTACTTTTCCTCTGCTCTCTGTACTTTTACTTACGTAACACAACTGAGTACTTTTACTACTTCTACTAATACTACTAAGCTTCTGCCTTATGCCCTAAATTCATCAAAGCCAATGAGGAAAAGCATGACAGCAGCAGGGGAACTTACAGGTCAGATCTGTGGAGAGGAGACCCCGCTCACTGTAAGAATACATGTATTTCAGGGCAGTTTTGAGTAATTAAAACTATAATTGAACAAACACAAGATTAAACAAGTTTAACACAATTCTGTGCAAAGTAAGATCATCTCCATGGAAACAAACATATGGTGAACCCTGCACCAGAAAAGGTACATATTGCAGCTTTAACTGAAATAAAAGTTATAATGGAATATTAAGTAGACTAAAGACAAGTGGCTTTAAATATTGCAGGAAGGAAAGTGAGTTGAACTGACTAAGTGTCTCCTGAAGGTGGAGCATAGACGATACCAGAAAAGTTCCACAGTGCAGCTTTAACTAAAACTAAACTTATAGTGGTGAAATATACATAAGACTTAAATAAATAAAATTGGACTAAAATCAGCTAGCTTTAAATATTGCAGGAAGGAAAGAGAGTTGATCTGACGTAAACTAGGTTCCACCATCAGTTTGTCAGTAAAGGATCAACCAGAAAAGTTCCACAGTGCAGCTTTAACTGAAATAAGTCATAATGTAAAATAAAATAGGTTAAATACAAGTAGCTTTAAAATGAAGTAAGGAAAGTGAGTCGAACTAACTGAGACTAGACCAACAACTGACTGAGCCTCTACTGACAAACTGACGCTGGTCTCTAGGCTACAACAGAAAAGTTCCACAGTGCAGCTTTAACTGAAACAAAAGTAAAGATGGTGAAATATACATAAGACTAAATTCAGGTCGGTTGAGATACTGCAGTGAGGAAAGTGAGTGAGAACTGACTGAGCCTTTACTGACAAACTGATGATGGACACTAGGCTACACCAGAAAAGTTCCACAGTGCAGCTTTAACTGAAACAAAAGTTAAAATGGTGAAATATATATAAGACTAAATGCAAGTGGGTTTAGATACTGCAGTGAGGAGAGTTGAACTGAGTGAGCCTGGCTGTGTTTGCATTAGACAGGGTTTGGAGGGATCACAGGGGCAGCTCAAAAATAGAATGTTTTTTATATGAGTGCACATTGGGACCCAGGAATGTTGGTTTTCAATCTCAGACACATGCATACGCTCGCATGGAAAACCAATGTGGTGCTTGTTTTTTAAATCATCTATTCAAAGGTTTCCCGGTGGGCTTTTTTCTCTTCAAAAACAAATGAACAAAGATCGGCTTGTTGCTCATATAGAAAATGTAAATCAAAACATACAGAGAACATCAGGGTTTATTCACGACAAGTACAACCAAAGATGTTTTATTTTTCTACCTGTTTCTGATCAAGTTCTTTTAATGTAATGACGGCTTTACAAATACAACAAGTGAATGATCCAGGGATGCCATTCGCTGTCTGTTTTGAGGATTTATCATACTATATACAGAACTTTTGGGTATATTGCAAACTGGTTTTAGTTGGAAGATCTGGAAACCCAATGCGAGAAGCTCATTCTGCTTTCTGATTGGACAGTCGTCTTCAGAACCAAGCTAAATGTGCACAAAGCATTTATCATATTTCACTGCCTGGCCAAAAAAAAAGTCGCCACCTGGAAAAGTGTTTTTTAATGTGTTTGAAATGTGTTTTTTAATGAGTGTCCACCTGCCCAAGGACTGCAGATGGAAAGTAGCAGTAGCTAAATCTGGTACAAATCATCTTTTCTTTTTAAGATTAATGAATTTGTAGATGGTCCCTGTCAAATAAAGAATAAAGAAAGAAAGAATTTAACTAAACAAATAGGTCCAAGCCTCCATTTGGTCAGGTCTGGGTTCAGCATCCGTCTGTGCTCAAAGAATGAGGTCAGCTGACTCCCTGAATATACTGAATGACCAGGTTATTCCATCAATGGATTTTTTCTTCCCTGATGTCATGGGCGTATTCCAAGATGACAATGGCAGAATTCATGGGGCTCAAATTGTGAAAGAGTGGTTCAGGGAGCATGAGACATCATTTTCACACATGGAGCCACCACAGAGTCCAGACCTTAACCCCATTGAGAATCTTTGGGATGTGCTGGAGAAGCTTTGTGCAGCGTCAGACTCGACCATCATCAATGCAAGATCTTGGTGAAAAGGTAATGCAACACTGGAGGGAAATAAATCTTGTGACATTGCAGAAGCGAAATCGAAACAATGCCACCGTGAATGTGCTGTAATCAATGCTAAATATTAGAGTGTTTGACCTTTTTTTTGTGGCCAGGCAGTGTACATATAGCACTTTTGGGTGTACTGCAAACTGGTTTTAGTTGTAAGATCTGGCAACCCAATGTGAGGAGCTCATTCTGCTTTCTGATTGGATAGTCCTCTACAGAACCATGCTAGAATAATATTTGATATGAGCATGTTTACTTTACATATTCAAGGACACAGATGGCCAATGTTTATGAAAATGCCTTACTATTACATAGCTGCTACCTTTAAATAGATGTTTAGATGCAAGATCTGGCAACCCAAAGTGAAAAGCCAGTTCTACTTTCTAATTTCAACCTTTCAAATATCATGCAAAAATAACAAAAAATGTATTAATTGTGAATAAAACCATAATAAAGTCAATATTTTTATGTTTATGAGAATGTCTGTTTAATTATTGGATTATCAGAGACTTACTTATTAATTAAAATAAACTCATAAATTGCCAATCTCTATTGAACAAAAGGTACAAGGTAGATGCTAATTTGAAAACTACCACTTCATGACATCACAAGGTGTAACTGAGCATTTTGAGGTTTGAAGAATGAAACAAAACACAACTCCAGGTCTGTTTTTGAGGAGGTACAGCTCACAAGAGTAAATTTTGCGTAATATAGGACCTTTAGGTAGATTTTCCATGCGATACTTTTACTTGAGTAACAAAATTGAGTACAGCACCTTCAGCTCTTGGGTTATCAGAGCCTGTTGACAGCCTTGCCCTGTGCGCACATGCTCTATTACATCTCAGTTTCAATCGTCTGCATCTGCCGTTGCTTTTACCATCCCTCTCCACCCCTTGTTCCCATCTGGTCCTCATTTCTCCGCACACAGGGCAGCACAAACTTCACCCTAAAACTCCCTAACGAACTTAAAGCGGAAGCCGGTCTGCTGCTACACTTAATGACATTTGATAAAACACAACTTTAAAACATTTCAGGAGCTGATTGAAAAACTAAAATTCGGAGTTAAAATGTAGGATTTAGTAGCTTGGCTGTGTAGTTCAAGTCTATAAAGCTTTCATTGCTTTGGGTAGAAATACAGCTCCCTGGGTGGGTGACACATGGGCAGCGTTCCCCCAATGTGATTTAGCTGCTTTTCCGCCATGTTTTAGGGGTCTGTGGTAGAAAGGAGGCACTCTTGTATCCGCTGGGAGTCATGCTAAACTCCCCGCTAAGGACAAGGGTCAAAGGTCGAAGCAATAAGGAGCTATTATGTCCACCATTACGAACAGAATAAAGGCTGAAAGTGCTGGGCCTGCTGTTGGTGTGGTCAGATACTGGTTTATACTGAAGAGTTTTACACAGTTTATCTAGAGGGGTGGGGTAGAAATAACTTTAATGCAGAATATTAATCTTGATTTCAGTAGCTTCAGTTTTAATAGCTCTATTGACTCTGAGCAGTTTTATTACGCCATTGGCAAATAAGTATCAAAACAAGTCAGAAACAGCTTGAAACAAGTTAAATTATATAGGTCCATTAAAATTGCACTATGTTTTCTCCATGAGGTTGTATTCGCTTTGACTGCAATGTTTCACTGTATGGAATTAAAGCAGGCCTATTCTATTATATGTTCAAAGTTGTTTTAGATCCAGTTGTCCCTCGCGGTTCATCTTTTGTGGACTCACTTTTTCGCAGATTTTTTGTGTCCATTTTTTCATGCTTTTTTACAGCCTATGAACGTGCATTGTGTTCTGTGTTCTGATTGGCTGAGGGACTGTAGACCATTGTCCATCAGTCTCCTCCATGTCTCCTGTACAGTACACAATGTGTCAGACAAATTTACATAAATGTTGGAGCGCAGTGTGACTCTAAAGTGCTGTATGTTTGCAAGTTTTCTCCCCGAAAAAAATCCCCACAATGTCGAGGAAACGTTCTGCATCGACGAAGGTTTGAACTTTGAGAGTTTAAACAAGAGAGAAATGTGAGAAAATGTTAATGCCTGTGTGAGAAAAATGTGTAAAGTGTGTGGTGAGGGGTTGTACAGGCAAGACACATATAGAATAATTGTAAAAAATAAGCTGATACTTCACGGATTTCACCTATTGCGGGTTATTTTTAGAATATAACCCCGCGATATACGAGGGACCACTGTACTACGATTCAAAATGTCCAAACTGTCACAGTGATCCACAAGTGTCATAGACCGTAACTTTATAGCACAATAGGTCTTCATTAAACTTGTATTTTGCTAAAAATACCATTGTCTCCATGGAGACCATAAGTGACATGCCGACTTTTAAGAAAATTAATATTTCTAACTGGTCAAAACCACTCAAGATGAGATAATATTCTGAATTTAAAGTATCACTACATAACTTTTAAGAGATGGCTCACAATGCTCGCAGTAAGGACACTGTTAAGTGCAATAAAAATGAAAAAAAAACTACACAAAACATGTTTTTACTTTAATCTATTTGTGCCTAAAAAGTTCCACACTCGGGCTTCAAGCTATTTTAAGTAGTTATTTAGTTTTGTCAGTGCAGAAAAGTCTGGGATGTGTGTGTGAAATATAAAGAAACAATACTAAACCTTAAAGTATGTCGGTATGAGACAAGAAACCAGCCCATGTTTGTCATAATGAAAACTCAATAGAAAGATATGTTGTCTTGGCAGCATGTTCTTCACCTGCTCCGCAGACCTCTGCAAAGTCACTGCTAAAACAGATTTTCCTTTCCCTGCTCCTCCAACATCTGGCGCATGATTTTAAGGTGTCCTTCGCTGTCCTTGTTTACGCACAAACACACAACACAGCGGCCGCACAGAGGAGCAGCCTACAGCGTGGCACCGCTCTTTCGTTTGTTTAGTTTGCACCAACCACATTAAACTATCTACAGCAGCTAACAATTAAAACTGCAGAGACCAACTCCAGATTTCTACCCCAGAACTGGAGAGTCTTTTGGTGAAAAGGGGACTATGAGACTCTATGAGATTAGAAATTAGAATATAACCGAAGATTTCTACCCCAGATCTGGCTAGTGTTTTGGTGAAAATGGGACTATGAAGACTGTAAGACTCTATGAGATTTGAAATGAGAATATAAGTCCACATTTTCAACCCAGAACTGGCTAGTCTTTTGGAGAAACAGGGACTATGAAGACTATAAGAGATTGGAAATATAACTCCAGATTTCAACCCCAGATCTGGCTAATCTTTTGGTGAAGACTATGAGTTTGGAAATGAAAACATAACCCAAGATTTCAACCCCAGAACTGGCTAGCATTTTGATGAAACAGGGACTGGGAAGACACTATAAGATTTGAAATGAGAATTTAACCCAAGATTTTTATCGTAGAACTGGCTAGTCCTTTGGTGAAACAGGGACTATGAAGACTATAAGAGATTGGAAATATAACTCTAGATTTTTACCCCAGATCTGGTTAGTCCTTTGGTGAAGACTCTATGAGATTGAAAATGAGAATATAACTCTAGATTTCGACCCCAGAACTAGCTAGTATTTTGCCGAAACTGGGACTCTGAAGAATATAAGACTCTATGAAATGGAAAATTTGAGATATTTGGACTTTTTCACGCATCGCTATCGGCCATTTCCAGCATAGGCCAATATTTACTTCTGCCTAGAAAATACACACAAAGCTTCATATTGTTTCATGCAAAGATATAGCGTGACTACATGGCTCTCTTATAGATCTGAGGTTTTAGAAAAAAAGGCTTGGGGGGAGTCTGTAGTAAATTTAAATAACATAATTTGGGGAAAATGGTCAAAATCTGCCTGACATATCCCGCCCGCACCACTGGTTTGGCAAGGAGCGGACGCTTTGCAATGCCATCAATCAAACCTGTTGCTACCGCTGGCGGGAACGACTTCAGGGAAAGAAAATGTCTGATTTGTCTGTTATTAATGTTCATATCGTGATTTATGGACACAAAAGCGAAATAAAAACACCAGGATCATGTAGAGGGGGTTAATATGAACATTTTAAGACCAAAATCAGTCATAATTTTTCAATGTAAAGTGAATTGGAGCCAGAGTCGATGGAGCCGGAAGCTCGCACATGCTCACTTCCTATCTGCAATGCAGCGGCTAGCAGGTTAGCTATGTCCATTTATATATATACACAAGTCTATGGTTCCATCATGTAACCCTTTTTTGCCCAGTCTAATTGTAAATACATGGTAAAAAAAAATCTCCCAAGACAATTTTTCTAATCTTGTGGCAATTTTGTCTCGCGAGATCCTGCTGCACGTGATCTTGTCCCATTCCTACTTGATACTCAATACCAATTTTGACATAGAATGATAATAAAACCACTACACGACACTAAAGCGCATACATCCATACCACACATGGGTTTTATAGTGTAGTCCAACAACATGGCCTTAGCTACAGCCTGTCGCATCTGTGCTCCAGCTCTGAACACATCAAACAGGTATTCACTGATTCTGAGGCAGAGCAAATCTCAAGATGGATTTTCCAGAGTTTGTAGAATGAGAGCAATATTAAAATGTCCTATATTACACAAAATGGATTCTTGTGAGCTTTAAGCCGTGTTATAATGTTGTGTTGTGTTTCTTATCCATTCGTAACGCTTTATTATTAGTCCGTGGACATCTCTGAAGCTCAAAATTCCACATATTCTTGTATTACCACATGACATCACAAGGTGGAACAGAGTGTTTTCAGTTTGAGAGAAGAATTCAAGCCTAAATATGCAGGGTTAGTGTGTTAAACATGTGTGAGTGAAACAAAACACCAACTCCAGGTCTGTTTGTGATGAGGAAACAGCATTATAACAGATCAGAAAATGGTGTAATATGGGCTCTTTAATAAAAAAAAGTCTGTTCCTGAAAGTATTATTATCAGCTAATAACAAACAGGGAGTCAAAATGTTAACAAAACTGTCATAGCCACTGCCAAAGATGCACTGATGAGATGCAGAAACTAAAGTTGATCAGAAAGGAGATGTTAAATGTCAAATAAATGCAGTGTATTCCATTAATAGAGCACAAGAACAACATGGTGGACCAGTGCCTTCTGTAGTACATCTTTATATACTTCTAAAATGTCCTAAAACAAGCTGTAGCGAACAACTACCGGTGTATCATTTGTATTAGAATAAAGATATTAAGAAATGCATCGTACCGCAATGGAGTCAAAAGCTGAGGAATAGACTTGAAATCATTATATTGTTATGATAAACCTTGTTAGACAAGTTGCTTTAGAGGTTTAGAGAAGGGATGAACCTATCTAGCTTTGTCAGTTCAGATACCGGTATCACTACTTTGGATTTAAGATTCTGCTGATACCTGATATCAACAGAAAATTACACTTATTTCCTTAAAACACAGTTAACTTCTTGCTCGAGAGATTCAATGCTGTTATGTAACTGTTCTCTATCCTTCATGATACTTAAGAACTTCATATGAATAAAAGTTCAAACATTATGAGACGTTCTGGGTCAAATCTGCCTGTAAATAGTCTTATTACATCCAATTAAAGGCCCAACCAGGATATCATCTACACAAATATTATGGAACCGATACACAATCCAGCAAAAAATGCTCAGTATCGGCACCGATATTCGATACCAGTATCAGTATCGGTGCATCCCTAGTTTAAAGGTACAGAACCATCACCTACATAATTCAGAACTGAATTCATTTAATAGTTTTTTTTGGTACTCACTTTAAATTAAGGGCATTACCCTAATAAAACATTAAAGTAACTTCAAATAGGGTTTTAAAAGGTTTTTATTCTGCACTCTTCTCTTTTAAAGTTAATTTTATGATAATTATTTATGTTTTGAATTGTGTGTATTGATATTTTAATGTCTTTCTTATTCTGCAAACCACTTTGAATTACTTTGTGTACAAATACTGCTATACAAATAAACTTTGCCAACTTTTTAACTTGAACAATTACAGTAGTTGTAATGCTTTGGGGTATCGTTTGTAATAAAACTATCTCTGGCTATAATCCATAAAGTTATATGTCTGAACAAGGATCAAATCAAAGAAAAAATATGGCTTTCATTAAAGTTAAGTCAAGGTTAGATTCACGATGTAAAATTCAACTGGTTAGAACAAATGAACAACCAAAATGTCAGAAGTGAAACTCTACCAGTAAACGTCTTTTTGGCTCTGTAATGATGTACCTGTTTGCATGGAAGGCCAGGTTTTGACAGCTCCCATATGCGTCACAGATGGCCTTCTTAAAGACTGGAGAATGCTGGTCCCGGGTCAGTTTTACTCCTCTGATGGTTACAGTTGGGTTTTGGGGGGAAGGGCGCGTCCGGCTGGTCCAGGAGCAGTGCCGATGGGCGTCTCCTACACCCCGAGTTGAAAGGAGCATTGTGGTAACGGGAGCGGTCCTCATCTGTGTAGCAGGAAGTGGAGACATCAATCACCCAAAAGCTACATGACAAGCTCGAGCCCGCCAGCTAAATAAATGTCACTACAACACAGAGTGAGTTCACAACTAGGCAACAATACTGAGCCAAAGTTATGTTCGATGGTCACGTTTTTATACAGCACTTTCCACCTTCAAGGCACTCAAAGCGATTTACATCAAGGAACCGCTCACTCATTCACAAACACATTTATACACCAGTGTACGCAGACACTAGGGGCGAGCTGGGTTAAGTTTCTTGCCCAATGACACAACAACGTTCATGTGTAGGAGAAGGAATCGCACCGCCAACCTGTGGATCAGTGGATCTGTCCACTCAACCAATGATGTTCATGTCGAAAGCAGGATTCAAACTGCCAACCTTTGGATCAGTGGCCAACACTACAAACTGAGCTGCTATCGCCCTCTGGTCACTATTACAAAAGATAAACAACTGTACAGTCATACTTCAACCTAATAAGTAAAAACAATTTTTAAAAAATTATAGAAAATGTATAGAAAATGGGTCTTGAAAGAACTTACCAACTGAGATACTGTCGCCCAAACAAAGACTCGTTAATTTGTTCAGTGTATATGACTGTCTTTGATAGTAATAGAATTTAATCAACAGTCATTATATATACATTTTATATATGCAACAGTTTATTAAGAATAATTTAGGCTTAGTCAATTAATACCCAAACTCCTAACCCTTTAATTAAGCAGTTATTAAGCCTGAATCATTCTTAATAAACGATTTGTCCATTATAAATTCAAAGTCTTTGTTTAGGTTAATTACGGAGTTGTTCTTATAAACCGTTACCTACATAATCTTTAAATGTTTATATAATAGTTGTTTAGTGCTGTCAAAGGCACAAGTTGATCTTATCTGACCTTTGAATTTTAGCCAGCAGGTGGCAACAATTCATCTTCCTTTATCGGGCTGCACAAAGCCTCTAGTATTTTATAATAAGTCTCAATGTTCTGCCAAAGCTAACATAATAGTAAGTTCATTATAAGTTCAACTAAACCGAAACTAAAATCCATGTCCCTTTACTAGTCAATAGTTATGTAAAATTAAGTCTAAAAGAGGGCAAAAAGCTTGGTTAAATAAGGGTTAAATAAACAAAATTAAAGTGTAGATGTTAACATTAATGTACGGCTGCAGTTATAGTGAGGAACATTTGTATCCTGATTGTTTAGGTTGTTATTTAAATTACTTAAACGGTAAAAGTTGGACTAGAGAAAAATATTTTGAATATATTTTTAAAAGCCCAGTGAAGCTATTGATTAACAAGAGCTTCCTGATTTGCAGATGATAAAAATGCTTTATAATTATTTAAAAATCTACAGCAAAATTGACCCATTTAACCATAAGAGCTGCTTTTACAATATATCTGTATGTCACCCACAGTCAAATGAAGCTCATCGAGGCTAGAGCAGTTCTAGCGGCTAATTTGGAGTTGAGCTCCGACCACGAGTATCTTAGCAACCAAAGAGCCAATCCGAGGCTGTTGAAGGTAACACCCCTTCCCGCCCGCACCACTGGTTTAGCAGGGAGCAGGGTCTTAGCAACACTGTCATCAAACCTGTTGCTAACGCTAGCGGGAGTGACGTCGGGGAAAGAAGTCACCTGATTTATCGGTTATTAATGTTCATATCTTGATTTACAAAATGACCAGTCTTGACAGCAGCAGTTACAGAGAGAGAGGCCACAGTTTTTCAATAGAAAGTGCATTGGAGCCAGAGTCAATGGAGCTGGAAGCTATGTCCATTTATATATACAGTTTGTGGCACTAAAGCAAGACAAATTTTACTTTATCACATAAAAATAATTGAGAACAGCCTCTTTAATTTAAATATTAATATTATTTTTGCCATATTCACTTGTTCAATAGGAGAAGCTTGACTACACTGGGCATCTTTGGACCATCTTGGCCATAACAGAGGACCTGTAATGATCTGACTTGGTGGTCTATGAGAACAGGCTGGCTCTGAACCGTATGTACTCAAAGCAGATTACCACAGTGTAGCTTCCAGATGCACAGAAGACAGCCTCTGCTCCTCTGGGTGGCATGGAGCAGATCTATCACCCATACTTTTCCCATTACTGTAATAAACACAGAATAAAACAATAGATATTTAGGAGCAGGACTCGTAATCGAATCATCCATCAAAAATCTACTCATCCATGCACTGCACATATGCAAAAGTTCAAGTTTAATATATGACACATTGCATTGGAGGTTTAGAAGTAGAAATGCTTTTTAGACACTCAAAAACAGTAAAAGGTTCACTATATAACTTCACGTGCTTTGCCAATAAAGTTCCATCTAATTTGCATGTATTCAATTATATGTTTTTATTACACTGGAACCATGCATTCTGATGGAGAGCGGGTGTGTCTCTCCACAGATCTGACCTGTAACTTGGTCTGGTGGTGTCACATGCTTGTCTTCAGGGAGAGAGGTAGCCTAAGTTTAATGTAAAATTCTTTGGAAAATGCAGGCAAAGCAAAAACATTTCCATGGAAACAAGCCAGCGGTGAACCTTTCACCAGAAAAGTGACATACTGCACTTTAAATAACTGCATACATTTTCACTAGTTAAATTTACTTGTGAGGCCTAGAACCTCACTGTTAGCGTCACTACTTCCTGTCCAACTCCAACTCTAGGAGGGTTTTGCTGAGTCACGCTGAGATGAATAAATATTTAAAGATGAGGCAGTGGACAAGGAGCTGCACTAACAACATGTTAAACAAGACACAAATAAAATGAATACTTCACCGGAGACACTTCTGTGTTTAGAAAGAGAGATGTTTGTGTTTCAGTGCTAACCCATCCATCCATTTTCTTCTGCTTATCCAGGGCTGGGTCGCGGGGGCAGCAGTCTAAGGAGGAACTCCCAGACTTCCCTCACCCCAGACATGTCCTCCAGCTCCTCCGGTGGGACCCCAAGCCGTTCCCAGGCCAGCCAAGAGACATAGTCCCTCCATCGTGTCCTGGGTCTTCCCCGGGACCTCCTCCCTCAACAGATGTCCGAGCCACTTCTCTCGACGTGGAGGATCAGCGGCTCTACTCCGAGCTCCTCCTGTGTGACCGAGCTCCTCACCCTATCTCTAAGGGAGCGCCCAGCCACCCTGCGGAGGAAATTCATTCTGGCCGCTTGTATTTGCAATCTTGCCCTTTGGGTCATGATTCAATGCTAAGGCTAATGCTAATTTTGAGGCATAATACGTATTAAAACAACACCACGAACTGACATATTCTAAATTTGAAAACAATCAGTAATCTTTATTTTAATTAACTTGAATTTTAATAGATTGTTTATTTAATATTTTGCAATTTTAATAAAAGTAAAGTGTTTTTTTAAGTAGTTTTGATACACAGTGAGCTAGCTAGCATGCTACTGTGCATATAGCCTACTACAGTTATGGTTTATCACTTGTTTTAACTCTTTGTTTCAAGCTAAAAAACTTTATTTGAAACATGAACTAGATTAGGATAAAAGATAAAACCAAAAAAAAAAAAAAAAAAACTTCCTCTAACTAGTACTTTCCTATTTTATTTTGCGTACATATTAAAAACTAGGTTAGCCACTGGACAGATAATAGTTAAAATGGAGCGCTCCTTCTTGTAGCTTTTAGTTCCACATATGAAATGATTTTGTGTTTTCCCGTGGCGCAGCAGACAGTTCGCAGGTATGTTTGTGTTGAACGTGGTCAGTTTTAGGTGTAGCTCGCACCTCTCCCTCTCGCTCCTGTCAGCTCCCCATGACTCACACTTCCTGTCTGGGCCCTGCACCTGCACTCCCCTGGGTGATGTCATGGACGCTTTCCCTCTCACAGCTCGGCTCCCGTCTGGTGTAATCCATCAGTCACTCAGCAAACGGGGGAGTGTGCGGACTGTTATTTACCGATGACCTCGTCTACGCAGCATTGGTTTAGCAAAACAAGAACAAGTATAGCTAAATCTACTGGGGCAAAACTCGTGCTGTCGGGTCGGAGTGATTCTCAAGAGTAAATTTCCAGTAGTGCCATCTTAAAAAACACAGATGAGGTACAGTTGTGTTTCCCCTAGAATATTTTAGTCAGAATAATACAATTTGTGTAGTTTTATCAGTGGTAGAAGGTAACAAAGTACAAGTAGTAAAGCACTGTACCTAAGTAAAGAACAGATGCTTAAAAATTTTACTTAAGTACATTTTTACAGTGGATACTTTTAACTTTTACTTCACTACATTTGAGAGCAGTATCTGTACTTTCTACTCCACTACATTTCTGAACAGGATTAAAAGTAAAAAGTACTTTTCATAAGATTTGAGGGGTTATTTTGACCATGTTTGTGGAAACATCCTGACTCAAGTTTTTGAGTTCGAGCTTCGGTTTTGAGCAAAACAAAAATGAAAACACAAAATTCATAAGAAAAGTGATTCATATTGTTACTGTGACCAAAATACAGTACTTCATCCACCACTGAGTTTAATGTTTATGTTTCTTGTCTATATTTAATCTTGAAGCAGTCTTTTTGTGAACAGAACACTTACTTTTAAAAGGTTTCTTGAAATGTTTTAATAAAATCACCATTAAAGTGAGATTTTGGGATGTTAATGTATATTCCAAGTTGTTTTTAGAGCACAGGGGTCCTCACAGTCTCCTCTATTAATGGAAAATATTGGTTTATTGTCCACAAAAACTGGTCTTTGCATTTGATCCATCCTTCAAAGGTGTAGAAAGTGGTCTGAAAACCCCAAATAAATAGGAGTAGAAGCTTTATGAGGACTACGCCAATCCAAGACCCTGAGTTCGAATGTTGTTTTTGTCAGGAAACTGGAATGCCATTCCAAATGACACAAACCCTGCATATTTCTAGACTGGGTTCTTCTCTCAAACAGAAAACATTCAGTTCCACTTTGTGACGTCATGAAGTGGTAATACAGGAAGTGTGTCACTATGTTTTTAAACTCCATGCACTTTCACTAGAATCATTTGATTAATTTCAGCCCTGGAATTGCCAATCTCTACTGAAGTAAAGTGGCTGTTAACTTGTGTTAGCGTTACTCAAATATGTGTGAATGAAATAAAACACAACTCTAGGTATACTTTTGAAGACGTAACAACATTTTACCATGGTTTAATGCTCACAAGAGACAAACTTCCGTAATATAAGACATTTAAATAGCCAAATACAGACAAACAGAGCTTTGAACAGGTTTATGTAATGTATAATGAACTTCTTCCGACTTCCGTTACGAACTACAAATGTAACTAGAGTTCTATGAAACCCATGACATGCAACAGACCAAGATGACCTCTGGTGGTCATCTGAAAGCACTGCCCTCTAGTGGTCATTAGGGATGAAACGGAACTTCTACAGCGTCTATGTGAAACTCAGTAGTCGCTCCGTTACAGTCGCATGTACAGTGAAGCCATCAGATCCACCTGGTTTAGATACTGACTGACGATCGGCTTTAGAAAGGGGCCAGTGTCATAGAGGCACCATCTTGGGAACAGTATCACACATGTTTTTGAACAGGTTGAATCGTTGCACAACCTCAGACGGACCTCAAGGCTGAAACTAGGTGGAGAGGCTCTTTCCATTATTAGCCTGTCTAGTATTTACACAGCCCCAGTATACGAACAGTTTACCAACATTTAGAAGGTTGACTTTGGAGCGAGTGTCCATAGTGTCACCATGCAAACAGTGGGCGTTCTGTTGACTAGGACATAAAATAGTGCTGTAGGGTTTTAGGTTTCCAGAGCGGGATCAGGGCTGCAGTATATTGGGTCCATGTGGGGAGTGCGTTTTTAATCTGAGCTTTAGCCACAGTCCTTCCTGTTTCTAATTTGGCGCTGCAGCGGTTTTGTCCTGGGGCCAAAAGCCTCTCTTCCACAGAGTGTCTATTTCCTCTGAAGTGAATAGTAGCAGGTGTGCTGGCTCTAGATTCTTGGAGAAGTCTGCTTATGAATGGCCCACATCCTTCGCTTTTCTTGCTTGTGCTTTTTATAAATCCCTTTTTTTTCCATTTTTGTCACACATTTTTTCACCCTTAAACCTTTCTTCTCTGTTATGTCTTTGCTTCATGGTGGTCAGTCTATTGTCTTTTTGTTCGTAAATTCAATCTTCTTAGGATATATACTTCAAGGTGTGCAGTAGTTGGCTTTTTTGATAAGACATGAAAGTGCAACCAACTGGTGTAATCAGATAAGGACAGTGTTTAGAGTGCGGAAGATTTAGACAGTTAAACAGCAGTTCTTTTACCTGAAGCAACGTCAGAAAAAAGAAAAAAAAAATTCAGAAACTTGTTCCCCTTTATACTGACCACTCACAATTTCCAATTTGATTTTATTTGATATATACGTCGCTTAAAAATGATGATGAAATGGCATTTAATACTAGCTAGACAGGATATCTTGGTGTTTAATGTAACAGTATTTTTTTTAATTTATTGATTTATTTTTTGTGAAGTGCTTCGGTCAGCTGTCGTTTTAAATGTGCCATAATCTGTTTGTTTCAGTGTAGCTAGCTCCTCCCTTCAGACAAATATACGGCCGTGTCCATCAGTAATCTGACCAGAACTGAAGACGACTTGGACGAACAGCGAAATATCTTCACTCCTACAACTTTTTGTCCAGTTGACAGCTTTTAAATTATTTTTTTACTACATAAATAAACTTGAAAAAAAAAAAAAAAAAAAAAAAAAAGCTTATCAGGGGCAGCAGCAGACATTTTTGTTTGGAGGAGTTATGGAGGTGCCAAGTTCTTCAATGGTGGTGCACACTTAACATTTTCATTTAAATTCTTTGGATGTGAGCCTTGTACCACGTTTGTGTCGCTGTTTTAGACAAGTTTAAATGTAGTTAGTCCCTTCAGTGATTTATAAAACCTAATATGGATTTTATGGCATTTATTATATGATTTATTTATTTATTTGTAGTCTAATTTTGTACACTTCGTGGTCGCCATTTGAATTTTAACCTTAACATTTTAGTCATAATTGTGTGAAAATGATGTAAAAGTCTTTGGGGGAGCTCTGGGTTTGCATTGGCTCTTCTAAGGGAGGCTAGTGCCCCCTCAAGCCCTCCCCGACACCGCCCCTGCTTCTAATATTAATTTCCTGAACATAAACATAACAGACTTTCAATAATTGCCAATTGAAACAACACTAAAAGTCAAATTTCTTCGTCCAAACCACATGTTTTTACTGACAGGATTAAGGCGAGACTGTGCAGCTCAATTTAGAGGTATCCATTTGAAACTTCCTCTGCAGTTTACTTACATAGAAATGAAGAAAAATGTATTACAAGATTTTCATCGGGTAATGTTTTCATGTATAAATAAAAATAGTGAAAATTTTACATATTTGAGAAATATAAATATTTATAGAGAGACAGGTTTAAATGTCTTGCTTCATTTTCAGAAGTGGAAGGTAAGTATAAGTAGTAAATTGCTGTACTCAAGTAGAAGTTTTAGGTATCTGTACTCAACTTAAATTAATTTTACAGTGGATACTTTTTTATTTTCTACTTCACTACATTTCTGAACAGGACTGAAAAGTAAAAGTACTTTTCATATGATTTGAGGGGTTATTTTTACCATGTTCGGGGTAACATCCTGACTAAACTTGTCGAGTTCAAGCTTCGAATTTGAGCAAAACAAAAATAAATACACAAAATTCATACTAAATTGATTAATATTGCTAAAACTGACCAAAATATATATCAGTTCTGAATCAATACATTTACACTTTAACAAATGAACAACACTTTGTGAAATACTTTTTACTCTTGAAGTACATTTTTAAATGGGTACTTAAGTCGATTTTTTCATATTACTTTTTACTTGAGTGACTTTTTTTTCTCTATATGTGTACTTTAAGAAAAAAATCAAATATCGAGATACAAATTTCTGTTTACCCTCAAAAACTCAGTACAACTTGACGACAGCCGAGTTGGAAAAGCGAGGATGCAGAAGAAAGGGTCAGATGGAGGCAGGTGATACAAAATGATGACATTTTAAAAAGGAAAAAACTCAAAGGAAATGAAGAATGACGCTCTCACACGTTGTCATCCTCTCGCTGTGAACGCCAAGAACTCAGCCAGTCCGTGAGCGAAGGAGACGTGCTGTCAGCTGCTTCAAAGAGGCACAACAATCGGAATTAACCCCGAGTGACCTCTCATTCCCCAAAACACACAGCCTAATGAGCAGAGCTTTAAAAGGTGAGGCTTTGGCTAGAAGGCAAACAAATCCTATCAGGGCTAAGTCATACTTTCACTCATCTCAGAGGAACAAGAGTGAAAAGAGGTCAGGATCAGTGGGGGAAAAAAGGCCTTCCACTTCCACTGGGCCTGTCATGATAATTACTACATTGACTTATTGTTCAGTACATGACGGGTGGAAGAACTTTTGGGGGTCACTTTTTATTGTACTAGTGAGAAAATGTGGGTTATTTTTCTGTACTATGATGACATTTAAGCTGGAGATGGTAAATGTCATGTTTTTATAAAGCGTTTTTTGACTTTCAACCCACTGAAAGCACTTTTACATCAAGGAGAAACTCACACATTCACACACACTTTCATACAGCAGGGCGAGGTGGCTTATTTGCCCAAGGACACAAGGGCAGCATTCATCTGTGGGAGCTGGAATCGCACCGCCAACCTTTGGGTCAATGGATCGGACTCAAACAATGATGTTGGGATGTTGAGATGTTGCGAGTGGGATCTGAACTTCTACTGTATGACTCATTATAGATACAAACAAATTATTAAGGTGTTGCATTCTGCTGTTAATTTATTGCAGCTCATATTTTTAACAATATTGCACATTAAGAGTAGTTTTTGGGAGGATAATTCTGTTTTATGGTTTGGTTTCAATATTATCATAACTTCAACAATATATCACACTTTAAATCGCAATTTGTTATCTTGACAGGGGGATTTCAACAAAACAAAATTTTCAAATCTTCATTTTGGTATAGTTTTTAGTTCTTTTTTGGCAACTTTTTTGTGCGATTTTTACTGGTTCTTTCAAATTGCATTGGAAAAAGTAGAATTTTATGAACAAAAAAAGCAAAGTTTTTAACCAAATTAATGATATCCATCCATCTATCCATTTTCTTTCTCTTATCCGGGCCTGGGACGCAGCAGGGGCAGCAGTCTAAGCAGAGACTCCCAGACTTCCTTCACCCCAGACACTTCCTCCAGCTCCTCCGGTGGGACCCAAGGCGTTCCCAATTAATGATATATATATAATGATATTCTCAGGTACACTTTAAGATCTCACTGAGTGGTAAATGTTTATTAAAAGATGGGGAACACAGTGTTTTTCTTACATTTTTGTTCTAAATGTGCAAAATGCTGTTAATATATTGTAAAAACTAATCATAAATTGTTAAGAAAGGAACTATACATTACACTTTCACCTTTTGCGTTTTGAAATTGCATATGCTAACTAGCAGCTATTGTATTTAGCCTAATTTACAGCATCTCACTCCTCAGTGTGGTCATCGTTAGACCTGTCACGATAAACTTTGAAGGATGGTATAATGCTGCAGAGACATACTGCGATAAACGATAATACTGAAACTACTTTATGGCACTGACACAAAAACAAATAAAAGACCTCAACAGCAGAATGAAGCAATAATCAGCCAGAGAAAGTACTTATTCAACCCTCTGCAGCTCAGATGTTTGCGTGTTGCATCAAAAATAAAAATAAATCTCCTCACTACTGTAAAGAAAATATACACATGATAAATACTGAGCCCAAAATATACTGTCCCAGCTTCCATACAACGAACGACAAGTTGATATACTGATTTTTAAAACAGGGCAAGTACTCGTGGCCTTATTCATGCTCAGTAAAGTAAGAATGACATTATTGAAATTTGGTGCCATGATTATAATATTATGATATGAATAACCATCATTTTAAAATCATGAATAGGTTCTATATTTAGACTCTGCTTGACAATGATCTATAAGAGATCATCAGCGAGAAGTCCTTTTTCTCTGCATATTCTGGTGATGTAACGGTGATTGTTGATTATAGTGATTATCTAAAAGCAGCTCAGTTTGTAGAGTGTTTGTCCACTGATCAGAAGGTTGGTGGTTTGAATCCCGCTCTTGACGTTGGTAAAGCATTCAGATCCATTGGTCCACAGGTTGGCGGTGCGATTCCAGCTTTCACAGATGAATGTCGTTGTGTGTCTGTGTACACTGGAGTATGAATGGGTGTAAAGAGTCTTGAAGTTAGAAAAATTGGACCAGTTACCATAAAAAATATCCCACAAATGATTATTGGCAACTCTTTTTATCACGATATTTAGTTTTATTATTGTCCCATCTCTACTCAGAAGTCAGGGCAGAATTACTTCTATACTACTTCTACATGTTGTTTTAAGAGGCTGTTGCCAAAGTCCAAAATGTTTATAATAGACATAAAACAGAAGCTTGAATTCACAAAGTTCTTCCTCTTTCGCAGTGTTGGTGGCCGGTGATTAGTGACTTCACACAGAGCCGAGTACAGCTGCAAAGTCATTAAGGAAATGAGTACAACCAAAGGGCCGTTAGAACGAGGCACAGGCGCTTAATGATGTTTGTGTTTATCCAAGTGTCTTCTGTATCATTTACCAAAGTGCAAGCTCATGTGATGAAGAGGAGGAGGAGGAGGAGAGGAGGGGAGGTCTTTCCCACAGGCAGAGAGGCAATGACACTGCAAAAAACTCTATTTGCGTATTAGTAAGCATGGGACGATACTGAAATTTGGTGTCACGATTATCAAAGCCAAAATAATTGCAATAAACGATTATATCAGGATAATTATTCAAGCTGCTGACAATTTTAAAATGTTATGGATATGAATAATTATAATTTTTTGAATAGGTTCCATGTTTAAGCGACTGTTATTGTCGACCCTTTTTATCACGATAAACAATTTCACTGTTTACTGTCCCATCTCTTCATATTAGTTGAAATATTGCATGCATTCAGAATATTTTATTTACTTACTTACTTAGATGTGGGTTTTAAGATGTTTTGTTGCCTGAACTCTTTACAGAGAGTTCAACATATGTCTATACTGTGCTGTCAGTATCTAATTATAAACCGCTTTAATGTCCGATAATCAGGAAGTGCGGTTTAGCATGATAGTTGTTGTTAGCTTTACCGTCGCAGCAAAACTCAATGTGAAAAATGCTTTTAAAACACATTGCAGTAAAAAAAATAATACCCCAATTCCAATGAAGGCAAATCAAATTGAAAATGAGTGAATATTTACATAAAAACAATAAAGTTTATCAGTTTGAACATTAAATATCATGTCTTTGTAGTTTATTCATTTTAATATAGGTTAAAAAGGATTTGCAAATCATTGTATTCTATATTTTTTTTAAGTTTTACACAGCGTCTTAATTGGAATTGGGGTTGTAAGTGAGGAATAACATTTAGACCGCTGCGAACTGTGTAAAATAAACTACTTTTTGTTTTTCATATTTTAAAAACTGTCAAAATTGACTGTAGCTCAGTTGTAGAGTGTTTGTCCACTGCTCTCAGTATAAACATCACTGGTTGAGCATAAGATCCACTGATCCACAGGTTGGTGGTACAATTCCAGCTCCAACAGATGAATGCTGTTGTGTCCTTGGGCAATACACTTCACCCACGAATTAATGTGTGTGTGTGAATGTGTGAGTGGTTCATTGATGTAAAAAGCTTTGAGTGACTTGAAGGTGGAAAAGCGCTATGTAAAAATGTGACCATGACCATTTAAAAATCAAGTAGTGTCTTTAAATAATTTTGCTTTTTAAAAAAAATATGAATAAATCACTCTATATTATCACATTACAGGACATCAAGCAACAAGAGTTTTTCTCCTGCTCCCTCCTCTCAGATTTTAACCAAACAGCTGAGCAGCTTTGAGTTAACAGCTACTTTTTACCTTTAGTTCAGCAAAGATTGGCAATTTCAGGGCTCAAATCATCCAAATGACTCTAGTAAAGGTGTGTGGAGTTTAAAAACACAGTGAAGCACATCTTATAACATCTTAAACAACATTTTAACATAGATCAGAAAATAGTGTAATATGGACTCTTCAAAGATAATTAAAATTGCCATCTGCTTGTTCTTTATGTGACACTTTAAAGTTTTGGAGGTAAATTCATTCAACTCTGACTTTTTGATAAGGAAACAACATTATAACAAACGAAGAGCAGAAAACAGCGTAAAACAGGCCCTTTAAATGATCTTAAATGCCCAAAAACCTGATTCTAACAACACTAACAATAAATTACTCCATATTAACAGATCATTAACAGAACATCAAGCAACAATAGTCTTTCTCCTGCTCCCGTTCAGTCCCTCCTCTCAGATTTTGACTTGGGGCCAAAGTCAACCACGGGCATTTAGGTTTCCTGCCGCAAAGCTTCCGGCATCTGCACACGCTGATGTTTACACAGGATGTTCGGACTGATGCAGATTAAACAAATCCAATTTAGAGCCAGAGTTCAATCACCTTCTTTATTTCATCTTTAAGTAGATGAAGCTGGGGGCCAGATTCCCATCACTGTGTACACAAGAACTGAAACGCAGCAATCTGAATAGGTTTATATAGAACTTTAAAGGTGCTATATTATGTAAAATCAACTCTTGTGAGATTTGAAACATGTTATAATGTTATTACCGCCTCAAAAAACGACCTGGAGTTGTGTTTAGTTTCATTCACACACGTTTAACCCTTTATTATTAGTCTGTCTACATCTCCAAAGCTCAAAATGCTCTGTTCCACCTAGTGATGTCATGAAGTGGTAGTTTTCAAAAGCTTTAACAGCTCCTTTTACCTTTAGTTCAGTAGCAACTGACAATTCCAGTGCTGAAATCATCCAAATTATTCTGGTTAAGTTGTATGGAGCTTAAAAACACAATGGAGCACTTCCTGCATTACCACATGATGACATCACAAGGTGGAACAGAGTGTTTTCTGTTTGAGAGAAAAACTCAGCCTAAATATACAGGGTTTGTGAGGGTTAAACTCCAGTTATGTTTTAGATGTGAAAACAATATTATAACATAGATCAGAAAATAGCATAAAATAAGCTCTTAAAATAATCTTCTAATAATAATAAAAAAAAAAAATAAAAATATGAATAATAATAATAATAATAATAATATAATAATAATAATAATACATATTTATAATAATTTAAATATCTATTATAATTAGATTTTGGTGTGCATATAAACAAATCCATTGTTTTGTATTGTATTGGATGGGACCATGACAGAAAACTGACCCTGACCTTTTCACAAATACAAAGACCTCCTTTGTGCCCCATCATTTGTTGAAGAGGACTTTTAATTGCTGCTCATTTCAGATAAAGCTTTTGGCTGGCGTTTCCGCTCTCACCTGCGCTCTCTTTTGACTGGACTAAATGGGGCCCTCTGACCTCAAATCGCACCTGTTTGGCTCGCATCCGGGTCATTTGCTGCTCGTCAGTACAGCCAAACCAAAGGCATTCTCAATAGCGAGCTCACTGCTGCTACTTGGTTTGCTGTAGCGCTCCATGGCAGACTAGAGGCAATAGCTAAAAGATTCATCTCAAACAAATCAAAATCGCATTGAATAGAATAGACACAATTTGCAAATCACAATGTAAATCTTAAGTACCATCCTTTCCTCAAAAATATCCTGTTTTATTCTGCACAAAAACTGCTAACCCTGTAGTTTAGCTTTGTACAAACTGAAATGTAATCCTCATCTACATGGCTTTAAAATGCAAACTTAGAACAGAATCTTATTATTAAAACATAAATTGTTGATCTAATCGCAATCACAATGCTCCTCAGAAAAATGACAATATGGGAAAATTATTATTAAAAATAATTCATAAAAATCATTATTATGCATTTTCTGGCTGGTGCAACTTATTAAAAAATTATTATAAAGTAAGTATTTCACACGTGTGTTCATTTGTTAAAGTGTAAATGTTGTGATTTTGATTTTAAAATGAGACCGATTTTGATCAAAAGTAACAATACGAATAATTTCTTAATTTTTCTTATGAATTTTGTGTGTTTTTTTTGTTTACTCAAAGCCGCAGCTTGAACTCAAAAACTTGAGTCAGGATGTTTGCACGAACATGGTAAAAATAACCCCTCAAATCATATGAAAAGTACTTTTACTTTTTAGTCCTGTTCAATAATGTAGTGGAGTAGAAAGTACAAATACTGCTCTCAAATGTAGTGAAGTAAAAGTAAAAAGTACCCACTGTAAAATGTATTTAAGTAAAGTACAGATACCTAAAGATTCTAAGTAAGTACAGTACTTTACTACTTTGACTACACTAACTGCTAGTCAACACAGCCATCTCCACTAAACACAATCCCGATTCTTTGCTCGGAGCTTAATTGTATCACATTCTGTTTGCTTTGTCCTAGCGCTCCACGGCAAACTAAAGGTTGCCAAAATCTCATCCGCTACATCAGAGGGGCCCTGTTAACCCCTGAACTCTGGCTGGTGTGCGTGGACAAGGTCGCTCCTCACACCCAACATCGAGCCCATTAACACGTCGCCCTGCTGTAGAAAAACAGTTTTGACGGGCGGTAATTGGCGCTAAGTGATCCAGGACAAAAGCCCCCTGTGTGCTGGTCACTGGACGGAGCTGGGCTGGCCACTCCTGCTGCTTCACGCTTGACATTTCCTTTCTTACAGCGATGTGAGAGAAGATGAACCAGGGAATGAACCAAGAATGTCCCAGCCTGAGTCGCCGCCTGCACTGTAAAAACTGAAGGTCCATGCGTCGACTTGCGTTCAGAATATTTGTCTTGATTAGACTTTTTGACTAGTTTAGTTTTGTTGCATAAAGGGTCCATATTACGCTATTTTCGCTATGTTAAAATGTTGTTTCCTCATCTAAAACAGACCTGGAGTTGTGTTTTGCTTCATTCACACATGTTTAACACACAAACCCTGCATATTTAAGCTCTTGAGTTCTTCTCTCCTCTCAGAAAACACGCTGTTCCACCTTGTGATGTCATCATGTGGTAATACAGGAAGTGCTCCGCTGTGTTTTTAAACTCCACACACCTTCACTCGAATCATTTGGATGATTTCAGCCCTGGAATTGCTAATCTCTATTGATCTAAAAGTAAAAAGTAGCTTGAAAACTACCACTTCATGACATCACAAGGTGGAACAGAGCATTTTAGGCTTTAAAGATGTTACAGACTAATAATAAAGTGTTACTCAAACATGTGAATGAAACAAAACACAACTCCAGGTCTGTTTTTGAGGAGGTAACAACATTCCAACATGGTTTAAACCTCACAACGGTCAGTTTTGAGTAATATTGGCCCTTTAAAGAGATTTTTGTTACTGTTATTCTGTAACAGTAGTACCCGGGTGCCCATGAACAGGTGCTGAGATTTGTAGGGAGCAAACATTTAAGTTAATGTTTGCACTAAAAGATTGAAGGAGATGAAGGGAGACCAAACCAATCTCTGCAAAAAGCACAATAATGGAAAATAATCTACTCATAAAATCTCTTTTTTAATGTTTTTACAAAGTATTATTACGTTTGACCCTTGACCCATGAACACGTAACACATTCATTTTGGCCCGACTGAAGAAAAAGTTTGGTTACTCCCGTTTTATAATGTTTAAACAAAACGATGTCCGTGGAGTAAGATTTGTTTTTCATATTAAGTTCTCCATGTGTTTTTTAACTCTGTTGGTGGTGTGGCAAGTTCATTTGTAATAAGATATAAAAACCATTTAAAAACACATATTACACAATAGTGTTTTCAACAAGTAACTTGAATTTGGTGCAACTGAATATGAATCTATTTAATCAAATCTGCTCAAACTGTAATTAGGTTGATAATATAGTAATGAATTTTGTTTAAAAGGGCCCATATTACGCTTTTTTCTGATCTATATTCTGATGTTTCCTGGTCACAAACAGGCCTGGAGTTGTGTTTTGTTTCATTCATATGTTTAACACATAAACCCTGCATATTTTCAAATAGAAAACACCCTGTTCCACCTTGTGATGTCATGTGGTAATACAGGAAGTGCTCCAATATGTTTTTAAACTCCAGACACCTTCACTAGAATTGGGATGATTTCATTTTGGATGATTTCAACCCTGGAATTGCCGAGCTCTACTGAACAAAAGGTAAAATAAGCTGTTAACTTGCAAACTACATGACATCACAAGGTGGAACAGAGCATTTTGAGCTTTGGAGATGTACACAGACTAATATTAAAGGGTTACTCAACTCCAGGTATGTTTTTGAGGAAGTAACAGCATTACAACATGACTTAAAGCTCACAAGAGTCCATTTTGTGTGATATAGGACCTTTAACATTCAAACCAGTTAAAAATCATGTAGCCACTATGTTGTTAAGTGGTCAATCCAATAGAGTCAAATCTATCAAAAACAACATTCAAGTCATTCGAGTCATTCTAACTCGTATAGATGGTCTTTTTTGCAGTGCGCTCCTCCTCCTCTGCTCCTGTTCAGCCCCTTTGAACATATGAGATAATGAGGGTCTGGCTGTGAGGGCGTAATGGCTGCAGCGGGACTCATGTAGATGGGTGAGGGCTGATCCATGACGGGCCTTTCAGAGCCGGACTAATTAGTTTATGTTAGAGGCAGAAGGTCAAGGGACGCGTTTGACTGAGGCCTTTGCTTTAAATGCCACAATGGTGCGATGGGCTCCGTGCAGGTGCAGACGCTCGCACACTTTCATGTTCTCAGCTGCTTTAGCAACTTCGCCGCTACAGCAGAGTCGTAACTGACAAAAACAATGAGGTCTTTTAGGTTGGATCACATGACATTTTCAAACCTGTCTTCAATCATCACATAGACGAGTAATAATAAATGGTAATTGATAAACAACAGAAATGTGTTAATGAAGTCAACATTTTTGGATGTCAAGCCAATTCACAGACTATTCCAGTTAGAATAGATTGGTGGAAAAACATCTAAAAATATTCAAAAACAAATAAAAGTCGCTGTTACAGTCCGTGTCCTTAACAACACCCCAAGTCGTAGTCCGTTAGTGGAGCACAAAGCTGTGTACTTACACAGGTCTAGCTGCCTTCCTCATGCCATGCTCTCATCCCCATATTTACCAGGCTGACGTCAGGCAGCAGCAGCGGAGGCAGCACACAGACTTTAATACTAAATGTGGGCCCCTGTCATTACGGCGAGTGTAACCACCTATCAGAGTCTCTGAGTGATGTGGGAAACCCAGGGCCCCTCAGGCCAGGCCGCCTGCTCTGTCCAAACCAAACTGAAAACTACAGGACAGACTCAGCCCCAGGACTTCAATGAGACACAGTCCTAAGGCCCACTCTGTGGTCCTGAGGACAGCCCTGGATTATAATCCTCCTCTTCACTCGCATGCATTCTTACTCTAGACTCTGCAGGAACATTTTCTAGATATCTGCAGTCATTCAAGGTTCAGTCAAACTTTGAATAATGTGCATATTATAAAGTACAGCTCATAAAACAGAAATCTAAAGGAGTAAACAGCAGCACCTGGTGAGAGGGAGCAGTGCAGCTCAGCAGACCATGTGATGTCTTTATGAGGGACAGCTGCTCTGGACTTTGTAGAGTCTGAGAGGGACAGAGAGCAGAGCCAAAGGGCCAGACCCAAACGCCTTCACTATCACTCCAGGCCACGGCTGCCTTTGGCCCTGCTAACTGTTCCATGAAATGGGCCCCAGGAACAGTGCAAACCTCCCAGAAACAGGCTGCTCACTGTTAGCCAACAGAGCTCTCTTTGTGTGAGAATTGTCAAAGCTGGCCCTTTCCTGTACTGGCCCTGCCTTTCTTTTAAGCCTCAGCTGTGAGCAAACAAAGCCGGCTTAAAAGTTAGCATGATGCTAGCTTAGCCTGGCTCTGATAGTGTCAGTGAGTTTGGGCTCTCTGTTCTGCAGGTGGACATTCAATGGGCCATTAGAGAGGCCACTCCGGGTAATCTGATGGGATTATTCATGAAAGGGAAATGGCTTTTTGGGTCGTTGTCTTATAAATAACTTGAATAAATCCCTCCAAAATTTCAAAACGACTAAAGTTATTGATGCACTATGACGTAATGCAGGCTCTGTCACCTGTTATTGCTTTGCCTGGAATGTTTCACAGTATGGCATTAAATTTATCTCCATAGACACAAGCCAGCCTGAGTATTATAATTGCATACATAAATTCAAAAGCCCTAGAAAAATTTCAAATGTGCTTAAAATGTGTGAGTCTGTTATTACATCCAGGCAGAGAAGAACAGCAGTAGCACTTTATGATTCATTTTCCTAACTGTTCCCAAGGTTGCAATTTTTCCAATTTTAAGGATTCTGCGCCAATGACTTCCGTTTCATTCGTCAAGCCAAATATTTGCAGACGGATGTAATAAACAAGGCTCTAGTTTCAGACCCACAGACAACGTAGAAATATCGTTCTTCTATCGTACATAGTGAACTGTTTGGTTGTGAACAAAGTTTGCAAATCGAATCGCAGCTGAATAAATATCGAAAGTTGATCAAATCACAAAGAACCATAATTTCCACCACAAACATGAAAATCTCCTGTCTTATTCTGCATAAAAAGTAAATATAGACGATAAACGATAATACTGAAACTAATTTATGCCACAAGGGCAGATTTAAACCACAAAAAATATTCCAAATGTACAATATTATTAAAAAAATATGATATCAGTCCATATGTCAAGCTTTAAGTCAATTATTTTTACTGCATTTAAAATTTGCACTTTGAACAAAATCCCATGATTAAAACGTAAATCACAAATCTCAAAGCTTTGCATTTAGATACCGTTTCCAAAATTGCTCAGCCCTATTATGTACAAATATATAATGTGACAAAAGGAGTATATTGACACTTTGCAGGGGTGTTACTGCATGTATGTCTAGGGAGGAATGCTCAGCAGCCATGGTGATACAATGCAAACATGAGCGAACAATGTCTGGTAAGTTTGAAGATCATCTGAAAACCTGAAAAGAAATACAAAATGGATTTAACCAGCGTATTTTTGGGAACCTGTGATCAATATGGGACAACAATGCAGATATGGTTCCATTTAAGTTTTGATACTGAACAAAAAGTGTCTGAAAAACTGTCGGCTTATGCTAATGCTAGCTTGCGACTGTAATGTTATTTGAGAGAGGCTTGTTTAACAGCACAGATAAGCTCATCCTGTTGTCGGTTTGTTCTTTCTGGTCTGATTGTTGAAAAAAAAGCTCGAACATGAGTAACAACGCCTCAGACAGAGCAGTGTTAGCTCGAGTTAGCGTCATCAACAGCTTTTCTTTATGTATAAGTTGTTGCCTTCCCTATGCGCTATGGGTAAAACCACTGTTTGCATCTGTTTTGGAACACATGACACAAACAGGAGGCAGCAGAGTCATTTACAGTTAGTTAATTCCCCACTGAGAGGCCCAGCTAAACACTTGTTCCAAAAACCTGGCTGCAGGGAAATATTTGCAATGGTTTCCGTCCAGATGTGGGTCACTCGGTTCCACAGGCGCAGGTGAACGAAGCAGGTTTGTTTGTTCGGTCACTCTCTTTCCACACTGAGTTGGAAGAAACGCCACAAACAGAATTCTACAACAAGACGCGTTTTTGTCCAGAGTTTACCACAGTGAAATGACAGTGTGGGCTGCTGCTGCTTTGGGGCCTGAGCAGGTGTTCAGTCTCCACAGTAAAAGCTACGGCTAAGCTAGGGATGGTTGGGTTTTTGTTTGTGTGTTTTCAGCTAATATGAATATGATATATATTTGTCTTGTGTTGTAGCCGATTACTGTTATTTGCAGAAGTCAAAAGTTGTTTAGCTATGATCTGGTGTGGAGTCTAGTGCCGAACAGCTTAATGTCACTTCAAATAAAGACTAAACTAAACTTAAATCAGACCTGTTGTGCTTGTGTCGCTCTATAGTTATAATATATGACACCTGTGGATCATTTTGTTTTAATTTGCACATTTTAAATCGCAATATTCATCCAAAACGACTTAATAAAAGAAACAAATCCGCTGACTTCCGGGTTGGGAAACTGCAGTGCCCAATGGGAGCTGACATCGCCGTAAAAATCATCACAACAAAGAGCCGTGGAGCTGTCGGCGCCCCCTATGGACAGCTGCACATCACACTAGCAAGTAGCGGATTAAAAAAAAAATAAAAATTTACTAAAATGGCTATCCGACGCTGCCAAATCCTACTCAAGTCAGAGAAGTTGACACATGCTGGTGGCAATATAGCGTCTTGAAAATAAGTAATTAATAAGTAATTAAACATGCAGAAACCACTCCAAATACAACTTCAAGAGGGTTAATAGTTAATAATTCAACTATAAAATGGTTAAAAGCTCTGAAAAGAATAGGTCTGATTTAATAAACTTAATATAAATAATAAAATATTTATATTATAATATAATAGTTTCTTAATATTAACGTGTGGATAATATTAATATTATACTAGTTTTGATACACAGTAGACAGAATACAGACTAAAACTATTCAGGAATGTTAGAATATTCAGTCAAAATTTGTCCAGTGAATTTTTGTTTTCTTGATCAGTATTAATACTTTCAAATTAGCTCATATCTGGATCTCTGGACCGATACTGGTATATTAAAAAATACCATTCATTAGGGCTGTGGAATTGGTCAAATTGTAAACAAGAATCAGTCTGTTGTAATAATCAGAGATCTACTTGGGTGTTTTTACTCCAGACGTCTACAGACAATAATTTGGAGAAGTGTTCAGACCTTGGAGGAAGAAATGTAACTATTTATGTTAAATGGCAACAATTAAAAGTCTGTATTGGATGCACTGATACAATATTAGTCTAGAGTATTGGCACCGACACTTCAAAATTTGCTGGATCACTTATCAGTTACATAATATCAGTTAGGCCAATATTGTGATTGGGCCTTTAAATGTGCATAATATGTATTTACAAGTTGGTTTTGGCCTAGAAAGTCTCGAAAGATTTCAACTTTTACTCATATGAAGCTGTTCAGTGGCTATTTGAATGATAAATAACAGTTGCATAACACAGTTGCATCTCTTGTGTAATAAGTTAACTGTGTTTTAAGGAAATAAGCGGCATTTTCCATCTCTACACTGGTATCTGTTAATATTGGGTAAGAGGAGATACTTAAAGTCAAAGCATCGAAATCGAAATAAAAATCAGGGACGCACCAATCCAGCTTTTTATGTTTTGGAAATGCATACTGAAAGTCTAAATCGAATAGAAAACTGCGATTGATGAATATGAGGAGAAAAATATCCCATCGCCAGCCCTACCACATATGGAGGGATATTGACATTAGCTCTGATGTTCACCCTCCCTTGTCTGGGCTGTTGATGTGAGGCCTGTGCAGGTGTCCTGGGGCCTCCTCTTGGGTCAGACTGAGGCACACGGAGCCCTCTGGAGACTAGACCACTCAGAGGGATCGTCTGAAAGAAACGGCCTCTTTCACTGAGTGTGCTTTGGCGCGCTGCTCTGTAATCACAGATGATTCGGCAAAGAACCAAAAAAACCCACTTTGCAGTTTAGAGTTTACTTCTTATTCCTGTGACACTGTTCAAATATTAACTAACCCATTTTCACAGCAAGACACCTGTATATTTTGATCAGAATGAGCACACTGTTTAGCAGAGGTGCGACTAAGTCATTGTTTTTGCAAGTGTCAAGTACGTCTCAAGTATTTTGCCTCAAGTCCAAGTCGAGTCCAAGTCCTCAGCCCTCTAAACCCTTTTCAAGGCTTTAAACTGAACTACCAAATACAGCTCATTTTTTTTTTTTTTTTAGCAATTTACATGATTTTCCTGATCCTGGTCCATGGTCCTTCTTAAAAATTTTACATAGAGAAGCCAGGGGGGCATGTTCCAGTTTGGTTCTTTACATTTAAGCAGAGAAAAGTGTTTTTTTTAAACAGAACAGAACAGAACAGAATTTATTTATTATATATATTTTTGAGGAGAAGCATCAAGTCATCTTAAGTCACAGGCCTCAAGTCCAAGTCAAGTCCCAATTCAGTGACCCTCAAGTCCACGTCGAGTCCCAAGTGTGAGTCCATTTTGTCATGTCAATTCTCAAGTCCTCAAAATAGTGACTCCAGTCTGAGTCAAGTCCAAGTCATGACTTGCAAGTCCCCCCCTCCGATGTTTAGTTTAACATTTGACAACTTTATCTTTTTCCAATGGTTTCGGTCAGATTACAAAATGTGGATATTGCCATAGTAACTGACCATTCAAAGCATCAAATAACTGGTAAAAAGTGGTATATTCATTATGATTCCTTGAGTAGCGATTTGACCCGTGTTATGAAACCCAACTTTCAGAATAACACAACAGTTATTCTTTTACAAGCGGCTAGAATGATTTTCCACCCCAGCAGAGGAGTTCAAGTTTAATCCTTTAATGTAACTTAAAATTTATCTTTTAAAATGTTCATAATTCTCACAAATATGCTGTGACCTGAATAATCACAATTAACTGTTACTCGAATAATCTTGGCATATATAACTAGACAAACATGAATACACAACTACAACAAAATGTAGAAAATATTCCAGCTACAAAAAACAGTGAAGAAGAATGGACTGTGATCCGTGGTCTCAGTGCCAGATGTGGAGGTCAGAGCAGGTGCATCCTCTGTCTTATGTTCATTTCTGGAGTTTATGGAGTTTATGGAAAACATCTGCACAGGTGGCCCCTCTGCTCTCCACCTCAAATCTACTGCAAACTCGTCCTCCAGTCTCTCTTTGATGGAATAAGGAGGCACAGATAGTCAAAATACAACATGAAGCTACAATGATTAACTGGATAATCCTGACTTAGGGTAGAAGAAGCTTAAACTGAAAAGGGAGCGTGGCAAAAGCTCTCAAAATGATTATGTATCTCTGTATCTGACCCGAACTGCACTCACAAGACTACACCTGCAGGGGGAGTTTATGTAAAAACAACTATTTATACAGGAAAAAATGACTAAGAAACAATCTATTCATATAAAAAGAGATTAAACTTGTGAATCTTGAGTTTAATCTGACTTTTTACATATGAATACAGAAAAATACCAAATCTTCAGCGAACTCACTTCTCCTTTCTGTGGTTTTTTAAATATAAATCTTTACAATCTGAAAAAAATTATCCGAGAGATACAACAATTGGCTGACTAAGACCAATCAATCGACTAAACGAATAAAGCCCAACAATCCTACTGACTAATCAACGATAAAATAAATGTATTTCATTGTATTTTGATAATCGTAATCCGTTCTGACTAAAACAGACTCTAAAATACATATGAAAACACCTTTTTGTAACAAGAAAGTGGCATAATTAAATTGAAAAGTCAAAAAATAGTAAATCGTTTCTAGTTTTCATCAAGACCCCAAAGAAAACTCAGGACATGAGAGAGGGACTACGTTTCTCGGCTGGCCTGGGAAAGCGTTGGAGTTGGACCAGAGGCGCTGGAGAAATTGTCTGGATTGAGAGACATCTGAGAGCTCCTGCTTAGACTGCTGCCCACGACAGGTAATTTTCATTAAAAAATGCACTTCATTCATACATATTCTCCATCTAGACACCTTCAGTTGTCCTTTATTTGGTTGAGAATGTATTTTAAAAATCTCAACGTCCAATAGAAATAATCGTCTGACTAGTCTACTGATCGAAAACGTAATCGCAAACTAGTCGACCACTAAAATAATCGGTAGTTGCAGCCCTAGAGCAACGACGAATTCCAAAAAGCCCTGCATATTTCTAGATCCCAGCTGTGAGGTTTACCGAAGCATATTTTTATCGAGAAAAGCCAACAAGGAGGGAGAGCCATGCACAGCTGCTGGTCTAATTTGCTCTAAGCATGTACAAATAGGACAGCCCACATGGACCATAAAAGTGGAGTGGAGGTTTTGCTCAACGCGGCACTTTTGTCTGACCAAAGAGACAGGGACGGCTTCCAAAGAACAAACACAAAAGAAAGAAGAGAAGACGCTCACTGTTCAACTCACGGCTTAACTCTGAGTGACAGGAAGGGGAAGAAGAAGTTCAATTTCATTCCAACATGGATTCGTCAAAAGTATTGAAAATCAGAGACTAATCGATACTAAAACCAGCATCGAAATTTGAATTTGAACAAGTATTGATACTAAAAAGTCACATCAACTGGACAGAAATTAACTTTTCCTGCAGCTTTAGAATGATGTTGAGCTGTATCAGAACAAGTATAAGACACATAGACTAGTATACATCCATGGACCATAAGAACCTACCTGAATAACTGAAGGATTACAAAGATATAAGGCCACATGGGAATATAAAAAAAAAGTACTACCATTTAATGTTAAAGACGACATTCCATTGTCTAAAGAAAGAGTTTTTAATTATCATCAATAATCAATAAACTCATCTGTCCCCATGGAGACAAACAGCTGACGTAACCATGCCATGTTTCAGCAGTTTTGTGAGATCTGTGCTCACATAAGATTGCATATTTTTCGATGTATTTTTGAGCTATAAGAACAGCTAGAATGAAATAAAAGCTACAACAGACATTAGACCATTTTAATGCCATACTAACATTCCAGGCAAAGCAATAACATGTACATGGAGACAAATACATGGCGCTCCTTTAATGAATCACTGGTCTTAGCATCTACAGAAGCAGTTTCTTAATAAAATTAGAATATTAAAGTATTTTTTTTTGCCAATCTATCAACTGCATTGAGGCAGAGGGACAGAATGTAGCTCAGTTAGTAGAGTTTGTCTACTGAGGGTGAAAGTTGCCGGTTCGAATCCTGCTCTCGACATGAACATCATTGGTTAAACGGTCAAATCTACTGACTGACCATTAAAATTCCAGCTCCCACAGATTACTGCTGTCATTGTGTCCTTGGGCAAGATCTTAGACTTTTATCCTTTAAAAATAGAAATCATGTTATAGGAAGTATCAGCACGTACTTTTGCCTTTTTTCAAACAGCTTCCTCTATTTCACATATCCATCCTTATTTTTCCTTTGACGGCATCTGAGCTCTGATGAGTTTCAGTTTACATAAAGCACAATTGGTTGCGGCGTTACGGTAATGCAAAGTCCGCAACCACGAGTCTATCGGCGGCGACAGCATCTGACGCTATAGACGCTATAGGTGTCTGCGTACACTGGCGTATGAATGTGTAAATGGGTGAGTGGTTCCTTGATGTAAAGCGCTGGAAGTTGGAAAAGTGTTAAATAAAAATGTGACCAGTGACCATTTATCGAAGGTGGTTGCAGATCTCCAACTGTATATTCTCCAACTGACATATTCTTACATAGAGAAGGTAGTTGAAGTATCTTGCCCAAAGACACAAAATAACCCAAGAAATAAACAGTATTTCAGTAGCCGCTTGGAACGTCTTCACTCCTACAACGGTTTGTCCAGTTGACAGATTTAAACTTTGTCGTTTGCTCTGGATCAGACCTGGACGACTGAGGGATTACACAGACTATAACTGACAGAGTTTAGTACTTTACAATTTACTTCTTTATTTTGTTTAGTTAAATAAATGCATTAAATTCTATTCATAGCCATGTCTCAAGGTGAATACTGTATTTTTTATAACCCCAGAGGTTGTTTCCGATGTTAAACGCTGCCAATAGTCCTCTTGTTCCTGCCCTGTACATGCATTTTATAGCACATGGGATTTTTTATTTGCATTTGAGCAATTTGCACTGGAAACCCCCAGTATATCCCAGGAGCCCTGTACACTGGAGCTGCTGCACATTACATTACCTGCTCCCACCGCACGGATATTAAAGTGCGTGCGCGGGTACTTGTCACATTGTGGGGACTCGCACATAGACCTGTGTCGTTCGTGGGGCAAAATGGAAATCATTTATTATTAGATCAACAACATGGCTTAAAGCGTCACTGTCGTGTTTCTGTTTAGAGCTGCTTGTCTTAGAAAAGGTATCGTTTTGCCTGGAAAGTTAAACAATTACGAGTTAATACAATTGGCTCTGTGCGCAGTAACACGTTAGCTAGCTCACTGTGTCTCAAAGGTTATGCTAACGTTTATTAAAAGCGTAAAATATTAAATAAATAACCTATTAAGATTAAAATTCATTAAAATAAAGACTACCTGACCTGTTTTTAAATGTAGAATACTTCAGTTTTTGGTGTTGTTTTAATATTTATTACGCCTCAAAATCAGCATTAGCATTAGCACTGAGACACAAACTTAGAGGTGTTTGTATCGCTCGAAATGCTGTAATGTTCCACACACCTATCTCCATGGAAATAAATGACGCCACCAGGCATTTACAGGTCAGATCTGTGGAGAGGCGAACCCCACTCACAGTAAGAAGGCATGTTTTTCAAGATAATTTTGACTAGTGAAGACACCCGTGAAGTCTGACGTCACCCACAGCGGGCAAATTTGGACCATAGTTTGAACTCCGACCACGAGTATCATAGCAACCAAAGAGCCAATCCAGAGCAAAGATGTTGAAGGTAACGCCCCTTCCTGCCCACACCGCTGGTTTGGCAGGAAGCAGGCTCTTAGCAATAATGTCAGTGAAACCTATTGCTAACGCTAGCTGGTCACTGGTCTGTTATTAATGTTCATATCTTGATTTACGGAAAAAAAGCAAATTAAAAACACCAGGATCATGTAGAGCGGGTTAATACGGACATTTTAAGACAAGTCTGACAGCAGCAGATACAGCAAGATGTAAGTTTTTTTTCAATAGGAAGTGATTTGGAGCTAGAATCGATGTACCCGGAAGCGCGCCCATGCTCACTTCCTATTTGAAACACGATGGCTAGCAGGTTAGCTATGTCCATTTATATATACAGTCTATGGCTCGGTCTCCAGGAAATGAACTTAAGTCAATGTAATGTCCCCAAGAAGCACGGAAACCCAACCTGTGTGTGCTTCTGTGTGTGTGTGTGTGTGTGCGAACTTTCATACTTACCTGGTGTCAAAGTGGGGTTTCCCTTTAGACAGCGGATAAACAGGAGACTTCAAACACTAAACTAGGTGCAAATGAACCGAGTACTGACAGCTTTAACTTTCCATCCCACAATGAATCCATTCACATGACCTTAACCGTGGAAACTGTTGCTAAAGTAATCCGGCTACAGTTTAAGCGACCTTTCGTACTCTATGTATGTCTTTTTCCCTTAGGTCTTTAAGTCGGTGCCAACAACAACACAAGGCATCAGCTGATATAGAGAGAGGTAGCTCAAATTTGCATGATTTAAAAATGGCGTCTTTTCAGAGCGAGGGGTTTAATTGAGGAGGTGAGGAAAGGAAAATCCAACAGACTTCCTCTTACCTGTTTGGGTTTAAAGTTGCAGTGATGTTTTTTCCGGGGGTCATTTTATATAAGACTTCTTGAGATGCAGGTGGGATGAATCTAGGTGTCTATCCAAATATGGTCTCAGAGGTTTTTTGAGGGAACTCTGCAAAAGAACAGAAAAATGATGTAGAACTCAAAGTGAAAGTACAGATGTGTGTCCGCCATAATGTCCCTGAATAAGTTATGGAAGACTAAAGTAAGGACTCAAACTTAGAACATATTTTTCCTTAAAGAGGGAGTATTTTACTTCTAAGGAGTATTAAAGAGGAGGTATTTTACTTCTATGTGTATTAAAGAGGAGGTATTTTACTTCTATGGGGTATTAAAGAGGAGGTATTTTACTTCTATAGGGTATTAAAGAGGAGGTATTTTACTTCTGTGGGGTATTAAAGAGGAGGTATCCTCCTTTTGCTCTCTGTGCTAAGTCCCTCCCCCTTCAGAGCGCTATCACAACACAATCAGCATACATCACCCTAATAAAATGACTGCACATCACATCAGGTTTGTGAAGGTGTAGAGTACAGTTTTGTAGCATGTTTTTTGTATATTTATGGAGAATTGTCGTGCAGGAGTGTGGGTGATGAAGGTTTGTGGGCGGAGCTTGTGACAGAAACATACTACTAACCATAAAAAGGGTTCAAATAGGTTCCAGGAGAGATCGCTAGATTATTCAAACCTGCTTGGATGACATGTAAAACTTCTTCAGACAGGTTTTTGACGAGGGAACAAAGTTGTAACTTGGTAGAAAGCTAAAAAAAAAAAGCTTTTCCACTTTTCAGACACTCAAAACGCTTTACATTAATGATATGGAATTATGCAGTAAAGAATAAAAGCTAAGTAACAACTAAATATTTTTTGACAAAGCAAAGACTCAATTCCATCCTCAGACCCAAAACAAACAGGAACAAAGAGAACAATAGATGGCCATTACAGGTTGAATAGGGTCGTTAAGGCTGAAATGGGAGATAATAGCTTTTTACAGTTTCGTTTTTTTCTTGGATGAGCAGCAAAACATCTTCACTCCTACAACGATCTGTCCAGTTGACAGATTTAAACTTTGTCTATGTGCATATATCTTACTTCTGTTTGTAGATAAAATGTAGAAAGCCATAAAGTTCCATTCCCAAAGCCGGGCGTCACTCTGCTTTTGGAAATGGGATTTTATTTACGCTTATCTGACTTGACACTATGAAAAGTTTCATTTCTATCAGATGTTGCCAGGTAAAAGACAGGTAAACAGAAAGAGGGGAAATCATACCTGGCAACATGGAAGGACATATTCAAATCACAACGTTGTTTTAAGTTCAACCTTTTTGAGTTCATCACAGCTTCGTCCTCGCTGTAACATATTTTTATCAGAGTAAACATCGTCAAGTGAAGCCAAAGACGCCATTCTCCCCAAAAAATCTTGTAAAAATAACTTCGATATAAAGCAGCCTCTATACTTCACCCCTGACGATCAATGTTTAGTTTGTTTATCTGCGATGAGATCCGGAATATTTTAGGAAATGCATAAGGACATCTGTACATACACTTTAACTATGCTCAGGAAGAACAGCCCAGAACACTGAAAAATATTAGGCATGAACTGGTCCAGCTTTTCCAGTTTTAAGCCCGATTTTGACGCTATACAGTATGTTTAAGTATCTGCAGATTCCCGACATCCACAGATACCAGCGCAGACTCAAAACAGCATTTATTTTCTTTATACAAGAATAAAATGAGACAAAGCTGATCCAAATGTGTTATGTAGCTGTTATTTATCCCGTTATTTGTCCCTGTAACTACAGAACAAGTCTGTATGAAGAAAAACTCAAACACTACAAGACTTTCTGGGTTAATTATGAGCAGTCTTGTTACTTCTATTTATATGGTAAAGTAGAATATCGATTGAGCCAATATCTGGAAGTCGATATCCAATCCAGCTAATGTTTCAGTATATTGAAAAATAAAACTAGAGCAGATTTAAAAAAAAAAAAGTGGCGGAACAAAAAATAAAGAAAAATTATTCTATTAGTGTCTATGTCTATTATTAATTACATAAATTCAGAATATCAATCATTATTTAAGTTGTTTTGTCTATGGTTTGAATTCACTAAAATATTTGCAGAGTTACTAGTGAAGGAAATTGAAATGAAAGATCTAATTTCATTTTGCAACTTGTATGATCCACAACAACAAATCAAGCACTACGTGACTTTTCTGCTGAAGGATCCACCACCTGCGTGTCTCAACGATGAATAATGTCATTTCTTTATCAAGAATGGAGATAAGTACATGATACAACCAGGCCGAGTTACAGGTCAGTTCTGTGGAGAGGCCACTCACAGGTAGAATGCATGTTTTTTGTTTCAGTATCATTGTTTATCGTGTATGTTTACTTCAGCGATATCGAACTTCAAAACGTGTTATCGTTTCTCTCTCTCTACCTCAGGCCCAAAGCAGGGACTCACAACTCAATGAATGGAGCATTGTGATGAGTCTCTACCAAGGCAGCGAATGTTTTCACTTCCATTTGATCCGTGGACGAGGCTGCTAATTGGGTAAGCGTGTTCCCAGGTCACAGCGAGGTTCCAGTTTCCGTAAATATAGGAACTCTGCAGCAAAAGGACTATTACAATTCCCAACCAGGTTTAAGCCAGCTTCAGGCAGTAGATGTAATTTATTTCTAGTAAACCGCAGGGCCAGAACTCTCCTCCTTTCTCTCCTCATCACTCTTTACACAGCATTTTATCGTTCTCATAGGTGCTGTAGTAAAGCAAATATATGTTTTTATGGAAGCAATACTTTCACTTGTGCTTGATTCATATTTTATTAAAGGAACAGTCTTGTTATTGGAGTAGAAAGTTTTGCGTTCTATTCCCACTGTGAGTAGCTCGATAAGTGGAAAAGCATTATGTTGACAATATTACATAACGTGAAAATTTGTGTTTCTTGCACCTTGTCTTTATATTAGAGATACTGGGAGATACAGTGGACAGTTATAGAAGCGTTTTGTGGAGCTAAATTATTCCCTGATTGTGGGAAAGATGGATTGGCATTGGCAGAGTTGTGTTTTAGGTTTTTCGTCGAGTGATGTAGAAAAGAGGGCGCCATCGTCTGTGTGAATGGTCATGTATGTTAGCGAGACTGAAAAATTTACTGGATTGGATAATGAGACGATTTCCTGGTTGTAATCGGCCCAGAAAGTCTCATAATGTTGGAACTTAAATTTATACAAAGTTGTTCTGTAGTTACTTGAGAGATAAAACAGCTACATAACACATTTGGATCATTATTTTATTTTAGTGTAAATGAAATAAATGCGGTTTTCACTCTCTGCACTGGTATCGGTTGATATCGGAAATCAGCAGAGGCTTAAAGCCACAGTATCGAAATCGTTAGCGAAAGTGAAATCATAGGTTGTGTCCCGATTCAAAGGCTGCACCCTTCGAAGAGCGCTCCTCCATGTACCCTCCGTGGATCGCAAAGGCCGTGCCGAAATGGGACAGGCCTACGCCATGGAGCGCACGTCAACCGCCGTCTGTGTGCTTACATTACGTCACCTAGCAACCGTGAGAACCGTGGCTGCTGACTCTATTTTCTCCCATAGAAGAAGAGATGAGTGGTGCATGATGGGATATAGAAGTGGGTGAAGTCGCTTCGTTCACGGGCAATCTCAATGGAAACACAGGGCACACTTGTCGGTTGTATTCGTGGGGGGCATGAAATGGGACAGGCCTTGTCTCTCCGGAAGTGACGTAAGTGCCCTTCAAATGCATCCGACGAAGTGTGAAACCGTCGAATTGGGACACGGCAATAGACTGTATAAAGAAGTGAGTGTGACGTCACCCACAGCGTTCACTCCAGTCAAATGAAGCTCATCAAGGCGAATTTGGAGCAAAGTTTCATATTTGAAATTCTGACCACGAGTATCGTAGCAACCAAAGAGCCAATCCGGAGCAAGGCTGTTGAAGGTAACGTCTCTTCCCGTCCGCACCACTGGTTTGGCAGGGAGCAGGCGCTTGGCAACGCTGTCAATCAAAACTGTTGCTAGCGCTATCAGGAGCAACCTTGGGGAAAGAAAGCGCCTGATTTGTCTGTTATTAATGTTCATATCTTGATTTACAGACACAACAGTGAAATAAAAACACTAGTTTCATATGAACATTGTAAGACCAAAATGACGAGTCTGACAGCAGCAGTTACAGAGAGAGGGGCCACAGTTTTTCAATAGAAAGTGAATTGAAGCCAGAGTTGATGGAGCCGGAAGCACGCGGTTAGCAGGTTAGCTATGTCCATGTATATAAACAGTCTATGGGTGTGATTTCTTTGTTCTACTCGTCATGTTTTGTCTGTTGTGTTACATTATCTCTAAATCATAAATCATATGTTGCCTCCAAACATTTAATAACGATAATAAAGTGCTAACCATATTTGACAAGCCTCTCAAAGCGCTCAACTGTAGTAATTATTCTATCACTCCGCACGTGGTGATGGTAAGCTATATATGCACCTAGCCACAACTGCCCTGGGGTAGACTGACGGAAGTGAGACGGCCAATTATACCTGTCACCATAACAGATTCTGAAGTACAATATACTGCTAAAGAAAACAGACAAAAACGATCATGTTTAATGGTTTTATGCGACTGATATGATCTCACTAAAGCAGGATTTCAATTAACATGAGCTGCAATTAATAATAATAACATTTAATGAGCTGTAGAAGTTATTTATTCAACCCTCTACTGATCATCATAGCATCGTAGTACAGAAAAATAATGAAAAGTTCCCCACTGGTATATAGAAACCTAAAATAACTGCTTCAGCGATCATGTATTGAATGAAAAGTCGTTCACCACATTCACCACAATCACAGACCAGGTGGCAAAAGTGTCACAACAACATATAATACATATTTTTAACATATAAAACATTAAAAAAAAAATACCAGAGATGCCCCGAGCGTAAATGCCATTAAAGGAATAAGTGTTTTTCACAGACAGGGGGCAGTATGTGATCTCCACAGACCTGACTAGTCCTGATTTCTTCCTGTGGGTCTATCTTAAAGAAAAGGTGTTTGTGAATAAACCTCAGACAATAAACGACTTAAGATGTAATATTGAGGATCAAATAAGAGCCATAAGTCCGGAAATGATTTAAATGTTCTGTAAAGTGTGCTGGATCAGGCTATTCAAAGACAAACCCAAAATGGTGGACACATAAAAAACATTATTTTTAAAAATGAGATCATTTTTACTTCCCCTAGTTTAAGTCGTGATAAGTTCAAGTGCAAGTGAACAATTATAACCGTATATATTGTCAAAAAATATCTGAAGGTTCAGTTTATCTACTGCTAAAATTTGGTGAGTTTAACTTAAGAATTATAGGAGCTACTGAAGATTTAAAAGTGTCAGTGACTTTTGAGCCGCCCTGTACTTTAGTGTTTCCATAAATAGTCCATAGTCAAATTTTTTCCCCCATATAGTCAAAAACACAAGATGAACAAAAGGAAAAAATATGATATAAATGACACTTTCTGCTTCTATTGTCAGAAACAAGTAGTTATATTACGTTTTTAATAATCTTTTTTTATCTTTAGAGGCGAGACGCAGCATTTATACTCCATAAATTGTATTAAATAAACAGACATCGCTTGTGCTACATCAAAGTCTCCAGGGCTGCAGCCAAATAAAGAAACTCCTGACGTCTTCTTGGCGTTGCGTTTGTTATGATAAAGGACTTGTTTGTTTATGTAATCAGTGCCTCGGACATTTTACTCAAGCCCCGTGTGACATATATTTTGTGCTACGACAGTAAGAGGCTGATTTTGTAATTTAATGATATTCTCTTGTCCTAAAGAAGCGCCTGATTTTAACATTTAAAGGATCCACTGATGAATTCAACCTACTTAGTTAAACACATGTTCAGTCAACTAAAGACACATCCTGCACTTCCATTATTCTAGGAAAAAAGAGGCAAAAAACCCCAAAAAACTATCAAAACTATTATGATCTGGCCATGTATCTGACTCAAACTGCACTTATACGGCTACACCTGCAGGGGGCGCTCATGCAAAAGCAACTATTAATATAAGTACATTGTTTCTTAGTACTTTTTTCTGCATAAAGACAGATTTAGATTTCAAATATTTTGTTTAATCTGCTTTTTTATTTATAAATATACAAAAGAAAAAACAAATCTCACTCACTAACGAGGGATGCACCGATTCAGATTTTTCTGTTCCGATACCGATATCGATACTTCAGCTTTAAGTATTATTATCGTTATTATTATTATTATTAAGGAGGAGAAGAAGAAGAGGAAGAAGAGGAGAGAAGAGGAAGAAGGAGGAGAGGAGAAGAAGAGGAGGAGGAAGAAGAGGAGAAAGAGGAAAAGGAAGAGGAAGGAGAAAGGAGGAAAGAAGAAGAGGAAGAAGAAAAAGAGGAAGAAGAAAAGGAAGAAGAAGAAGGAGGAGGAGCAGATACATAGGAAGAAGAAGAAAGAAGAAGAGGAAGAAAAAGAGGAAGAAGAAGAGGAGGAAGAAGAAGGAAGAGGAAGAAGAAGATGAATGAGAAAGGAGGAAAGAAGAAAAAGAAGAGAAAGAAGGGGAAGAGGAAGAAGAAGAAGAAGAAGAAGAGGAAGGAGAGGAGGAAGAAGAAGAAGAAGATGAAGAAGAAGTGGGAGAAGAAGTGTATTCACAAAAGATTTAGTCCCAAATCATCACAGAGAACTCACACTGTACAAATCCTTATAATCTAAACAAAATCATTATCGACTAAAACTCCAACCGATTACCCGATTATTTAAGCGATTAATCGACTTAACAACTAAAGTCTGAGCCCTAAAGGCCTCGGTAAAACCCTGTGGGAAACCCTGTCCCGGGGCACGTGTTTGGCGTCCTCGCCCCCTGTGCTTTCGCCTTGTTGCCGTGGGAGCTGCAGGTGTCACAGTGACATGAGCCTGACTCTGAGCCGAGTCCAGGTCTGTCAGGTCTGAATGAGCTTATTTTCCACGTCTCTGCAGTGGCACTTTATGAGGTTCTGGCTTTATTTGTTTGTTTTTGTCATGGAATTTACATTTCCTCTATTGCACAAGAGGCCAAGACAACCCCGAGTGCCAGCTGCAAGTGCACTGCAAAAAAGAAGATCTGCCTGCGTTAAAATGGCCGTCCGGGGAGCAAGAAATGTTGTTTTCTGATCTGTTATAATGTTGCTTCCTCGTCACAAACAGACCTGGAGATGTGTTTTGTTTCTTTCACACATGTTTAACACACAAACCCTGCACATTTAGCCCGACTTCTTCTCTCAAACACAAAAACCACACTTGAAAACTACCACTTCATGACATCACAAGGTGGAACAGAGCATGTTGCGCTTTGGAGATGTTACAGACTAATATAAAAGTGTTACTCAAACATGTGTGAATGAAACAAAACACAACTCCAGGTCTGTTTTTGATGAGGTAACAACATTATAACACGATTTAAAGCTTCACAAGAGTCAGTTTTGTGTAATTTAGCTTTGAGGTTGATCTTGTTCCAGAGTGTTGGCCTTAAACTTACTCCTTACGTATCTTGCAATAGTTTATTTTCAGCTATTTTTATTGCTCTAAGAAAAACACATATATTCTTGCTGTATGTGTTTTAGCCTCTCCACAGATCTGGCGTGTAACATGGCCTGGTAGCGTCATCGTCGCGTCGCCATGGAGATGTACACTGGATGCACTCTCTCATTCACAATGTTTTTTATTTTATTTTTCTATGTTGTACATTTAATATACAAAAATAAGTCAGATAAATAGCATTGTGTAGTAAAAGAAAATACTAAATACTTTTTTTTTTATATTTTAGATTCAAATCTTCAAAGTATCCACCCTTTGCTTTGTCGAAACAATATTTAGTCGAGTTATTTAACTGATTTTACTATTCCGCAGATCTTACTTCATATTTTAATGTCTTCTGTTTGCATATAAAATGTAAAAAGTAGTAAAAATAAAGAAAAAAATACGTTTGAATGAGAAGGTGTGTCCAAACTTTTGAGTTTCATGCCATATCCCAGTACTGCGGAACATTCTCTGCAAAGCTATAACATCTCCATGGAGACAAGAAGGCGTCAAATCCCGCATCGGAAAAGTTACACAGTGAAACTTTTTTAATAGTCAGCTACCTAATTGTGAAAAAACCTGACTCCTGAGACAGAAGCTTTTGATTGAAACTAGAAAACATATTAAAACCGGCCAAAAACGCCTTGAAAAAAAACCCAAATTATCCTCCAACAAACTAAATGAATGTAACCTAATCAAAATTGCTCAATTCAAGTGATTTTAACCCGTGTTGATCTTGTTTTTGCAGTGTACTGGGCTGCAACAGAGAGCTTAGACGACTGTCAGGCATGTTTGTCTAACTTAATCTGCAGGGTGTGGTCAGAATGGTCAAGCGGTCAGAGTAACTGTCTTTTAAGGTTAAGGCTCTTATTTTGGCGAGCTTTCGTATCCTGAAAACTTACCATCTTAGACTGGCTCGCACTGCACTCAAATGTTGTTTCTTCTTTCTGGATGGGAAAAGTAAAAATAATACATTCATCCAGCAGTACATCATAAATCTTTCTATATTTCTGCATTTAATCGTCAACGCTAAGTGGTCAGTTATTTGGTTTTAGGCAAAGAAATAACAGCAGTAAGTGGTAGCATGAAAACTTGGCTAAATATGAGGTGAGATTTTTACAGCTTGTTCCAGAGGACAACTTAGTGTTTTTATGAAATGAACTCACACAACATAATAATATCCATAACTCTATCCAGAGACTGGGGCTTGGAGCTGTGCAAAAACAGGTTGCAACCATGTGCTGCAGGAAGTTTTCAACTCAGAGTAAAGAGCAATGCTGCCCCTTTGTGGTGAGAACAGGCTATAACAACTGCTTGAAAATTACATGCAAAGAATAGGATTTTACAGTATTGTTGACCTATTTTTATTTTTATTATATATTTTTTTGTTTGTAAGTAGCAATAAAACAGAAATTCATCAACTGTTGAAATAGTTTAACAGTTTAAAATGAGTTTGATTAATTTATACAGCCCGCAAATGATAAATAATTGTAGTTGTGTTCATACCAGTAAATTCCAGCTGGTGTCAGGCTTTTAACACTGGTCTTCTTGGCAAATGGCATCTGTAATGCAAACAAATAAATTAAATATTAAAATAATACAAAGAACCCACGTTGCCATTTATATGTTATTAAATTCACACATTTACACTAAAAGTTAGATTCAAATGGTTTCTGTTGGCTAAAAGTAAAAATGTAAATTATTAACCTATATTTTAATGATCTTCTAACATATTTACCTGAGTTCGATCGTGATTTCTGGAAGTTAACGATACTTACATGATGAGCAGTTGCTCTCTCAACAAGCTAGCATGTTAGCATATGCCAATTTAGTACAATTCACTTTATTATTTCGGTATTATTTGCATTACCACGTTGAAAATGCAACTTAATTTTAATGTATATAGCTTGAAACCAAATGGACACGTTTGTAAAAGGAGTTAAGGCTCGTTGTCGTTATAATATGAAGATATAAGTGTGTAAAACAAATCAGGCAACGGTCAACAAGCTAGCATGTTAGCATTTGCCAATTTAGTACAATTCACTTTAATATTTGTGCTATTATTTCAATTACCGCGTTGAAAATGCAACCTAATTTAAAATAACATGACTTGAAACAAGGCGGACATGTTTGTAAAAGGAGTCGATACTCGTTATAATATAAAGATATAAGTGTGTAAAACAAATCAGGCAACGGTCAACAAGCTAGTATGTTAGCATATGCCAGTTTTGTGAAATTCACTTTATTATTTCGGTATTATTTGAATTACCACGTAGAAAATGCAACCTACTTTTAAAATAATTGTGACTTGAAATCAGGAGGACACGTTTGTCAAAGGAGGCTTGTTGTCCTTATAATATGAAGATATAAGAGTGTAAAACTAATCAGGCAACGGTCAACAAGCTAGCATGGCAACATATGCCAATTTAGTACAATTCACCCTAATATTTCGATATTATTAGAATTACCACGTTGAAAATGCAACCTAATTTTAAAATAACTGTAACTTAAAACCAGGTGGACACGTTTATAAAAGGAGTTGAGGCATGTTCTCGTTATAATATGAAGAGAAGAACGTGTAAAACAAATGAGGCAAGCTAACCCGTACTTCCGGTAACGGTCCTCCCACTTCCGGTCCGCCGACTCCCACCTGAGCCGTGCCCAGGGAGACGACCTGTGAGCTGGGTGTGTGTTTGTCCCGGGCCGCTGTTCTGCTCCTGACCTACTTCTTCTTCCGCAGATATTTCAAGAATTTGAAGAGTGGCCATTATTAGTGAGGTAAGACTATTTTAGACTATTTTTTATTTTACAGAAAAGATAAGATTCTTCCATATTATAAAGCTAATCTATTACCAGATCATTGCTTCATTCATCGTATAGACTATGTTTGTAATTCAATGCGTCAAATTAATGTTTACCTTTTAAATTCTCTTTACATATCCATTAAACTTTCATCAAAAACAGCTTAAACAATCTCAAAGGCTGCTAGTAAGTTATTGCTGTGTTTATAATGCAGTTTTAGTAGTTAAGCTGTCCTATAAAGCTTAATAAAACTGATTCCTAAAATAATAAATGCATTTATATTAATCTAGTGTAAAGATAAGCATGTTTCTTTACTTACTATCAGACCAAAATCCTGATTTATTTCATACCCTGTGGTCTAGATTATTAAAATTATGTTGTTTTTGTGAATGTGCACGTCCATTGTATCATCAGTCTGTTATAAATATTGCATTCTCCAAGCTAAATATTTGAGCTGTTTTACTATGCATGTTCATACTTTCTGTCGCCTGCAGCTGTATTAACTTGAACCACTGTGCCATCTTTTTGAGTACACCCCACGGCTCTATTATACATTCTCTGTGGACTACCATCATCATGAATAAATGTAATAAGTTTTAAAGTTTGTCTACATGCAAACTTTTTCACAGTCACCAGAACGTTTGCGACGAGGGGATTTGAAGGATTTTTGCGTGGTCTTTGCTGCTCCAAATTCGTGTCTGAGCTCGTCACACATTCCAGACTTGAAACCTCCCTTCTCTACCGTCTCCTCAACATTATTACACCTACTCTCCTCTCTTATTTGTCCCGCCTAATCAAGCTGGTCTATAATCAATTGAATATTATATAACATAACCTGAATGTTTTTCAATTTCTAATCATAGTGTTGTAAGTGTTGTGTGAGGTATTGTCATAGAGAAAGTGTGTACCAACTTTGTTAAAGGTGGACTATGGTAGAAGATAGGCAAGCTGCTTGTTTCCATGGAGATGTTATTGCAGTATTACAGTAAACTTGGATTTATTCAATTACAGGTGTCATGAAAAACATGGATTTGTGCTGTGTCTCATGTAAAGAGCGTGATAGTAGCTCAGTTGGTAGAGTGTTTGTCCGCTGATCCGAATGTTGGCGGCTTGATTCCCGCTCTTGACATAAAAAAAAAAAAAACAAAAAACAAAAAAAAACAGCACTGGTTGAGCTAGTGGTGCGATTCCAGCTCCCACAGATGAATACTGCCACTTTGTCCTTGGGCAAGACACTTAGTCCACCTCACCCTCAATGTCTGTGTACACCGGTGTATGAATGAGTGAGTGGTTCCTTGATGTAGTACTTTAAATGCCTTGAAAGTGGAAAAACGCTGTATACAAATCTTACCTATTTACAGTTTAGTTTTGAATAGTACTCATTTTAACTAAACGCTATTTTCCTAGTATCCACATATCCACAATCATAGACTGTATAAAGAATAGAGATTGACCGATATGGGTTGATGCCGATACCGATTGTTTAGAATCCGGACCAACTAATGGCCGATACGCTCTGCCGATATCTTTGGGCCAATATATAGGACCACTTTTAATTATTTTGCCTCAAATTATGTAACTTAAATTTACTACAAACTGACCCACAGCGCTTTTTTTTTTTTACCACAAACCTTTAAGAGAGATGTGTATCACATTTAGTGCAGCTGTCTCTTTGTATTAAAGTGTTAAAATAAAGCTTAAACAAAACAAAATATTGGTCTGTACTGGAGATGTAAGGGCAATAGCCGATATGCTAAAAAGTCCAAATATATGCCAACATATCAGTCTATCTCTAATAAAGAAGTATATGTCGTTTTATGTATACAGTCTATGGTCACAATATGCAAGTTTTACAAAGTCACTGAACTCCCACATTGATTTCATAACTTATTTATTAAGTTAAAACTATTTCCTTCCACACACACCCATCTATTTCATGGTCCCAACTTTAGTCATATTTTATAATGGGCTACATCACGATTAATTAGTTGTGACAGATGACTAATAAGCAATAACCAATATAAAGACGAGACGTTTTCTGCAGACGTTTGCAAAAGTGGAATTTCCCCAAGGATATAATTCACTGACTCATGGTCTGATTTAACTTGACCCTCCATCCCCACACAAGAAAGTAGATTATAGTTTTTGTTCTTCTGGTTTTGACTGGATCTTCTGTCTCCTTTCAAAACAGGGTCAGGATGTCTGGAGATACGTCATGGGAGCTGTCCATTCAGGTGGACCTCAGAGAAGGAGAGATGGAGTCGATGAAATTTAAGCTTCGAGTCAAAGGAGACCTGCATATTGGTGGTCTGATGCTCAAACTGGTGGAGAAGATACGTAAGGAATCATTTTGTTTTTACTTCTGCTTTATTAAATTTGAAATATACCCATCTGTGTCTGTACAATCCTGGTTTAGTCTTGATGTAGGCCGTGTAAGTCAAAGTTGGGAGTGAATGAAATGGGACTGAACCTACAATTAAGCTTGCATTCACACTCCTAATTTGGTTGTGGTTTAAGTCTAGTTTGCTCCTGTCTAGTCCTGTAATAGCTCTGGTCTAGCCCTGGTTTAGTTCCTGGTTCAGTCCTCGTTTAGTCCCTATTTTTACGTGGGGTGTGTGCAAGTGTGAACACATCCTAAAGCAGAACTAGAGCAGGATTAAACCAGGACTAGACCAGGACCAAATCAAAACAAAGTCTGCATTAGGGTTAAACCAGGGTTGAACCAGGAACCAAAAACAATTGGACTGATAAGGAACACTTTCGTTTTCATTTAGTCCTGGTTTAGTTCTTGTTTAGTCCTGTCTAGACCTGGTTTAGTGTAATTGGTCTAGTTATAGTAGTTGTTTGATAGACCTCATGGTATTCCTGGTTTGGTTTCGAGATGTTAATCCTGGTTTAGTCCTTGTTTAGTCCCAGTTTTGATTATTTTGTTTTACTATTTACTTCTATGAATAAAATATATATACCAACTTTGGCATATATTGCTTACTTTATAAAAACAAACACGTGCGAGCTTATAGACATACAAATATTGTTTTTTTTTTACTCTGAACTCCTTAAGAAGTCTCCCCCATAAGCCACACCTGTGTTTGCCTCTGCTGTGTTCCTCGTGGTCTCTTTGTTTTACTACAATGCGTCAACTCTACTCACCCTCGGGTCCAAAGTTCAACTAAGATCAGATCCTTTTGAAGTGCCTTTTAACTCGAGGGATATTACTGGGTTTCAAATAACATAACATTAGACCAATAATGTTTAATACAGACGAGGGAAGGAAGGTGGGGGCTAAAAAAACATGGTTCAAATGCAGATTTTTATGAAATACAGTCAGTTCTAGGGTCTAGAAATGATCAGATTTGACATTTAATTTACCTTTTGGATGTTTCTTATGAAATCCAAATCCAGACTGTTATCTCTGTTTTTTATATCACATCCTCAAGCCTAAAATCATATTTATTTTACCTCAGATTAACAGAGTTTTTGCTCATTGATTCTGCAGAAATCCACAATGCTTTTCAGCCTCGTGTGATATATTTTTTCTTAATTTTTTCCCAATTCAGGTGGACCATACCTGTCCCCTTTTGTCAGCAGTAAAAATACATTTCTTAATTTTTCTTATGAATTTTATATATTTATTTTTGTTTGCTCAAAGCCAAAGCTTGAACTCAAAAACTTTAGTCAGGGTGTAAAAATAACCCCTTAAATCATATGAAAGGTACTTCTTCAGTAGTACCTTTCCAGTTCAAAAATATGATGGAGTAGAAAGTACAGATACTGCTCTCAAATGTAGTAAAGTAAAAGTAAAAGTATCCACTGGAAAATGTACCACTAAAGTAGTACTTTACGACTTGTACTCCGTTAGCTTCCACAGACTTCATCACACTGTCTTACATTACTTAAGCCAGTGAGACATAATAAATGACTAACAGCGTGTCACAAACAGACAGATTCAGATCAGCGTCACTCCATGATGTCACACGCTCATAAAAACAGTTCAATACGACTTGACCATAACAGCAGAGAGGAAGTAACTGTTGGTAGTGATGCATGTGATCCCTGCCTTAAGGCCACGTAAAGCTCACTAACTTTGAGTTTTAATTGCCTTGGAACTGTAATAAAAGGCAATGGCTTTACTAATAAAATCTGTTTACAGGGGCCCCCCAGGACTGGTCTGATCATGCCCTGTGGTGGGAACAAAGAAAATGCTGGCTCCTTAAGACCCACTGGACCTTGGACAAATACGGCATTCAGGTATCAGGGTTCACTATAGCTTTGAAAACCTCTCATAGAGTTAAGTATTTTTTTAATTCCCGTCACACTCTGTTATCGTAATACAGTTAAGAGGATGGGACAAAAAATTGCTAATATTGTTTATAGCGATAAAAAGGCAACCTCACTGATAGCGTCACTACTTCCTTGTTCAGTTTTATCTCTATGAGGTTTTTGCTGAGTCAAACTAAACTGAATAAATATTTAAAGACGGGAGCTGTGGGTGGACGTCACTGACCACATGTTAAACAACTTTGTGTCTCAATGCTAGCACTAATGCTATTTTTGGAATTTTAGTTTTATTGTATTTTATGTTTTATGATTTTGATAAAAATGACTGTTAGCTTTGAGAAACGGTGAGCTAGCTAACATGCTTCTGTGGATTATAATACACTACTATAAAAGTTCTTTAACCATAGTACTTATTGATAATACTAAGACTATAATTATAAATATTCATAACATTTCGTAGCAATTTTAATCATTATTGTGATATTATCTCCAGTATTATTTTGGTCAGTATTGTCCCATGCTTCCGTGGGGTAGATTGCATAAAACAAGGCTGCCATTACAGCGTTTATTAGGCAATTTAGGTGAAGTGTCTTGCCCAAGGACACAGCGATCCACTCATCTGATCCACTTGGCATCTGCTCTGTCAATGGTACAAAAATAGTGTTTCATAACTAATTTATTTTTGTTGAGAGCAATGAAACTAAGGCTAAAGATTGACAAACCACAATGAATAAAAATCAGACTCTCTAATATAAATGGCTTATTCAAAGACTGTATTTTCACTGTTTTGTTCCGTAGGCCGATGCCTTCCTGCGCTACACTCCTCAGCACAAGCCTCTGTTACTGCAGCTCCCAAACATGAAAACTGTCAGAATGACCGTCAGCTTCTCCAGTGTGGTCTTCAAAGCTGTGGCCGAGATCTGCCAAATCCTAAGTGAGTCCTGTCTTTTTACTTTAGTTTGTCCTGGACACCGGTCAGACTTTTATTCAATACTACTGTGTAAACAATACCTTAAAAATCAGTACTTCATTCATGCTTTTGTTAGTACTGATCTTTTTCAAAATCCATAAAACAGAATAAAAATGTAAATATGACTATTTCCTAAATTCTGAACAGTTTGTTAATACCTTGCCTGTGCTAGACATCGACCAGCTCCATCGAGAAATTGTCACCCCCCTCTCTCTGTAACTGCTGCTGTCAGGCTTGTTATTTTGGTCTTAAAATGTTCATATTAACCTGCTCTACATGATCCTGGTGTTTTTATTTCACCTTTGTGTCTGAGAATCAAGATATGAACATTAATAACAAATCAGACGCCTTCTTTCCCAGAGGTTGCTCCCACTAACATTAGCAACCGGTTTGATTGACAGTGTTGCTAAGCGTTTGCTCCCTCTATGGAGAAATAAATGTTTCATAAAAGTTGCATAGTCAGTTTTTGTTCAATATCATACAGTTCTGTTTACCTGTATCCGGCCTCTGCACTGGGTGTGTAAAAAACGCATAACCAACCTTTATTTTGCCTTTTTGATCCATTTCAGACATAAGAAGATCAGAGGAACTGTCCCTCCTGAGGCCTGTTGAAGATAAGAAAAAGAAGAAGAAAGACAAGAACTCAGCGCTGGAGGAGCTTTGGGACATAGATGTCCTCACGAAAGGCGCTGGGGGGTCAGGTACGATTCTGAAATGCACTTTTGAATGGAAATGCTGGTCCTGTGTTAGGCAGAATAGACTCTTGTGAGATTTAAGCCGTGTTAGAACATCGTTACCTCCTCAAAAACATGCCTGAGTTGTGTTTTGTTTCATTCACACATGTTTGAGTAACACTTTATTATTAGTCTGTAACATCTCCAAAGCTCAAAATGCTCTGTTCCACCTTGTGATGTCATGAAGTGGTAATTTTCAAGTTAAAAGCTACTTTTTACCTTTTGTTTAGTAGAGATTGGCAATTCCAGGGCTGAAATCATCCAAATGATTCTAGTGAAGGTGTGTGGAGTTTAAAAACACAGTGGAGCACTTCCTGTATTACCACATGATGACATCACAAGGTGGAACAGAGTGTTTTCTCGTCTGAAATATACAGGGTTTGTGTGTTAAACATGTGTGAATGAAACAAAACACATCTCCAGGTCCGTTTGTGGCGAGGAATTATTTTATCATTATAACATAAATCAGAATATGTATGTATGTATGTGTAATATGAGTCCTTTAACATTTTGATGCATTATTGATTTTGAATTATCTTAATTTTTTTTTTCCAATCAGGTCCCATGTACAGTAAAACCATGACAGCCACATACGACCCAGAGAACGGGATGCCACTTTCTTCCACCAGTCTTTGGTTTGGAGAAAACCCTCTTGCCGAAAGCCAACCCAACCTGCCCCCCGCTGAGCTCGCCAAAATATACCAGTCCCTGTCTCTAGTGGACAAGGCCAACATCCACGCAGGGTAATATACTTTTAAAACACAATAATGACCTTTTTATTATTAATTATGCAACATGGACTCTTCTGAGATTTAAGTCATGTTATAATGTTACCTCCTCAAAAACAGACCTGGAGTTGTGTTTTGTTTCATTCACACATGTTTGAGTAACATCTCCAAAGCTCAAAATGCTCAAATATTTTCAAGATAACAGCTACTTTTACCTTTAGTTCAGTAAATATTGTCAATTCCAGCTGCTGAAATCATCCAAATGATTCTAGTGAAAGTTTACGAGCTTTAAAACACAGTGGAGCACTTCCTGTATTACCACATGATGACATCACAAGTGTGGAACGGACCGTTTTCTGTTTTAAGAGAAGAACTTAGCCTAAATATGCAGGTGTGTTTGTGTGTTAAATACATGTGTGAATGAAACAAAACACAACTCCAGGTCTTTTGTGATGATGAGGGAACAACATTACAACACAGATCAGAAAACAGTGTGGGCCCTTTAACGATGTAATATGTTTTTCAATGTAGGACCCACCACTTAATTGTCTCCATGGGGATGTTATTGTCTTGCCTGGAGTGTTCCACATTATGGCATTGTTGCTACCAGAGCAATTTACAAGTTTAATCTGTGGAGCAGTTACCCCCTCACAATAGAATGCATGTTTTTAAGGTGTTTTTCAGCTATAAAAACACCTCTGAGTGAATAAATATAAGATAAACAGGTTTAAATCAGACCTTTTTTTGCAAAATTATCTTTTCAGAGCTTTTAACCATGTATAGTTGTTCTTACTTTACCCTCTTGAGTCGTATTTGGAGTAGTTTGTGCATGTTTGAGTAATCTTTAATCGATGAATCCTTGTTTTCACCGCCACAGATACACGCCCACTGTGACCTACTTACTTTGTTCTTCAAGTGTCATAGATTATAACTATAAAGTGACACAAGCACAATAGGGCTGATTTAATGCCATACTGAACATTGAACATACAGCATACCCTGCATCAGAAAAGTTACACAGTGCTCCTTTAAAGATGCCTGTAATGGTCACTGTGCAGCAAAATAAATCCAGTATCAAAATGTGTTCATAATTTGTAGTTGGCTGGACTCCTCCCGTTCTCTGATGGAGCAGGATGTTTTTGAGGATGATAAGATGCTGCTTCGGTTCAAGTACAACGTCTTCTTTGATCTTAATCCCAAAGTAGGTGCCTAAAAGTTAACACCAGCACAAAAGTCTAATGATTATTTTAAATTTTTAATAGGATAATCTGTTTGTTTTTCAGTATGACGCTGTTAGGATTACTCAGCTCTATGAACAGGCTCGCTGGGCCATTCTGCTTGAAGAGATAGACTGTACTGAAGAAGAAATGCTGATGTTTGCTTCTCTACAGGTGAGAACCAAACACTGGAATATTAAAGCGACTATATTACCGTACACAAAATTGACTCTTATGAGCTTTAAGCCGAGTTATGATGTTGTTACCTTCTCAAAAATAGACCTGGAGTTGTGTTTTCTCTCATTTTCATATGTTTGAGTAACTCTTTATTATTAGTCTGTCTACATCTCCAAAGGGGGGGTCAGGTACGATTCTAAAATGCACTTTTGAATAGAAATGCTGGTCCAATGTTTCTTAAAATTGACTCTTGTGACGTTTAAGCGATGGTATAATGCTGTTACCCCCTGGAATTGTGTTTTGTTTCATCCATACATGTTTGAGTAACCCTGGATTATTAAGTCTGTAACATCTCCAAAGCTCAAAACGCTCTGTTCCAACTTGTGATGTCATGAAGTGGTAGTTTTCAAGTTAACAGCTACTTTTTTACCTTTAGTTCAGCAGAGATTGGCAATTCCAGGGCTGAAATGATCCAAATAATTCTAGTGAAGGTGTGTGGAGTTTAAAAACACAGTGGAGCACTTCCTGTATTACCACATGATGACATCACAAGGTGGAACAGAGTGTTTTCTGTCTAAGTGTGTTAAACAAGTGTGAATGAAACAAAACACAACTCCAGGTCTGTTTGCGACGAGGAAACAACATTATTAGTACATAAAATAGTGTAATATGGGCCCTTTAAACCAAGAAACAGATGTAAGACATCACAAATTATTCATATTATTTGGCCAAATTTTGAATTCCTATTGTTATTGTTATTCCTAAGTGGTATTTTACTGTGTGCATGGACTTGTCAGAGCAGGAAAAGGGGGCTGGGAGGTAAGGAAGTGAAGAAGAAAGCAGAACACATATAAATACAAATTATGTGATTGGCAGTAATAGAAATAGTAGGTTGCCTTCAAGATAATATCCAGATTGTTGTGTTATTATACGCAACAAAATATATGCCTTTACAGACAAGTTAGAAAGTCTTGTAAAAAAAAAAAAAAAGAGATGATACATTTGTGCACTGGTTTTTTTTACAGATAAGTCTATGTCTGAGTAATAAGTAAACTAAAACTACTCCACAAATATATTTCAATGATTGTTTAAAGGTGCATTATGGAACTTTTGTGGTAGGGGGTCCGCCAGTTGCTTGTCTCCATGGAGATGTTATAGCTTTGTGTAGAATGTTCCACAGCACGGTATTAAACCTGTCTATCACATCCATTTACTGGAGTAGTAGTTCTTATTGCTCAAAAATACCTGGAAAAACAAGATGCGTCGGCTCTCCACAGATCTGATATTGAACTTGGCCCCCTGCGAAGTCTCCATAGAGATTGATAAGTTTAATGACATCTCCATGGAGACGAGCAACTGGCAGACCCTCCACCAGAAAAGTTACACAGTGCAGTTTTACATTTAAAATATCAAAACATATCAAATACTTTGTTATGTGCCACTTGGTTCAGGAAGCTTAAATTTATGGTAAATGTTTAAAAAGTTTAAAAGTTTAATTTATGCTCTAATAGAAGATGTGGGATTTAATAAGTGTTCTTCTTCCCTCTGTTTTTTGAGCTTAACCCTTGTGTTGTCCTGAGGTAATTTATGACCCCAAAAGCAACTCTGTCACAGCAGAACTTGGTCATTTCTTCATCAAATAGGTTGAAAATTGGGCCACTTGTTCATTTTGATAATTTCTATCAAAAATAAACATTTGAAAAAATGTTGATTGTATAATAAGATCTGTCTGAAAAAAAAAGTTATGTTGAAGTTTCTCAGGGATCAATTTGACCCCAATTTATTTCTCTTATAACTCAGCTCAAATTCCACCACTGTACTTGACAAACACAGTGATGGAAATTAAGAGTTGAAGGAGACTTTGAGGTCCAAAAATGCAAATTTTTTACTTAAATACAGCATACTAGCTAATATAAATAAAAACATAAATAAATAAATTTGTTATCAGTGCATTAGTCTGAAGTCAAGCAGAAAATACGGCCCAAAATTCTAAGTGTTATAAGAGAAACAAATTGGGGTCAAATTGAGCCCAGAGGAACTTCAGTGTAACTCTACTGGGAAGAACAAATAAGGGTTAAATAAGAAACAATATGTGAAATGCGCATCAAGTGTACTGGATACATTTATTCATTAATCTGCTGGAAAAACAAATAAATAAATAAAATGAAATAGTAGTTAAAAGATGTAGAACTGAGCTAGAATGAAAACGGGAGCAAGGAGTCCAAAAAAACAAACAACTGTATATTTATTTTACCAAGAGTTTACTGAAAAATGTGAACAAATTGAATAACTCATGAATTAAAAAAATAAACTACTAACTGAAGATCAACTAAAGTCGCTGCAGCCAAGGATCCACTCGTCACTGGTCGGGTTTATTCTCCGGGCTTTTACCCCCCAGTCGATGACCAGCTGTCCAGGTTTGGCTGATCAGCTGGTGGATGGATCTGGGCGGGTGGAGGCAAGGCTTTCTTCTTGTTTCATTTTGTTCTTACAGTAACAGCAAATGTATTTCACAACAATTTTGACGTGATTCAGGACTGATAATTTAACTGATTCACAGGGAGAGTTTGTGCTGTACCAGGAACTTACTGTACCATCTGTATGACTCACACAACTTCATCATTTTAAAACATCATTACCAATCATCTCTTACAAAATAGATTATGTTGTAAAGGTGTGAATAACAAAATCTAACTATTCATTTGATTCATGTGATGTATTTATTGTGAAATTTAAGATATGGTATTTTGCCTTTATTACACAAAATTGACTCTTGTGAGCTTTAAGCAATATTATAATGTTGTTACTTCATCAAAAACATGCCTGGAGTTGTGTTTTGTTTCTCTCACACATGTTTGAGTAATCCTGGTTTATTAGCCTGTCTACGTCTCTAAAACTGAAAATGCGCCGTTCCACCTTGTGATGTCATGAAGTGGTAGAGATGGGCAGATGATACATTTGTGCACTGGTTTATTTTAAAGACAATTGTATTTTTTGAGTAGTTCATGAGATAAAACTACTGCGCAGATATTTTTCAATATTGTTTAAAGTTGGATTATGGAACTTTTCTGGTACGAGGTCTGCCAGGTGCTTGTCTCCATGGAGATGGCGTTGCTTTGTGTAGAATGTTCCACAGTAGGGAATTAAACCTATCTATCTAGTACAGTAGTAGTTTTTAATGCAGTAGAGATTAGCAAGGTCTGAAAACATCCAAATGAGTCTAGTGAAGGTGAATGGAGTTTAAAAACACAGTGGAGCACTTCCTGTATTACCACATGATGACATCACAAGGTGGAACAGAGTGTTTTCCATTTCAGAGAACTAAAAAAACTAAATATGCAGGATTTGTGTGTTAAACATGTGTGAATGAAACAAAACTCCAGGTCTGTTTTTGATGAGGAAACAACATTATAACATAGATCAGAAAATAGCGTAATTTGCTTGTCGTCATGGAGAAGCTTTGCCAGGAGTGTTCCACAGTATTGCTTTAAACTTAAGAAACAATGAAGACAAGCCATGTTGACACCACCAGGTCAAATTACAGGTCAGATCTGTGGAGAAACAGCCCCTGCTCATATTAAAATCATGCTTTTCAAGGTATTTCTTGGCAATAAAACACTTGTAATAAAAAAAAAAAAAATAGGTTAAAAAAAAGTTTTGTACTAAATTGTGACTCTATGGTGACGAGTAGCTGACAGAAAAGTTATACAGTATGCCTTTAAATACCAGCTTATATTAATACAATGTACCTTCTTATTTTCCCAGTATCACATTTGTAAGCTCACTATGACCAGCGAACCACAAGACAACTCAGATGAACCGGAGATCGATGAAGTGGAGGCTGCTCTGTCCAACCTGGAGGTGACGCTGGAGGGAGGTCACACAGACAGGATCCTGGTAAACACATTTTTAAGCTATTTGAATTCTAGTTTGAATATAGTAAGACAGCTGTTTTTTGAGCGAGCAGGTCTAATGTAATCATATGTTTGAAAGCTAAAGAATTACTCACACAGTTGTTTGTCTCACTTTCAGGAAGACATTACGGACATACCAGAGCTGGCTGATACCCTCCGGCTGTTCAAGTAATAACACTATCATTCATAATAATCATTTCATCATTTATGTATGTATTTTCTACAACCGCGCTCAAAATTTCCATGACTGAGTTCCAGATATGAGCTTTAGATTTATATACTAGGGATCTGTAATAAGAACTGGATAAGACTCTCCCCGTCTGTCCTGGGGTGAGATCAACTAGTGGCCACTTCAGGTACTGCAGCTCCAGAAAGAATTCGCCCATAGAGCACAATGCGTTTTTTTAAGATTTCAAACTGCCCGTGTTCGGCTGAAAGAGCATCCACAGCTTTCACAAAGGTCAGGTCTTGCTGGGATTCTTCTGTATTTTCACAACATGAATATTTTAAAATTTTAAGCTTGCACTAGCTCCGCTCTAGCAGCTATCGCTCTGATTCTGACGTCACATGTTGGGAGGCACTAGCCCCTATTGAGAAAGTAATGCAAAGTAATGAGAAGTAGGGGGAATCTGTTTTTGGGCCCACTCGCCAATGAGCTCAGGCCGTTGAAAACAATATGCCGCCATCTTGGGTTCACCTTCCACCTAAACACAGAAGTGTCTCTGGTGAAGTATTTTATTTGTGTAGTGTTCGTGTAGTGAAGTAAAAGTAAAAAGTATACTCTGTAAAATGTACTAAAGTAAAGTACAGATATCTAAAAATGTTTCTTAAGTACAGTACTTTACTACTTCTACTTTGTTACGTTCCACCACTGAATTACATCAACTTTTGTTTGTTTGTTTTTAAATATTTTCATAAACTTTAATAAAGTTTCTGCTGACCTCATCTGAAACACGAACATTATCACAATTAGACTGAGACAAACTTTAAACTTACATAAGTAAAGTGCAAATACCATTTTTTTTAACGTAAGTCCAGAGCTTTACTACTTTTATTTGTTCCCCTCCACCACTGCCGTTTAGGATTTTAGCCTTTTTAATGTCTAATGTTTCGAAATTCAGCAGGTTTACAATATTATTAGACTCTTTATTGAAGGCAAAAATTCTAATTACTGCATTTTTTCACATACATTTAGTAATGGTATTAGTTCCATTGATATTTATGAGCAGTGGTTTACAGAGCACTCAGGCTGTTTAGGCTTTAGACTTTAAATACAGGCAAAACTGCTAAAAATCAGACTCTGACTCATTCATAATAATCATTTCATCATTTATGTATGTATTTTCTACAGCCGCGCTCAAAATTTCCATGACTGAGTTCCAGATATGAGCTTTAGATTTATATACTAGGGATCTGTAATAAGAACTGGATAAGACTCTCCCCGTCTGTCCTGGGGTGAGATCAACTAGTGGCCACTTCAGGTACTGCAGCTCCAGAAAGAATTCGCCCATAGAGCACAATGCGTTTTTTTAAGATTTCAAACTGCCCGTGTTCGGCTGAAAGAGCATCCACAGCTTTCACAAAGGTCAGGTCTTGCTGGGATTCTTCTGTATTTTCACAACATGAATATTTTAAAATTTTAAGCTTGCACTAGCTCCGCTCTAGCAGCTATCGCTCTGATTCTGACGTCACATGTTGGGAGGCACTAGCCCCTATTGAGAAAGTAATGCATGCAAAGTAATGAGAAGTAGGGGGAATCTGTTTTTGGGGCCCACTCGCCAATGAGCTCAGGCCGTTGAAAACAATATGCCGCCATCTTGGGTTCACCTTCCACCTAAACACAGAAGTGTCTCTGGTGAAGTATTTTATTTGTGTAGTGTTCGGGGCGCTGTTCTGCACAAAACCTGTTGTATAATTGAAATGGGCAAAATGACCTGCTTTTTGATTATTCTGGCTTTCAGTTAAACCAGTTCCAAATATGTTGAAAGATGACTGTGAGTAAAGATTAATATTCTGAACTCAAAGATTTTAAAGGTGCACTGTTAAACTTAACAGATCTGCCACATGCTTTGTTATTCATTTGCTGAGAATGTTACACCATATGGCATTAAACCTATTATTCATCTTGCATTTATTAAATTACAGGTGTTTTTATATCTAAGAAATACCTCAAAAACAGCCCTCCAGCACAAAAGTTACATACTGCACATTGATATTCCCTTCTGTGATGTTTGATTTGCTCTTTTTAAATATTTTTTGAAATACATATATATAAAAGTGCATGTTATGTTTATGTTTAGACCAAAAAGACTGACCCTTAAGCCCTACAAAGATTACTGGTTTGTGTTCAAAGACACGACTATCTCCTATTATAAGAACAAGGACGCAGCACAGGGAGAACCCATCGACCAGCTGCATTTACGAGGTGAGGTTCATTCATCACAGTATAAAGGTAAAAAGTATAGTTACAAGTCCTCGATAGCTAAACATATATTTCTGTTCCAGGCTGTGAGGTGGTGCCTGATGTTAATGTGACAGATAAAAAGTTTGGTATAAAGCTCCTGCTCCCAGTGGCTGATGGGATGAACGAGGTCTACATCAGGTGTGACAATGTAAGTCCTGCCTAAGGAAAAGAAAGTTCAGTTTGTACTTAGAGCTTCAGAAGCTTCAGCAAAACTGTGAAATTTATGAATGGAAAGTCCCTTCAGAACAGCTGCAGTATTTCGTTTTGAAGGGGGACCATAAAGCAAGTTGCCGTTTAGCACTCGATTTTATTACTTCAGTAAAAGTACAGATACGGGAGCAAAAAAATACTCAAGTAAAAGTATAACATGAAAAAATCTACTTGAGTAAAAGTGAAGTAAAAGTATTTTGTGCAGATTTTGAGATCTAATAAAGCAGAATAGTTTTGTTTTTGTTTTTTTCTAGCTGTTTTTATTTGTATATTTTTGTTCTGAACGGGTTAAAAATTAAACTCTCAGCCTTTTCAGCAGATCTCAGACAATAATAAAAAACTTTTTACTTTTCAGTCCTGTTCAAACAAGTAGTGGAGTCGAAAGTACAGATACTGGTCTCAAATGTAGTGAAGTAAAAGTAAAAAGTATACTCTGTAAAATGTACTAAAGTAAAGTACAGATATCTAAAAATGTTTCTTAAGTACAGTACTTTACTACTTCTACTTTGTTACGTTCCACCACTGAATTACATCAACTTTTGTTTGTTTGTTTTTTTTTAATATTTTCATAAACTTTAATAAAGTTTCTGCTGACCTATCTGAAACACGAAACATTATCACAATTAGACTGAGACAAACTTTAAACTTACATAAGTAAAGTGCAAATACCATTTTTTTTAACGTAAGTCCAGAGCTTTACTACTTTTATTTGTTCCCCTCCACCACTGCCGTTTAGGATTTTAGCCTTTTTAATGTCTAATGTTTCGAAATTCAGCAGGTTTACAATATTATTAGACTCTTTATTGAAGGCAAAAATTCTAATTACTGCATTTTTTCACATACATTTAGTAATGGTATTAGTTCCATTGATATTTATGAGCAGTGGTTTACAGAGCACTCAGGCTGTTTAGGCTTTAGACTTTAAATACAGGCAAAACTGCTAAAAATCAGACTCTTACATGGATAAAATGTTTTGAAAATCCAACCAGTCAATCCAAGCGGCTAATTGAACTGAATGTTTTGCTAACTGGCCAAAATTTGCATCCATCTACTTTTACTTTGTCAGTGTAAAGCCCTGTATATATTTGTTTGGTAGAAATATAAAACAATATTAACCAAATGTAAATGTGATTATATTGTTTTTTTTATCCAGGAAAACCAGTATGCAAAGTGGAAAGCTGCGTGCATTCTAGCGTCCAAAGGCAAGACGATGGCCTACAGCTCGTACAAGCATGAAGTGAAGAATATTCAGTCGTTTTTACAAATGAAGAGTCTAGCGCCACCTCCCGGTCAAGAAGCTCCCGATGTTGAGGCCATGGACATGAACGCAGAATGCTTTGTTTCTCCGCGTTATGCCAAGAAGCACAAAACTAAACAGGTGTGTGATACAAGCAATTATGTGTATACTGTAGCTTTTATCCTTTGCAAAGTCAAGAAATAAGGCCCAATACCTCTTAAATATAACTTAAAGGCCCCATTTTACGCTGTGTCTGCATATACTGGTGTATAAATGTGTGTGTGAATGGGTGAGCGGTTCGCTGATGTAAAAAGCTTTGATCCTTGAAGGTGGAGAAGCGATATATAAAAATCTGACCATTTACCATACAAGCAGGTAATGTCACTGTGCCAAATTACAGAAAAGATCTATGGAGAGGCAATTAGGTCCGTATTTTTAGGCAAAACAAACAACTGGAATTGAAGAAATGCTTAGTAGAAACCTTTTACTGCCATACTGTGAACACACCAGACAGTACTATAACATCTCCACAAGCAGGTAGAAAAGTCACATAGTGACCTTTAAAGGGCCCTTATTACACAATTTTCTGATCTATGCTCTAATTACAATGTTGTTTCTTCATCACAAACAGACCAGGAGTTGTGTTTTGTTTCATTCACGCATGTTTAACTCACAAACAAACCTGAGTTCTTCTCTGAAACTGAAAACACTCTGTTCCACCTTGTGATGTCGTCTGGCTCTATTGTGTCGTGAAGGTGTATAGTTTAAAAACAATCATTTGGATTATTGCAGCTTTGGAATTGTCAATCTAGCCTGAACAAAAGGTCAAAGGTAGCTGTTAGCTTGATCGCTTAATGATATCAAAAGGTGGAACAACTCCAGGTCTGTTTTTGAGGAAGTAGCACCATTATAACATGATTTAAAGCTACAAGAGTCAGTTTTGTGTAATATAGGGCCTTTAACGAATAAAACAAATGCTAGTACGACTACAACATTTGGCATTTTTATCCTTTTGGAAGTTTGTTCAACTTAATTTGCATTTTTGTTTATTTTTCAGCTGACAACTCGTCTATTGGAGGCTCATCAAAACATTGCGCGTCTGTCGCTAATGGACGCCAAGATGCGCTTCATTCAGGCCTGGCAGTCGCTCCCAGAGTTTGGCATCAACTACTACATCGTCAGGTAATACTGGCTTGGCATCGCACATAGGTCTTTTGAGATGGGGAACTGTTTGTATATTGGTTTGTGTTTCCAAGAGAACAGCACTCTGCATATTAACAATGAACAATAGAATATGGTGGAATTTTAATCTGTTCATGGCTAAACTCCATTTCCAGCCTTTCATTGGAATAACTATAGGAAAACACGTATATATTCAATTTTATTTTGCCTTACTAAAAACAAATATTAATTTTCTGAACATCCATAAGACAGACTTGTAATCACTGTAATTTAACAAAAAATTGTCTTCCTCCAAATTCTGAACTCTGCTCCAAGCCACATGCGTTTTGGATGTAGATTTCTTCATTAACACAGAAATGCTGCATATTTAGAGTGAGAGTTTCTCTCTCAAACTGAAAACACTCTGTTCCACCTTGTGATGTCATGTGGTAATAATGTGTTTTAAAACTCCATGAAACTTCACTAGAATCATTTGGATGATTTCAGCCCTGGAATTGTCAATCTCTTCTGAACAAAAACTAAAAAGCAGCAGCTAACTTGAAAACTACCATGTCATGACATCACAAGGTGGAACAGAGCATTTTGTAGATGTAGACAGACTAATAATAAAGTGTTACTCAAACGTGTGAATGAAACAAAACACAACTTCAGGTCTGTTTTTGAAGAGATAACAAGATTATAACATGGCTAAAAGCTCTTAAGCTCTTAATACACAATTGAGTCTAACAATATTGAAATATGAAGATCATTTTCTAAATAAAACAGGAATATTTGTTAATATGCTGATTGTGTTATGTAGGCAGTGGTGGAACGTACTGAAGTAAAAAGTAGTGCTGTACTTAAATATTTTTTAAGTATAGATACTTAACATGTTTACTTAATTACTTAGTTTTACTTTACTACATCTGAGAGCAGTATGTGTACTTTCTACTCCACTACATTTTTGAACAGGATTGAAAAGTAAAAGTGTTTTTTATTATTGTCTGAGACCTGCTGAAAAGGCTGAGGATTTATTTTTTATGTAATTTGAGCAAACAAAAATATACAAAAATTCAGCTCAAATCTTTATCAAAATCACTACATTTGAAGCTTGATAAGACCTCAAAATCTTACTTTTTAATCTTTAAGTACATTTTTAAACAAGTACAAGTAGGTTTTTTCATGTGATATTTTTACTTTTACTTGAGGTTTCTTTTTTTGCACCAGTATCTGTACTTTTACTTTAAGAAACAAAATCCAGTACTTCTTCCACCACTGGCTATAGTATACATACATTTTGGCAAGGCAAATAAATAAAAATAAAAATAATAATTATAAAAAGAGGGAGAATGAAGTGCATATTGCCTCATTTAAATGGTCAGGTGCAACATTTTTTAGGAGGGATATTTCCTTGGAAAGTACCACAGAAACACTAGGTCCACAGCCCCATAATTTTCATTTATTTTCATTTATACACGCAATGTTCCAGACAGTTTAAATACAGAACAATACAAACAAAACCAAACAAAACACAAAACTTGTATTAAAGTTCAACAAACAAGTGAGATATTGAGTCAGTCTGTCGTCACAGTCCTGTATAAATCCATTTTACACAGTGTTGTTCTGACAGAGCGATGTCCAACCTGCTTTTTCATGGAGTGAACAGTGATGGTTTTGAAATTCATCACCTGTTATGAAACGAAGGGCTGAGTGAAAGAGTGAAGCTAATGGTTTTCAAAGTAGTAATAAATTGACTTCAGCAGCACTTTCTACACTCCAAAAACAACCCATAGATTTTTCTGGTTCTTCATTCTTACCTTGCGCTCAACCTTTATAACATGTGCTTACCATCTGTGTATATTGTCAGACTATAATATTATTAATGTGTGTGCATGTTTTAGATTTAAAGGCTGCAGGAAAGACGAAATCCTTGGCATCTCGTACAACCGGATGATTCGAATCGACATGTCCTCCGGGCTGCCTGTCACAACATGGAGGTTTGCCAACATGAAGCAGTGGAATGTCAACTGGGAAATTAGACAGGTGAAAGGAGACCGGGGCATTTGAGATAAATTTATAAACCCTAAAAATCGATGTAACTGTTATCACAGCGGACCCTTCATGTGTGGCGTTTGCATGATGATTAATGCTGCTGTTGTGTCCTTGGGCAAGACACTTAAACCCACCTCACCCTCGATGTCTGTGTACACTGGTGTGAATGTATGTGAAGGGTGACTGGTTCATTGATGTAAAGTGCTTTAAGTGACCTGAAGGTGGAAAATACCGTTAACCACTTACTTTGCTGTGAAATATCTAAAAGGTTTGAGTTTAACAATATTTCATCATCTTGTTTGGCTTGTGCTGATCCCTCGAGTTTTGGTGCAGAGCAGAAAGTGTAGATTCTCCAACAAAAACATTTTATAAATACATTTTCAAAAGGAAGTAATATATAATGAAACCAAAGCTTTATTGTTGTTCATCTCATTGGCTAAAACAGCTGAACCGTCCCACTCTTTTATTTACATTACAGCCAGAGTTGGTAAAAGCTACAATTTTTACACATAAATTGTATTCTGCGTTTTAAAAGCCAAAAGTAAAATCTGTGGGCAAAAAGTTGTAGGAGTGAAGATATTTGGCTGCTCGTCCAAGTGGTTTCTTCAGTTCTGGTCAGATTACTGCTGGACACTGCATTTTATCTGTCTGAAGAGAAGAGCTAACTACACTGAAACTGCTGTTATTTACAGTTTCTGTATGTAGGCTCGGCCTGTTGAACTACACTAAGTGTGCACTGAAACATAGCATATTCATTCAGCTCTTAATGGGTGCTTCCACACCTACTGGCAAACTGGCTGGCTCTATTGTTTTGTTTTTGTATTCTACTTTTGCTAATAACACCTGGAAACGTATAAACCCAGTTAAAGATTTCCAAAAAATTTAATAAAAATAATATAAACTGCTACAGTTTATTTTCAAAATGACTTGAGTTACACAGACACTGTTCCTCCTCTTCCCAAACAATTCCAACGGGTGTCATTCCAGATCGATTTTACTTTATTATTAACTGTGTTTTGCTGAGTTAAGTCCTGACAAAACCTAACTCGATATCTGGAGGTGGGTCCACAGCCAGTCCACTGCGGTCGCCCACTGCTCCTGACAGGCCGACTCTGGGATGATGGATGGATCAAACGCAGAGGAAAAAATTGCCTACAGGGACAAACATATATATGGGAACTAATGATTCTTCTACTACTACCGCTACTACTACTACTACACTCAATTACATTTACTCAGGTTATTTCAGGATTCAACTGTAGGCTATATAACATTTTTTTTTTTTTTTAAACATTAACTTTATATATTTCCAGGTTTTATAAGACAGAATACAATTTATGTGTTCAAACTTTGGCTACTACCAACTCTGGCTATAATGGAAGTAAAATATCCCATTCTAGGACAGCAATAGTTCAGTTGGTAGAGTGTTTGTCCATTGATCCAAAAGTTGGTGGTTCAAATCCCATTCTCGACACTCTCATTGTGTCCTCGGGCAAGACACTTTACTTACCGTGATTGTACATTGGTGCGTGAATGGGTGAGTGGTTCCTTGAAGGTGGGAAAGTGCCGTATAAAAACATGACCATTTACCATGCTACTTTTTGTGTGTGTTTTTACAGGTGACCATTGAATTCGACCAGAATGTGACGATAGCATTTTGCTGTGTGAGCTGCGACTGCAAAGTGGTCCACGAGTTCATCGGAGGATATATTTTCCTCTCCACACGATCCAAGGACCAGAACGAAACTCTAGACGAAGAACTGTTCCATAAACTCACTGGAGGTCAAGAATGAGGAGAAACGGCCAAACTCCTGTCTTAAGCTGATGTGACTGCCTCAATATACATGTGTAGCAATAGAAACGCATTAGGCTTATAATTAGGGATGGGACCAGATCTCGCGAGACAAAATTGCCACAAGACTGTACACACGTCTTCATCTTTATCTCTGTCTTCATCACACAGCATTCGGCTCCAGTCAAATGAAGCTCATCGAGACTAGAGCAGTTATGGGGGGAGTTTGGAGCCAAAGACCCAATCTGGAGTGAGGGTTTTGAAGGTTTAGTAGGGAGCAGGCACTTAGCAATGCTGTCAATCAAAGCTGTTGCTAATGCTAGTGGGAGTAACCTCGGGGAAAGACGACACCTGATTTGTCTGTTATTTGTGTTTTTATTTTGTGATTGTGTCCAGAACTCAGAATATAAACACCAGGATCGTGTAGAGCAGGTAAATACGAACATTTTAACATGTCTGAAAGCAGCAGTTACAGAGAGAGGGGCCACAGATTTTCAATAGAAAGTGAATTGGGGCCAGAGTCGAAGGAGCCAGAAATGCGCCCATGCTCACTTCCTATTAGTAACTTGGTGGCTAGCAGGTTAGCTATGTCCATTTACATATACAGTCTATGATCGTTATCTGCATTTTAATCTTTATTTATATGGTGGAACCCATCAAAAGCACTTAGACTCTCTTTTTTCATGGACGCCCTGTTCAAAATACAATACAAAACCAAAAAACAAAACATACAAGTACACAAGTCCATATAAAACATTCAAAACAGGTGCAGGTGTGAATATAAAACTTCCCGATGTGTTTACACTGGCTAACAAAAGGGTTAAGTGGTGCCGAGTTACACCTCTTGAGAAGCTTTAGTTCCAAAAAGCAGAGCAAAATACAGTATTGAAGTAAATCAAAAATGGTGAAGCCAAAATTGTAAAATGAACACACAATTTCTTCAAGTTAGCCTCTATAAGTTGTATCAAAATCTCTTTGTTTCATCTTTTGTTTCGTTCTTGTGGACCCAATCTCATGTCTCATCTTGTGAAAATTGTATCTGTCCCACCCCTACTTAGAATATTTTTTATAGACAAAATCGCTTCTCATCTGTCATTCACTTTCATTCATCATCAGCCAAACTTTCAGTCACATTAATGTACACAGCAAGGTGGGTGAAGTGTCTTGCTTTGACAGTACACGATGCTTGTAGCGGGTATAGAACTACCAACCTCAACCAACTAAGAAACATCTGTCCCAGGATTAAAGTCCAAAGTTGTCTCCTCCATTTGTGTAATAATGGACTCAAACTGTTGCTTTTATTTTAATTTTATACCAGTGTTCATGTTTTTTTTTACCAACAGGACTAATGTAAATATGATCTCTCACCTCATGCTGTCATATTGTGAAGATTTTCTCCAGGAAAATAGTCTGTGCAAACATTAAAGTGTTTTTATAACTCGTTTTTAATTATGATTTGATATATTTTTGTCTTATTTTCCCCGAAATTGTAAATTGTCTGTGGCGTTAAAAAAAAAGTTACCCGAACCATTTTTTAGCATTTTTATTTGTTAAGCACTAAACCTGGAGTTGTGTTTTGTTTCATTCACATGTTTAACACACGCAAACCCTGCATATTTAGACTGAGTTCTTCTCCCAAACGGAAAACACTCTCTTCCACCTTGTGATGTCATCATGTGGTAATACAGGAAGTGCTCCGTTGTGTTTTTAAACTCCACACACCTTCACTAGAATCATTTGGATCATTTCAACTTCTGGAATTATTTCCAATCTCTACTGAACTAAAGGTAAAAAGAGCTGTTAACTGGAAAACTACAACTTTATGACATCAAAAGGTGGAACGGAGCATTCTGAGCTTTGGGGGTGTTACAAAAATATTAAAAAGTTACTCAGACATGTGTGAATGAAACAAAACACAACTTCGGTCTGTTTTTGAGGCGGTAACTACAGTATAACATGACTAAAAGCTCAAAAGAGTGAAAAAAGAAGCTTTAAGTGTGCTGAAAAACACTATTTATTTATATATTTCAGAATTATTACCATATTATCGTAAGACTTTAACCCTTCAAGAAAATTATCTATTATTATTCAGACGTTATTATGTAAATTAGAGCATCTATGTTCGATTGAGCGATGATCTACTGGTCTTGTCTGCCTTGAGTCTTTATCATTGTGACTCATCTGCTCTGGGTCTATCTGTGATCGATTAGCCTTCCTGTGTTGCTACGGAAGTGATGGCTAACACGTGGAAGTAGCTGCGGCTTGTGTTTTGCTTACATTTCAGGGTTGAACAGTGCCTTTTTTCATCGTGCCTTCCTTGTTACACATTGATTTAAGTTCTTAATAACCTATTCTTTATTTTAAACTTGAAAAGCTGCCTTACTATGGCAGACAACGGGGACGATGACTCTCAGTACAGAATGAAAGAAGGGGACTACGTAGTGCTAAAGAGAGGAGATATCTTCAAAGCTGCACAAATTGTAGCAAAAAAGTGAGTCTAACTGCCACAGAAATATATTTTTGCTGTCAGATTTGCCTTTGTTATACGTTTAGCTATTGTTGGATACTTCTGATTAGCACTAGATACCTTCTTTTTTAATGCAAATAGGTGTAAAAGTTGAGATAATCTGGGTAGTTTCAGTTTATGTGACAGCTAAACATCCCCAAATGTCACTTACCACTACTATTTCCCAAGTTTCCCAGTAAAAACACATTTAAATAACTAAAATCATGCATGTTAAGGCTTTTCCATTTTAGTAAATGGACATAAATTAAAAGTTTTTGCCCTGTTTTCTTGTTCTTTAGATTTATAATTGTCTGGACTTCTATGTTCTAAATCAAACCAATGTAATCTGCTTTTACAGGAAGGTGATCTTTGAGAAGCAGTGGTTCTTTCTCGACAAGGCAGTGGGACATTTGTACAACTCCACGTTTGAGATTCACGGTGGACAACTCCAGCTGAAGAAGACCAGCGACACAGGGAGCTCAGCCGGTGTGTGCGGGCGAGGGATTTTAGAAAATGTCTTACTAATTGTGATTTCTCTGGTAGACATTGCAGTTGTCATCATTTACTTACCTGGGAAATCAAGACTGATCTCTCTGTGATATCAGTCTGGTCTCCACGTCCTCCATTGCGTCTCAAGCCCGGTCAAACGTGATCGTCCAATCAGATCTGTTTGTTTCGGTGACACGTGTGAAACAAAGGAGCTCATTGGTCACTTATGATTTACAAGTAAAATCTAATTTCTCCCATCTCAGATTAATAGAGTTTCGCTCATTGATTCTGCAGAAATCCGGGATGTTTTTCACCCTCCTGTGAGATTTTTTGTTTCTTTTATTTTGTTCCAATACGGGCGGACTATGTGTGTCCCTGATTGGCTAATCCACCTGTCAATCACTCCCATTTGAAAACAGGGAGATTCACCAGTGACCAGTAAAAGTAGTACTGTACTTAAGTAGAAGTTTTAGGTATCTGTACTTTATTTAAGTACATTTTACAGTGGATATTTATTACTTTTACTTCACTATATTTGAGAGCAGTATCTGTACTTTCTACTCCACTACATCTTTGAACAGGACTGAAAAGTAAAAAGTACTTTTCATATGATTTGATGGGTTATTTTTACCATGTTTGTGGACACATCCTGACTAAAGTTTTTGAGCTCAAGTTTTAGCTTCATAGGAAAAATTAATTGATTCATATTGTTACTGTGACCAAAATATGTCTCATTTTTATCAATATCACTATGTTTAACACTTTAACAAATTTACAGCACTTGTGTGAAATACTTTTACTTTTTATTCTTGGCAAAAGACAAAGTTTAAATCTGTCAACTGGGTAAATCGTTGTAGGGGTGAAGACATTTTGCCACTCATCCAAGCCGCTTCTTCAGTTCAGTTTTTACTCTTAAAGTAAATTTTTAAACAGGTACTTAAATACTACTTAAGTATATTTTCACGTGCTACTTTTACTTGAACTACTTTTCACCTCTGTATCTGTATTTTTACTTAAGTAACAAAACTGAGTACTTCATCCAGCACTGCCGGTGACCAGACTCACATCTTCTTAAAGTAGAAGAAGTGTGTCGTCTGAATCCCAGGCAAATAATTTATTATATTTTAAACACATTCAAGAATGTTAATTTCTCTCAGACTGAAATATGAACTGCTAAACTAATAAAATACATTCCACAACTTAGAGTAGAGTAGAGTAGAGGTCAGCTTAAGGATTGACACAAGGTCTAAGGACAGGGGGCGCTCTTGGACAGTTCTCCATTTGCTTGTTTTCTGTTGATTAATTTGCTTGTCTGTTTCTGTTTCATTGTTGATTTTCTAACTTTCTGTTGGTTAAATCAATTGTCATGTTCAGCCTTAAAAATACATTTAATTGAATTGATATTTGCTTGTTTGTTACTGAATTAATTGCTCCTTTACTGAAATAACTGTTTGAAAATACGTGTTTGTTTGTTTCATCTTTTTTTTATTCGTCTGGTTGTTTGCAGATTCAAAGGAGGCTGCAGGTGTTGATAACAGGAATATTGTGGATGATGGAAAGTCACAGAAGCTCACCAGGGACGATATAGAGATGCTCAAGGAGAAAGGACTAAAGGGACAGGTACATTTATGTATTTATTTACAGTTCTTTCTTTCCCTGTCTTTATTTTTACAGGGGAACCCAATGAGAACACCCAGACTATTTTTTATGGGTGCTCTGTTCAACATATAATACACACAAGAAAACAAAATAAAAAAGTATATAAATGTTTGCCATTTTTAGGAGGCAAAACAGCCAAAAGCCCTTTTTCGCCCCATCTCAATTCTGTTGCAGCCAGTCCTTAGCTTTAAACAGTCATGTGATCTGGTATTTAATGTTCCCGTATCAATGATTAACAAGTAGGTGAGATATTCTGTCTGTGTAGTAGTCCTCAGTGCTTCTAACAGAGATAAGCAGCTGACTTTTCCATACAGAATACAGCGGCGCGTTAGGAGTTCATTTGTGATTCTGAAGTGAAATACAAGTTGGCTCATTTTGGTTTGTTTTACTTCTAGGAGATCATCCAGCAACTCATAGATAACAGCTCCACTTTCAAGGACAAGACTGAATATGCACAGGACAAGTACATCAAGAAGAAAAAGAAGAAGTAAGTCTGATGAGAAAAATGAAATGTACTGTCGTTTGAACTTTGTCTAAGGCAGGGATGTCCAAACTTTTTGCACAGAGGGCCAGATTTTGTGAGGTGAAAATGTGCGGGGGCCGACCATTCTTTGAACCTTTAATATTAAATGCAAACGTTGAATTATTTTAAAAACTTTTTATTGTACTTTCAAACACAAAATTAATGATACACAGATTATAAATATAAAAAAGTGAATATTTAAACTATGGTTTTGATAATCACAATAAACTGAGATTATAGAATCACTGAGATTTTAGAATTTATTCACCTCAGAAGGCGACAAATAACCTGCACTAATGTGAAGGGTGAAACTGAGATCTGGACTGTAGTGAACCAGGGCCAGGTCTGGCTCAAAGACTGGTTTTGGTGCACAAAAAGTCACGCAAAAAGTGAAATCTAATATTGCTTGTCAACAGTGCTGACGGGCCACACATAGTTATATTTATTCCAGAGACTGCGGGCCAGTGAAAATTTGTACGTGGGCTGCAATTGGCCTCCGGGCCGGACTTTGGGTATGCCTGGTCTAAGGGAACCTGTCCTTGGGCAAGACACTTCACCTCGGTACGCATTGCCCACTCAGAATAATATCGGCTGTAAAATCTGTCAAATCTATTTCCTCGTTAAAATGTTTGCCCTTTATAAACTTTACCTCATCTGATTTGGACAATTTTTGGTAAAAGGTCACGTTTTTATATGACGTTTTTCCACCTTCAAGGCACTCAAAGCGTTTTACATCAAGGAACACCTCACTCATTCACACACATACATGGGGATGAGGTGGGTTTAGTGTCTTGCCCAAGGACACAGCAACAGCATTCATCTGTGGGAGCTCTCTACACTCTACCAACTGAGCTACTGTTTCCTCATTTAGTCCTCTGTCTTCTCACTTCAACAGCTTTGTCGAACATGAATATATTTTAAGATTTTTGACCAAAATTCTAACTTCAAATCACTCAAAAAAGCAACATATTTGTTCTATAATTGCTTTTGTACAGATATGAAAATAGCGTGACCCTTTTAAAACCATCCTGCCGCATCCTGGCTCTGATGTACCACGGCAGAGAACCAGGAAAGATCTGGTCAGTCACTTCAACAGTATCATTTTCAATATCGTTTAATTATAGTAAAAGCAGAAGTGTTTTAAATCCGTGTGTTGTATTTTATTGCAGTCACCTTCGATACGACACACTGGCCCAGATGTTGACGCTGGCGAACATTCACGCCGGAAGCAAAGTTGTGGTGTTTGAAACTTGTGCTGGTTTAGTCCTGGGAGCCGTTATGGAGAGGATGGGAGGTGTGGTAACTTTTCCCATTTTAATAAGTGTTTGCAGGAGATAATTCTTTTGTTTAAAGGTCCTATATTGCACAAAATTGACTCTTTTGAGCTTTAAGCCTTGTTATAATATTGTTACCTCATCAAAAACTTACCTGAAGTTGTGTTTTGTTTCATTTACAGATGTTTATTATTAGTCTGTCACATCTCCAAAGCTCAAATTCTCTGTTCCACCTTGTTATGTCATGAGGTGGTAGTTTTCAAGTTAACCACTAAATTTGACCTTTTAGTTCAATAGAGATTTGCAATTCCAGAGCTGAAATCATCCAAATGATTCTAGTGAAGGTGTGTGGAGTTTAAAAACACAGTGGAGCACTTCCTGTATTACCACATGATGACATCACAAGGTGGAACAGAGTGTTTTCAGTTTGAGAGAAGAAGGATTTTTGTGTTAAACATGTGTGAATGAAACAAAACACAACTCCAGGTCTGTTTTTGATGAGAAAACAACATTATAACATCAGAAAATTGTATAATTAGGGCCGTTTAAAGTATAAAGGGTGCTGAGATTGAGCACAGTTATGACTTTGTCTGGAATGTTCCACAGTATGGCATTAAAATGATCCATCTTATATTTATTTAATTACAGATGCTCCAAAAATCGCTTGCATTTTTACTGTGAGTGGGTCCGCCTGTCCAGAGATCTGACCTGTAACTTACTTGCTCGTATCCATTTAATACCATTCTGTGCAGTAATCAAAGCCATAACGTCTCCATGGTTACATAGTGCAGCTTTAAATTAGAAAGTTGTAAATTGTCATCCTCTAAAACAGTTTGAAAGTCTTTGCAGTGACCTTTGCCTGACTCGAGTTGCTCTGATCCAGGCTTCGGCTCAGTGGTCCAGATGTACCCAGGAGGGGGGCCGGTCCGGGCGGGTGTCGACAGTTTTGGCTTCCCTGCCCATTTCCACCACACGCTGCACGAGTTCCCGCTCTGCCGCGTCAACGCTCTGCTGAACGGGACTCTGGAGGCTGCAGGCAAAGACCCCAGCGCCGGTGAGAAAATAGAGCTGTGTCCAAGTTATGTAGAAGGGAATGTTTTTAGTCTATAATATGATACAGTTTTTGTGTTTGTGTGATAGTTTTTGTCATGATACTAAAATTTGAAACTCAAAATCGTCTTTTTTTTAGACAATATACTGTGATTTTCAACATTAAATGGCAGTACTTTCTTTTATATTCCCATGTGGCTTTATATCTGTGTAGTCCAGATAGGTTCCATAGTGATACTTTACATTACATTCCACCACTGCCCATGGACAAGTAGTAAAGTACTGTACAAATTTTAGACATCTGTAGTTTACTTATGTACATTTTACAGTGGATACTTTTAACTTTTACTTCATCCCCATCTGAGAGCAATATCTGTACTTTCTACTCATACTTGAACAGGACTGAAAAGTAAAAGTAAAGTTTTATTGTCTGAGACCTACTGAAAAGGCTGAGGGTTTATTTTAACACGTATATAGTTTGAGAATACAAAAATATACAAATAAAACGTCAAAAAAAAAACCCACACACATTTGAATTGAAGAGTGCAGAATATAAACCTTTCAGTCATATGCACAGCTAAAATTCAGCTCAAATCGTCATCAAAATCACTACGTTTGAATGTTTAGTACATCTCTCAGGCCGTAATACAAGTGCTCCACTGTGTTTTTAAACTCCATACCCTTTCATTAGAATCATTTGGATAATTCCAGGCCTGGAATTGCCAATATTTACTTAACAAAAGCTAAAAAGTAGCTGTTAACTTGAAAACTACCACTTCATCACATCACAAGGTGGAACAGAGCATTTTTAGCTTTGGAGATGTTACAGACTAATAATAAAGTGTGACTCAAACATGTGAATGAAACAAAACACAACTCCAGGTCTGTTTTTGATGATGTAACAGTGTTATAACATGACTTAAAGCTCACAAGCGTCACTTTTGTGTAATGTAGGAGCTTTAACTGAAATAATCGTTAGTTGAAGCCCCACTGTAAATGCATAAAAGTAATAGGTCTGTACATTTGCAGTAAGTTAAAGGCAACAACTGTGTATAAAACCATCCAAACGCCAAGTTTAGTTCTTGTATTTGTGCTTCTCTCTGTACAGATGAACAGGCTGCTAATGCGGAAGAAGAGCAGAGGAAGCCTGCAGCAGAACAGCAGGGCAGTCCAGAGGAGCTCAGTGTGGAGACCAGAGCTGCTGACACTGAGAGCCCGGAGCCGGAGGAGAGAGAGGAGAGGGAGAAGGAGAGACGCAAAGAGGCTAAAGTACGTACACAACTACACACACGCAGGCTTCATAACAGAACTCATTGTATAACATGATTTGCCCTTTAAGTAAATCTCTGGATCGTCCTTTGCATAAATCAGATTTTATATATTCCTCATATCATCTTAAAGTTCAAGTGTAGATCAAGACCAATGTAAAACTAAACCAGAAAAGTTTCAAAATTTCTCAGTATTGATACCTGTTTAATGCTATTTTTGATACTAATTGTTGTAAAGATGCACCGATACGATACTGGTGTCAAGGCAAGGTGTACACAAAGTAATTCAAAGTGCTTTACAGAATAAGAAATACATAAAAATCACAAGACAACAAATCAAAACATAAATAACCATCATACCATTAGGATTAAAGGAGAAGAAGAGTGCAGAATAAAAGCCTTTCAGTCATATGCACAGCTAAACAGAACCGTTTGGAGCCTGGATTTATTTTTTTGGTGGATTCCAAGATATCTGTTCAGCCAATATCCCATTTTAGTCTATAAACTGTTTTACTTTTACTGGCCAAAGTTGATCCAAAACCTCTGATAATGTTAAGCTTGTATTTTTACAACACTGCTCTGAATATCTGCGTAAAACCTCAGTCGTCCAGGTCGGATCCAGTTGTCCAGTTGACAGATTTAAACTTGTGTGTGTTGGGTGACATCAGGGATCGGCAGAAACTTAAAGCCATAGGATCATTGTCAATATCAGAAGAAGCTGAATCGGTGCATCCATAACGTGTAGTGCATTTTTGGACAAACTTAATGTGCTCTAAACTAAAAAGGAACAACGAGTACTGTTTCTATTTTTGAGTTAATCCTTTGAGATTTGACTTGGTTTACAGTTAAAACCAAAAGTTTCAGAGTTCCACTTTGGTGTAATTTGTTTGTAAAATCCGTTTTTCTTTTTGCTTCTAATATATTTTACTTGATTATGATCAGGAGCAGGAGAAGAAGCAGCGATTAGATGAGAAGCGTAAGAAGCTGTCTGCGGCGGCGGCGGTGCTGGAGGGGAGGAACGCTGACGGGTGAGTGTCGACTTTAGTCTGTGTGATCGTCACTGGACTCGCCTCATACTCAGACACGCTCAGATCAACAGAACACAGGGCTGGAAAGGAACACGCAAAGAATGTTCAGCCTATTTAAGTGACAGATTTTTATATTTAAATACTGATTTTTTTTTCTATGAAGGTGCTAAAATGTGTCTGTGAATGTCTTGGTTTGGTTCAGGTTTGTGACCACATAGACTGGACTCAAATGGATTGTAAAATTTACCATGAAAGTGGAAAGATAACATTAGAAGATTGTATTATTTTCAAACTAACTAATGTAATTTTTTGTATTTCCAAAACAAAAAAAATGCCTTGCTCCACAAAATGTCTGCCCGTAAATGAAATAATGCATTAAGAGGTGCGTCAGTAGCTCAGTTTGTACAGCGTTCGCCACGCACATACATTTTCTCATGTTAACATTTGTCTTTCTCTCTTGTTTACATTCTGTCAAAGTTCACTGTACAGTGCCTTTGACGACGGAGAACGTTTGATGGACAATGGGGTTTGTTGTCGGGAGTTGCAAACATACAGCTAATCAGGATCCAGAACACAAATTTGTCTGACACATTCCCTCAGTACAGGAGACAGGACGCAGAACACAATGGTCTACAGTCCTTAGCCAATCAGGACGCAGAACACAATGGTCTACAGTCTCTTAGCCAATCAGGACACAGAACACAAAATCCAATACAAACAAAATTCAACAGACAATGAAAGGTGAACCGTGGTATAACGAGGGACCACTGTATAGCGCATTTTTTACCTTTAAGTACTTTACATGAAGGAACCACTCACCCATTCACACACATTTATACACACAGACACTGGGGCGAGGTGCGTTAAGTGTCTTGCCCAAGGAGACAACAACAGTAGTATTGTGGGTCAGTGCATTTGATCGCTCAACCAATGTTTACGTCAGGAGCGGGATTCGAGCCGCCAACCTTCAGATCAGTGGACAAACGCTCTAGCTACTGTCGCCGCCATAACTCTCCATAATGTGAAGTGTTGCTAATGGACAAACCTAGCGACGATTACTGTAAGCGCGATCCCCGTGTTGTTTTATGTGTCCCTTTGTCACTGCATCCTCTCGTGATTTTTACTGCTCTTACAAGGAGAACAAAGTGATGGCTTAGCACTTTTACATCAAATGAAATGAAATATCTGCTTTATATTGCAATATTCTGATGGATGAACGAAGGCCCCCCAAAGCCTCCAAAGCCAGGACCATATATCGACTTCCTCTGCGTGATAGCACAGCCCTCATAAAGAGCACCAGCGGAACGCAATTTCCCGCAGGCCGGTAAATCAAGCCATTTTATGAACTCTCATTCACCAACATAAAACAAGGGATTCATCTTAACAATGGCTCCTAAATCTGCAAGCCTTTCATGCACCATTCATAAGCCTCTGTCCAATAATGCCGACGAGCCGTTTCCAAAAATAAAGGTGTTGTCCCGATGGTGAATGTGCTGTGTTATGTAAGGTGTCCCCATAACGCTTCCAAAACCAAACCTTTGCCGAAATATCTTCAGATTAAAGGTGTGATCTTGGTTATAATGTTGTTTTCTCATCACAGACAGACCTGGAGTTGAGTTTTGTTTCATTCACACATGTTTAACACACAAACCCTGCATATTTTGTTGAGTTCTTCGCTCAAAAACACTCTGCTCCACCTTGTGATGTCATCATGCAGTCATACAGGAAGTGCTCCACTGCGTTTTTAACCTTCACGAGAATCATTTGGGTAGTTTCAGTCCTGGAGTTGCCAATCTCTACTGAACTAAAGGTAAAAGCTGTAGGAGCTGTTAATTTGAAAACTACCACTTCATGACATCACAAGGTGGAACAGAGCATTTTGAGGTTTGAGTAACACTTTATTATTAGTCTGTCTGCATCTCCAAACATGTGTGAATGAAACAAAACACAGCTCCAGGTCTGTTTTTTAGGAGGTAACATCATTATAACATAGGTCCTATATTACGCAAAATTGTGAGCTTTAAGCCATAAGTATCAAGCAAATTTAACAAATTATTCTTGCACAGTAGCACGATAGCGAGCTCACTCAAAGCAAATAATCACTTTTATAAAAATTGAAAAACATAAAATAACAACATAAATTAAAATAAAAACTACCCAGTTATTTTTATATGTATGTCGTGGAAATGATCTGTGAAATAATACCAGAACATATAAGAAGACTATGTTGGTTTATGACGTTTACACCAGTAAATAAACGCTCCCACTACTGACAGAGTTTCTGCTGCAGTGGACCCAGAGTGAGTAGATAAGAACACTTAAATACTGTCTGAGGTCCAAGCCCTTCCCCAAGTACAAGCTACATTCAGGACAGTCTGGCTGGACATTCGGCAACACCTGCACATTAGCATCTGAGTAAAGGCAAGGATGATCAAACAACAGACATGTGAAAGAAAACCGCAGAAAACACAAAGTTACCTATAGCCTTCCTGAGAGACTAAAGGGTTTGACAAAGGCTAGTGTGGCTTTTGGCTTTGAACACTTCTTGCAGTTTATCTTGACTAAAATTTCTACCACAATGTACAGTGCCCTGCCCCAACCCAAGCACTAAAATTGCTGGACTCTCTGCGATTTATCACAAACTGTAAGCCTCAGACACACCGCTGTGAACTGTACACACGTGTGGGTTGGGCAGCACTGGACACTCGCAGGTTATGTCACTGCTACATGTTCATTTACAAAGGGATTATGGGTCTGCTCCCTCCATATCTATGTACGTATATTCAACATAAAACACATGGAGATTATGCTTTGCCATGACAAAACTGCTTCTTTCTGTCCCAAGTGTCACGCAGAGACTGGTAAACTGGCATTTCAATATTCTGCATTTTCAACGTGGAATCATTTACAAAAAGTCTTGAAATTACAAGCTGACTTCAATAGTTTGGTTCAAATCTATGTTGAAAGGTTTGGAAATTAAGTCTGTGATTTGTAATTGCTTTTAAGAATCTATTTTGTGATGTGTTGAAATGTCTGTGTGTAATGTAACTGTGCTGCTGTCTTGACCAGGACTCCCTTGAAAAAGAGATGGGACTTTCCTGGTTAAATAAAGGTTAAATAAAAAAAAAAAAACAACAGTACTTCAGCTTGTGAGGTCGCCAGGTGCTATCGTGAACAAAGCCTATTTCACACATACAACATCCACTGTACTGTTAATAATCGGATAGTCGCCCTCTAGTGACAGTTTTGCCTGATGGTCTCTGTCTTCTGCGCAGGTTGGTCATCGCCAGTCGATTTCACCCGTGTCCGGTTCTAATGGGCCTGCTCCCCCTCCTCGCCCCCTCCAGGCCTTTTGTGGTATATTCCCAATACAAAGAGGTGAGTCCGGAGCGCTGTAATTTACGGGAACAATAACGACAACGGTATTAGAGCCACCTCAAATGACAGCTATTGGTTACTTTGGACTCTGGGGATCTCTCATTAGCTGGAGTTGTCTTTTTACGGCTTCACTGGTGTCCATACGGCTCGATTCACGTCACTGACAATGATTCATCTACATTTTTAACTTCGTTGGACACTTTAGAGTTGGGATTTCCTGTATTACATTACACTGTTCTCTGATCTGTGTTATAATGTCGTTTTCTTATCACAAACAGACCTGGAGTTGTGTTTTGTTTCATTCACACATGTTTAACAAAGCTCAAAACACTCTGTTCCACCTTGTGATGTCATCATGTGGTAATACAGGAAGTGCTCCACTGTGTTTGTAAACTCCACACACCTTCACTAGAATCATTTGGATCATTTCAGCCCGGGAGTTGCCAATCTCTACTGAACTAAAGGTAAAAGGAGGCTGCTAACTTGCAAACTACCACTTCATGACATCACAAGGGGGACCAGAGCATTTTGAGCTTTGGAGATGTAACAGACTAATAATAAAGTGTAACTCAAACATGTGTGAATGAAACCAAACACAGCTCCAGGTCTGTTTTTCAGGAGGTAACAACATTTTAACATGACTTAAACCTCACAAGAGTCAGTTTTTTGTAATATAGGACCTTGAAAGATTCACTGTGTAACTTTTCTAATGAAAGGTCGGCCACATTTTGTCCCCATAAAGTTGTTATTGTCTAGAATGTTCCACAGTAAAGCATTAAAGTTTATAAATTAGACATCGACTGATATGTTTTTTTCATGCAGATTGTTTAGAATCCAGAGAAACCGATGGCTGATTAGATCTGCCGATATTTTTTGTTCGATAAGTGGGGGTGATTTCATTCATTTTCCCAAATTATGTCATTAAAATTTCCTCCAAGCTCCCCCCAAGCCCCTTTTATCACAAACTTGTGAGAGAGCCGTGTAGTCGGGTTTTGTGCAGCTACCTCTTCGTACTTAAGTGTTAAAATAAAGGTTTATGTGTATTTTTTTAGGCAACTGACTGAAACAAAGTGTTGGCTTATGCTGGAGATTTAAGGCCGATGGCAAATACGCTAAAACGTCCAAATATTGGCGCAATATGTTGACCAATCGATGTATCGCTCCATCTTTTTTATCGATCTCCATGGAGACAATTTGAGTCACCAAACCAAGTTACAGGTTAAGTCTGCGGACAGGCCACCCAGCTGTCAATAATGTTTTTTCTAGGTATTTTTGAGCAATGTAAACCCTCATATTCAAATAAAAAGACAGATACAGGTAGATATGTTTAATGCCATACTGTGGAACATCCTACGCAATGGAATCTTCCATAGCGACATGCATGTGGTGGATCTTCCCTACCAGAAAAGTTACACAGTGCTGCAGTGTAATATAATGGAGCCAATTTGAATAATGCAGTGACACTTTACAGTAATAGTCCTTGGACGGATGCAGGCTAGCAGTATAAATGCTAATGTCCTCAGTGCTTCTATGTGTGATCCAGACACTAAAATGGCGGCTTGATTGTCACTGTGTTGACTCTGCGGTTCTCATAACGATTTCTTATCCCTCTGCTGCAGCCGCTGGTCGAGTGCTACTCTAAACTCAAGGAACAAGGAGGAACCGTCAACCTCCAGCTCACAAACACCTGGCTCAGGCATTATCAGGTAAACGGCGCACTCAGCGTCACTGTTAGCGTCGCTACTTCCTGTCCAATTTTATTTCTATGATGTTTTGTCACACTAAAATGAATAAATATCACTGACAACATGTTAAACACCACAAATAAAATGATTACTTCACCAGAGGACACGTCTGTGTTTAGAAAGAGGCATGTTTTTGTCTCAGTGCTAACGCTAATGCTAATTTTGAGGCATAATAAATATTAAGACATTGCTACAAACTGAAGTGTTCTACATATAAAAGGCTTTTGTTAGTCTTTATTTTAATTAATGCTTTTGTTTCTTTTGTTTTTCAATTTCAATAAAAGTGACTGTTAGCCTTGAGTGAGCCAGCTACTATAATTTCCTCCCCATACAAGAAAATATCCGATCTTATTCTGCATAAAAACTGTTAACCCTGAAGTTTAGATCTGTACAAATATGATCTGAAATGTGATTCTTGTATTACTTTGTCAATTCATATATCCGTCTTTTTGTCTTCTGCATTTAGAAAAACCCTATTGTGCTCGTTTCTACTATATATTTTAAAATTTACGCATTTTAAATCAAAATATTCATCTAAAATGACTTAATAAAAGAAAGATGTTCACTTACTTCCACGTTAGAAAACTGTGGTGTCCAATGGGAGCTGATGACGCCATAAACGTCAAACGTGGAGCTGCTGGCGCCCCCTATGGATAGCTGCACATTACACTAGCGAGCATTTGAAAACAGGGATTTATCCGCAAAATAGCGTCTTGAAAATAAGCGATTACAGATTACTCAACAACGAATAACTCCTAATGCAACTTTGAGAACTTCAATTTTGCATAATCGGTCTGAACTTTTGAACCAAATCCTTTTATAAAAACATAAATCTCAAATGTAATCACAGTTCTTGTCTGAAAAATCGTTTGTCCCTACTTCTCACTGTATTTCTCGTTTCTTCACATTTTTAGGTGCTGCCCAATCGGACCCATCCCGTGCTCCTGATGAGTGGAGGCGGCGGCTACCTTCTCTCAGGAACGACGGTTGCCTCTGGCCAGTCCAAGCCAGGCCAATCTAAACCGGTCCAAACTAACCCGGTCCAGCTCAAACCAGCTGAATCGCAAAGCAAAGAAGAGCCCGCAGCAAAGAGACTGAAGACGATGGACACTGACGGATGAGTGTGAGATTGTTCTAAGGGCTGCACTTGGCTGCTCCTGGGACGCTGAGTTGACTTGACACAAATAAATGAGAGGAAAGACTCTACATAACTCTAGTACAGTGGTTTTCAAACAGTAGGATGTGATTTCATCTATTTTTGGTTGGGGGATTTTGAGGGTGCGTTCAAACTAGTTCTGGTCTGGTCCTAGTTTGAGCCCAGTTATGTCTTGGTCCTGGTTCGAGTCCTGGATTAGTCCCAGTCCAGGTCTGTGTTTAGTTCCAGTTTTGATGAACACATTTCTGTATTTTTTCAGTCCTTTTCCTAAGGACTATTTAAGGCCTAGTTAAGACCTTGGTTGGACCTAGCTTTAATTATGGTTTAGACCTGGTTTTTAGACCTGGTTTAGATCTGGTTTAGATCTGGTTTAGATCTGGTTTAGACCTGTTTTTTAGACCTGGTTTAGACCTGGTTTAGATCTATTTTAGGTCTGGTTTAGTCCTGGTTTAGTCCTGGTGTAGATCTGGTTTAGTTCTGGTTTAGTTCTGGTTTAGTTCTGGTTTAGACCTGGTTTAGACCTGGTTTAGACCTGGTGTAGTCCTGGTTTAGTCCTGGTTTTTAGATCTGGTTTTTAGACCTGGTTTGTTCTGTTTTATTTATCTTATTTCTGCTTTAGTCCTACTTTAGTCCTGCTTTTGGACTGGGTTAGTCCTTCTTTAGTCCTGATTTAGACTGGTTTAGACCCATTTTAGACTTGTTGTAGACCTGGTTCCAATTTTGGCAAGGACATTCTGTCTGTATTTTTAAGACCTTTAGACCTTGGTTGGACCATCTTTAATCCTGGTTGAGACTTGATTTGGTCTTGGTTTAGTTCTGGTTTAGTTCTGGTTTAGTCCTGGCTTAGTCCTGGTTTAGATCTGTCTAAACCGGCACTAATCCTGGCTTGATCCTACTTTAGACCTGCTTTAGACCTGTTTTTGACCTGTTCAGTTCGGGTTTAATGCTACTGTAGTTTGTCTTATCCCTTCTGTAGTCCTGCTTTAGCCATTTATTAGTTGTGTTTTAGAACATGGTTTAGTCCTGCTTTAGAACTTATTCTGTCCTAGTTTAATCCTGTTTTAGACTAGACCAGTTTTGGGGTTTTTTTGACTAGCACTTTCTTTCTGTATTTTTCAGACCTTTAGACCTTGGTTGGACCATCTTTAATCCTGGTTTACACCTGGTTTAGTCCTGTTTTAGACCTGGTTTAGACCTGTTTTTTAGACCTGGTTTAGACCTGGTTTAGACCTGGTTTAGACCTGGTTTAGACCTGGTTTTACCTGGATTAGTCCTGGTCCTGGATTAGTCCTGTTTTAGTCCTGGTTTAGTCCTGGTTTAGTCCTGGTTAGTCCTGTGTTTATCCTGGTTTAATCCTGGTTTAGGTCCTGTCCTGGTTAGTCCTGGTTTAGTCCTGGTTTAGTCCTGTGTTAGTCCTGGTTTAGTCCTGGTTTAGTCCTGTGTTAGTCCTGGTTTAGTCCTGGTTTAGACCTGGTTTAGTCCTGGTTTAGCCCTGTGTTAGCCAGTCCTGGTAGTACTTAATCCAAACAGTTTGAGAATCACTGTACTTCACAACATTCAAATTTTGCCTCCATTTGTAAAACGCTAAAGCTCTCAGTGAGCTCTGATCGTTCTCGGCTCTAGCTCTCTTATTTTGAAATGCTTCTTCGCTTTCACAAATCATTTGCTAAAACCATTTTTACACTTGCCATTTTTTTATTTTGAAAATCTTTTAGTTTATTTATTCTTCCTGTGCCATAATCTGTTACATAGATTTGTCCAACCTGTGAATTATATTTGCAAATGCACAGAAATAAAACTAAAATACTTCAACATTTGGTCCCCGAATGTTTTTGTTTATTGAGACAAGTTGACGGGACATAATTATACATTTACAGTATTTCAGTAGATTGCCTTAGACATTTCCATGGTGTTTTCTCTATACAAACAGTTACATTCCCATGCAGAATATATCGATTATTCACTAATACAAGGTAAGCAAAATGAAAACGCTCCAGGAATGTTATTTTTGTGGTCTTTTTTCCATTCTAAGCACAATATATGGACAAATACACAGTCGGATATGGACTAAGATGTTGACGTAGCTGGTGTTTTATGCAGTGTTCCCATGCAACTTTCCAGCAATTTTCTGTAACTCCAGGTCCATCGCGGCAAGATTCTCCAGTTTATCCTGAAAGAAAGAAAGGAACAGACGTATTTAAAACAAAGCCATGTTTTGTATCCAGTAGTCCTGTAGTTGATGGTGTATTAGTGTTTGGAGCTACACCGAAAACCTACCTCTTCTCCCTGGCATTTAATACTAGAAAGGATATCTTGGTGTTTTATTGTTTTGTTGATTTATGTGAAGCACTTTTGGCAGCTTAAGTTGTATTTAAATGTACTATATGAATGAAACTGAACTGAATTGGAAGCAGAAAGGAGAAGTTGGTGAGTGAGTTAGCTGAAGTTAGGTATTTTTTGGTATTTATATGTAAAAATTCAAGTTTAAAGTTTACGAAGAAATGACTCTTGTGAGGTTTAAGTCATGTTCTAATGCTGTTATCTCCTCAAAAACAGACCTGGAGTTGTTTTTTGTTTCATTTACATGTTTGAGTAACACTTAATTATTAGTCTGTACATCTCCAAAGCTCAAAATGCTCTGTTCCACCTTGTGATGTCATGAAGTGGTAGTTTTCAAGTTAACACCTGCGTTTACCTTAAGTTCAGTAGTAGATTGGCAATTCCAGGGCTGAAATAATCCAAATGATTCTAGTGAAAGTGTATGAAATGGAGCACTTCCTGTATTACCACATGATGACATCACAAGGTGGAACAAAGTGTTTTCCGTTTCAGAAAAACTCAGCCTAAATATACAGGGTTTGTGTGTTAAATGTGTGTGAATGAAACAAAACACAACTCCAGGTCTGTTTGTGTTGAGGAAACAACATTAGAACAGAAAACAGAGTAATACGGGCCCTTTAATCTGTCACAGTTTCCTAGTATGTTTTCTGCATAAATACCTGCTTTTGCATGAGCTCCCCCTGCTGGTGTAGTCTTGTTAGTGCAGTTTGGGTCAGATACATAGAGAAACGTAATAGTTTTGATAGCTTTTGCCCCTTTTATTTGACTAATCGATTGGCAGCACGTCTTAAATCGACCAAGGATTTAGTTCTTAAGATTTCCATTCCTATTGTTTAAACTAGTCTTTCTCAAACTGTGGTATGTGTGACTCTGCAGTTTGAGTATTTTGAGATTAAGAACTACCTTTTCCCAATCCTTACCCACCTAAGGCTGAGACTAGACCTGGTTTAGTCTCATTTTAGACCATTTTAAACCCGATAGTCCTGATATAATCCAGGTTTAGATCAGGTAGAATTCGGAAAATATCATCTTGGGTGGTGCATAGTGTGAAAAGTTTGAAAATCACTGCTATAAACTACTGCATTTGTTTTTATATAGGGCTTACATAGATTAAATATTCATGTATACAGCATCAGCAGTCTTAAACTACTGCTAAAACTTTCTCACTTCGGTCTAAAGAAAAAGAGGCTCTAGCCAAAACGATCAAATATAATGCAAAGTTTTCCAGTTTCAATCATCTTTAGCCACAGCTGCACTGGGACAAACTGATAGAAGTGGCTGCCAATATGCTCCAATGGCCACTCCAACCACAACTAAACTAAATTTAAATGAAAAACACTCTTTCTTTAGACAGCAGAATGTGATTTTCAACATGAAATTGTACTAATTTCTTTTCTATTCCCATGTGGCCTTAAATCTGTGTGATCCCTCAGTCGTCCAAAGTTAATTTCTGTCCTGTGATTTGGACTTTTTTAGCATCAAAACCTCCTCAAAAGAGTATGTACTAGTTTTACCGTTGATTAGTATCTGATTTTCGATACTTTTGACAACCCATCTAAGTCCAACTTTGAACCATAAGTGAAGAACATGTGAAGAACATGTCTCAGAATGAACCGTTAACCCTTCCACATCGTCATTGAGTCAATTCTCTGACACAATGTTGATCCATGACAGAAAAAATGGGGCCGTTAGTGAATGTTAGGACCGAACTTTGACAGATTTACGCTTATTAAAACATTTATTACTTTTCATGGCAGGCATTATAATAGAACGAATCCCTTGTGAAACTGCATTTTTACCATGAGTGAGCTTGCCTTTCCATGGATTAGACCCATAACTTGGCCTGTATGATAAGTTTAATGCAGGAAAGGTAACACACAACTCACAAATATCTGCTTTTACAATACAGTGAGTGGAGGAGACGCCATTTTCCTGAACAAGAAAATAAAGTCAGGTACCGGCCAGATAAGAGAGAGTGTCGCCCACGTCTCATAACAGTTTCATCTTTATGTATTTGGCAGAGCAGAGGAATGATTTGCTTGTTCTCAGATACACTTTCACTTTCAGTTATGAAGGTTCATTCACGACGTCTCCACTGCACTTCTCATTATTTCTAAACGGCTTTGTGCAGTGGCGTGATGTGATGTGTGGCTCGAGCAGGTCATCTGAATAATCATAATAACACTACAGGAACTCATGGAGCGTGTGGAGCCCGGATACAGGGCAGTACGAATCACCGTTTGGATACCGTTAGACAGTGGAATCGGCTTCAGACAGTCTGAAACAGTCTGAAACAGTCTGAAACAGTCTGAAACAGTCTGAAACTGTAGATGTGAATAATTTTACTTGAAGTACATTTTAGATGATCAAATGTGTCGACATCACTGTAGTTAATTTGCGTTGTTCTGTTTTTCTCTGTGTTTGGATTGAAGGAAACATCATGTACTGAAGGGAAAAGGAGGGAAGGAAAGGGAAGGAAGGAAGGAAAGAAAGAAAAAAGAAAAAGAAGGAAAGAAAGAAAAACCTGCGCATTATGATTTTTTATGTGTTTGAACTGTAGGAAACATCAGATACTAAGGAAGAGAGGGAGGGAGGAAGGAAGGAAGGAAGGAAGGAAAGAAGGAAGGGAGGAAGGAAGGAAGGAAAGAAGGAAGGAAGAAAGGAAGGAAGGGAGGAAAGAATGAAGGAAGGAAGGAAAGAATGAAGGAAGGAAGGAAGGAAGGAAGGAAGGAAGGAAGGAAGGAAGGAAGGAAGGAAGGAAGGAAGGAAGGAAGGAAGGAAGGAAGGAAGGAAGGAAGGAAGGAAGGAAGGAAGGAAGGAAGGAAGGAAGGAAAGAAAAACCTGAACATAATGATTTTTATGTGTTTGGACCGTAGGAAACATCAGATATGAAGGAAGGAAGGAAAGAAGGAAGAAGGAAGAAAGGAAGGAAGGGGGGTCGCTTTGATAAGAACGAGCTAATTTCTATTATTTATGTAACATGATGTCATCACTAAACAACAATATGCATTGTCTTTTTAGGAAGCAAATCTGGCTAACCCTGCAGTCTAGACTCCTCTAACATGCACTTGATTCTGCAAAACATATTTCTGTGCAAATTTACATTTTAAAAAGTCTATTTTAAATCTCAATTCCAATAGGGTCTGTGCACAGTAGCATGCTAGCTAGCTCACTGTGTCTCAGAGCTAACAGTCACTTTTATTAGAATCAAAAACTCAAAATAAATAACCTATTAAAATTCACATTAGTTAAAATAAAGATTACCCAAGTGTTTTAAATGTGGATGACTTCAGTTTGTGGTGTTGTTCTAATATTTATTTTTATCAAAATTGGCTTTAGCATTAGCATTGAGACACAAACATGTCTCATTCTAAACACAGAAGTGTCTCATTTTATTCATTTTTTGTGCATTTTATTTGTGTCGTGTTTAACATGTCGTCAGTGACATCCATCCACAGCTCCCTGTCCACTGTCTGGTCTTTAAATATTCATTCATTTTAGCTTGACTCTGCAAAAACTTCATAGAGATAAAACTGAACAGGAAGTAGTGACGCTAACAGAGGGTGGGGGCGCTGTTGTACTCAGAGCTTATACTCCACACTCCACACATGCAGCAATATTAAAGTCACAATGTGAATTTAGCTATGTTGACATTAGCCAAGCATTGAGTTTACATCACAAGTTCATGGATATTTCTGTTTCGATCCTATAAACTGACTCACCTGTTTATTTGGGGCATCAACAACTTTTTTTTGGCCCAAATTAAAAAAAATAATAAAATCTCTCTCACAACACAATGATATTTTTTCTAACTTGCTCACTGACAGTTTTTACTTCACTATTGATACTTTGCAGTGACATCACACTAGCGATGTTCTACATGTATGTCTATGGTAGAATGTTCGGCAGTTACCATGGAGACACAATGCAAACACTTTTAAGATTGTCCAAAATGGAAATACAAAATAGAAAATGAATTTAAAGAACATATTTTCAGGAGAATGTGATCAATAGGAGCATTCACGGTCCTGGCTAACTGAAAAACTGTTGGCTAACGCTAGCTAGCTTGTGACTGTAATGTTACGTGCGAGAGACAAATCATCTCACCTGTCATGATTCCAGCTAAATAAGTTCTCTCTGGTCAGATTGCATTAAAAAAAAACCTCAAATTCAACTCTGATAAAACCTCAGACGGAGCAGTGCCTCTAGTTAGCGTTAGCATCACACCCCCAGGGAACGTTGAAAACATAAGCTGGAAGGTACCAATACTTTATACTGACAACGTGAGGTTTCCGGCACAAGTCAGGAAGCAAAATTACAGTCAGATTATTTTCAAATTTGAATAGGTTCAGCCTCTTTGATCACGGCACATTTTATATTCTACTATTGGACTTGGGTGATTAAGTAAACGGGTCTATTTCTGACTTAAGCGCTTGCCTCCTGGGGGGTAATCGTTCTCTGAAGCCTGTTTTTTATTGGCTCGTCTTGATTAAAATGGTCGACCAGCTGGTTTATTTTATAACTTAACAATTCAGCCACCATCTGCACACAATTACAAGATTAGAGAGTGGAGAGAACGGGCTAAATGATCGCTATATATAGTCGTTTTATTTGCTGCGTTTTTACCTTCCCAGAAACCGCAGACTCTGGGCTTCTCTTGTACCAGGCGGGATGGTAGTATCCTTTGGAAATCCACGGGTTACGTTTCTCCATCATGTATCTGAAGAAAAAAAAATGAATATGAAACCATGGAAGGGTTAAAAGCTCAACTACAGCTAAAAACAATGCCAAACTTTGAAAAGAAATGAGGTCCAGTAATCCATTATGCCTTAAAGGTGCATTATGTAACTTTCGCGGGGGACTTGTCTCCATAGAGATGTTAAGATGTTAGAGGGATTAAACTTTTCTATCTAGCATTCAGCCAAGTACAGGTGTTTTTATAACTAATGATGCCTTGGAAACCATAAACTCTTACTGTGAGCAAGGGTCGCCTCTCCATAGATATGATATGCACCTTTAATATTTATTTATTTATTTTATTTTTATTTATTTATTTTTTTTTTAATACATTTTAATTTTTTTATTTATTTATTACACATTTTTATTTATTTTTTATTGTAAATTTTATAATCTTTTTATTATGTAACACTGTGTTAAGGCCCAGACTCTGTTCATAGCGATAAAAAAAATGATAATAATTAAATAATTGAAACCTTTGTAAAGTATAAATTCAGTTTTTCCATTATGGGACAGATAATTGCCTCCTTGTTTTATATTATCTCATTAAAACGCCTGATTTAAATTTAAATAACTTTTACAAAAGCGATTCATGGAGATTCTTCCAGTCTGATTCATTCAATGTTGTATCACCCCCTGGTTTATTAAAAATCCTATCAAATTGGTGCAAATAAAGGTAGAACTTGTGTCTCGGTGAACAGATTTAGGAAAATGATCTTTAAAAGTACTACCTTGTTATTGCCGCCCCAATAACTACAGGCTCTGCACAACAGCGCCCTCTACCTCACTGTTAACATCACTACTTCCTCTCCAGTTTATCTCTGAGGTTTTAGTCGAGTCTAAACGCTATGCTACGCTAAAATGAATAAATATTTACAGATGAGGCAGTGGACAGGGAGCTGCGGGTGGGTTAGAGGTCAGGGGTCAGAGGTTAGAGGGGTCAGGGACAGGGAGCTGCACAGAAAGAGAGATGCTAACGCTAATGCTAATTTTGGGGTATAATAACTATTAAAACAACACCACAATCTGAAGTATTCTACATTTTAAAACACTTGGTGAGTCTTTATTTTAATTAATGCAAATTTTAATAGGCTGTTTATTTTATGTTTTCCAATTTTAATAAAAGTGACTTAGCTTTGAAACGCAGTGAGCTAGCTAACGTGCTACACAGTGAGCTAGCTAACGTGCTAATGTGCATTTATCTGCTGCCTTGACCAGGTTTTCTGTAGTAAATATTGTGAATTTTGCTGGTACTTCTAGGTAAAATCAAGTTATTTATACATATTTTAAACTCAGCGGCATAAAGTTGCACTGTGTAACTTTCCCGGAAGACTGTTCATCACCTGCTTGTCCATAGAATGTTCCACAATATGGCATTAAACTTGGCTGTCTTGCATTTATGGATAACGAATCCCTTGTTAAGCATGTAGTCTTGCTGGGAATAAGCGAGTTTCTCCAATTTCCGCAGATGTTACCTGTAACTTGGCCTGTTTGTATGTTTCCAAGGAGATTTTAAAATTTTCCATTGGTATTAAACTGGTCAAACAGCTCAACTGTCGCCAGAAAAGTTACACAATTCATCTTTAATGGTCTATATTTCAGTTTTTCTGCCCATATTCCTGAAGATTGCTAGCGTTACAATAGCGTAGTGTACTTTGTGTAGTATTTTATGAGTTGTAAAAGTACCTCAGAACTTCATTGTTGTCCGCAGGAGCTTCCTCGTCGCTCGCCTCCTCTTCCTCAGACGTCCCTCCATCGCGTTTGTGCAGTCTCTTTTTGTGGTGGTACCGGTGTGTTGGCTTCCAGATCCTCTTTTCGATCTCTTCTCCCTCCTCTTCCCATCCCTCTTCATCCCTCTTGTCCAGGCCCCAGGATTCTTGGCTGCGTTCCCCGTCCTCTTCCTCGCCGCGCTTGTGTCGTCTCTGGTGGTACCTCCCGGGTCTCCAGTCCCTCTTGTCCAGGTCGAAGTCCCAGTATTCCTGGCTCCGATAGTTGTCTGGTTCGGTGAACTCCTCGTCGCGTTTGTGTCTCCTCTGGTGGAACCTGTAAAAGGTCATAGGTTAAAACGTTTTACCATTTTTCAAAGTTGTAGTAGTGGTAGTAGTAGTTGGTAGTGACAGTAATAGTAGTTGTGGTGGTGGTAGTACTAGTAGTTTTTGGTCGTGATATTAGAAATAGTAGTAGTAGTAGTGGTAGTGGTGGTGGTGGTAGTAGTAGTAAATATTAGTAGGTGGTAGTAGTAATAGTAATCGTAGTAGTAGAAGTACTGATAGTGATAGTAGTGGTGGTGGTAGTACCAGTGGTATTTTTAGTTTTGATAGTACAAGTAGTCGTAGGTAGTAGGTAGTTAATTGTAGTTAGTTAATTGGTAGTAGGTAGTTAATTGGTAGTAGTAGTGGTACTTGGTAGTGGTAGTAGTAGTAGTAGTAGTAGTAGTAGACTAGTGGTGGTAATAGTACTTAGTTAGTAGTAGTATTAGTAGAAGTACTGGTTCTAGTAGTAGAAGTAGTCATAGTAGTAGTGGTAATAGTGGTAGTAGTTGGTAGTTAGTAGTAGTAGTAGTGTTAGTAGTAAGTAGTATTTAGTAGAAGTAGTAGTCCTAGAGTAGTGGTAGTTGGTAGTAGTTGGTAGTAGTAGTAGTAGCTGGTAATGATAGTAGTAGTAGAGTAGTGGCAGTAATGGTAGTCAGCAGTTAGTTAGTAGTAGTGTTCATAGATAGTAGAAGTAGTAGTTCTAGTAGTAGTAGTACTAGAGTAGTGGTGGTAGCAGTAGTAGTAAGTAGTAGTCCTAGGGTAGTAGTAGTAGTAGTAGTAGAATTGAAGAAGCTGCTTTGATGAGCAGCAAAATGTCTTTTACTCCTACAACAATTTATCCAGTTGACAGATTTAAACTTTGTCTTTTGCTAAAGTTTGTTTTTTGTAGTAGAGTAAAGTAGTTGGTTAGTTAAGTGGTAGAAGTAGTAGTCCTAGTCGTCGTAGTGTCGTATTAGTTGTAGTAGGTAGTCGTCGTTGTCGTATTAGTTGTAGTAGTAGTAGTAGTAGTAGTAGTAGTAGTAGTTGTAGTTCTACTGTTACCTTCCAGCTCTCCACTCCCTCTTGCTCCTGGGGTCTATATCCCAGTATTCCTGGCTGCGTTCCTCGTCTGGCTCGTCTCGGGCCTCCTCAGACGCCTCCTCGTCCCTCCTCTGTCTCCTCTGGTGGTATCTCCCAGGTCTCCAGTTTCTTTTGTCTCGTTCATCATCCAAACCCCACGAATCCTGGCTCCTCCCTCCATCATCTTCCTCGTCTTCGTCTCCTCGTTTTGAGCGCAGTCTCTTCTTGTGGTGGTAGCGGTGGGTGGGTTTCCAGATGCGCTTGTCGACGTCCCAAGATTCCTGGCTGCGTTCGTCGTCTCCGTCTGACAATCCCAAAGGTTCTTCGTCGCGTTTGTTCTTCCTCGACTGGTATCTGAGCAGAGGAGTTAGATATTCTTTGGTAGTTAGCTTGTTTCATTATATTATACTTTTAATATTGGGCTGTGAAAATGACGAAAGTTGCACTAAAGTTCTAAGTTTTCAAGTGGAGTTTCTGACATTTCCTTGTCTCCATGGAGATGTTCCACAGTATGGCATTAAACTCTATAGAAACCAGCAGGTCATGCCCTCAGATTAAGTTACATGTGTTGAGAGGCAAGTCAGCTATTTTTCAAGGGATTTTTGAGTAATAATCAGCTTTAATTGTACCTGCAAGATGGATAAGTAGGTGCAGAACTTCCACCAGAAAGTTACGTAGTGCAGCTTTAAAGCAAACCTACAGTGCTTGTGTCGCTCTATAGTTATAATCTACGACTCCCATGGATTATTAAATTGTAATTTGCACATTTTAAATCGCAATATTCATCTAAAACGACTTAATAAAAGAAACAAATCCACTGACTTCTGCTTTAGAGAACTGTGGTGTCCAGTGGGAGCTGAGGTCGACATAAATGTGGTCAGCTGTCGTGGAGCGTCGGCCCCCCTATGGACAGCTGGACTAGTTGCTAAAGTGTAAGTAGCAGATTTTTTTTTTAATGTGTACCAAAATAACTGCACAACGCTGAGTATCACCGATTAAGAAAATAAAACTGGAGAACAAACGTTGCTTGTAATATGGCGTCTTGAAAATAAGATGCAGAAATCACTCCAAACACAATTCCAAGAAAGTAAATGAGAAGGAAACAACTATTACATGGTTTAAAGAAAAGTCTGAAAAGTCCATTTTGGTTGTCTGAAAACTTTGTTGTGACTGGTTTCTTGAGGTTAAAGTCTAGAATGTGCACGTCTTTACCTTGGCCTGTAGCTTATCCTCTTCTCTCTCTCTTCTTCTTCTCCTCTTTTGTCCCAGCTCTCCTGGCTGCGTTCGTCGTCTCCTTCTAACGATCCCAAAGGTTCCTCGTCGCGTTTGTTCTTCCTCTGCTGGTATCTGAGCAGAAGAGTTGGATATTCTTTGGTATGTTTCATTTTATCATACTTTTTTTATTGGGCTATGAAAATGACTAAAGTTGTAGGTTTTCAAGTGGAGTTTCTGACATTTCCTTGTCTCCATGGAGATTTTCCACAGTATGGCATTAAACTCTACAGAAACACGCAGGTCATGCCATCAGATTAAGTTATAGGGGAGATATATAGAGAGGTAAGCCTGCTCAGAGGAATATTGCATGTTTTTCAAGGGATTTTTGAGTAATAATCAGTTTTAATTCTAACTCTAAGATGGATATGTGTAGGTGCAGACCTGCCACCAGAAAAGTTACATAGTGCACCTTTAAAGCAGACCTATTGTGTTTGTGTCTCTGTGACGCCCGTGGATCATTGGTTATAATTTACACATTTTAAATCACAATATTCATCTAAAACGACTTAATAAAAGAAACATATCCGCTGAGTTCTGTGTTAGAAAACTGTGGTGTCCAATGGGAGCTGACGTCACCGTAAACGTCATCACAACAAAGAGCCGTGGAGCTGTCGGCGCCCCCTATGGACAGCTGCACATCACACTAGCGAGCAGCGGATTTTTTTCCTTTTTACCAAAATGACTACGCTGCCAAATTCAAAACGATTATCACTGATTAAGAAAGTAAAACTGGAGCAGGAAGTGCGGACGTCACAGTGGAGGTGAAAACGGTGCTTGATCAGTAATATGGCGTCTTGAAAATAAGTGACTAAAGATTGCTTAAACATGCACAAATCACTCCAAACACAGTTTCGAGAGGGTAAATGAGAAGGAAACATGTAACAAAAAACAAGTAAAAGCTCTGAAAAGTTTGCAGAATAGGTCTGAAAACTGGGCGACTGGGTGAGTGGTTCCTTGATAAAGTTAAACTCCAGCTACAATGTGCACGTCTTTACCTTGGCCTGTAGCTTGTCCTTTTCTCTCTCTCCTCTTCTCTCCTCTTTTGTCCCAGCTCTCCTGGCTGCGTTCGTCGTCTCCGTCTGACAATCCCAAAGGTTCCTCGTCGCGTTTGTTCTTCCTCTGCTGGTATCTGAGCAGAAGAGTTAGATATTCTTTGGTAGTTTGTTTGTCTTTCTGTTTCATTATATCACACTGTTAATATTGGGCCGTGAAAATTACAAACGTTGCACTAAAGTCGTAAGTTTTCAAGTGGAGTTTCTGACATTTCCTTGTCTCCATGGAGATGTTCCACAGTATGGCATTAAACTCTATAGAAACAAGCAGGCGATGCCATCAGATAAGTTATAGGTTAGATAAGTCGAGAGGCAAATCTGCTCAGAGGAACAATGCGTGTTTTTCAATGGATTTTTGAGTAGCAGTAACATCTCCACAAAAATAAGGTGCGGACCAGAAAAGTTACATCGTGCAGCTTTAAATCAGACCTGTTGTGCTTGTGTCCATTTTGCAGAATAGGTCTGAAAACTTTGGTGTGACTGGTTCCTTGATGTAAAGTGCTTTAAGAGCCTTTGTTGTGATCCTAGTTAAACTCTAGCTAAAATGCACATCTTTACCTTGGCCTATAGCTTGTCCTCTTCTCTATCTCCTCTTCCTCCTCTTCCTCGCCTCTTTTATCCAGCCCCCAGCTCTCCTGACTGCGGTCGAAGTCTTCCTCAGCCTCTTCATCGCGTTTGCCCCTGCTGTGGTGATACCGTCCCGGCCTCCACTTGCTCCTCTTCTCTCTCTCTGCTCCTTCTCCCCCCAAACTCCACGATTCCTGACTGCGTTCTTCTTCTTCTGCAGTCTCTCTCTTCTCTCCCACTGTTTTGAGCAGGGTTTCGATGTCTTTCACGTCCGCTCCGTTCGATCCTGGGACTTCAGCCTGACCCGTGAGTCCTGCTGCCGGAGCCAACGCTGCGTCACTGCTCTTCTTGTCCACTGCAGGGGCATGTTTAACGCCTGCAGCACAAACACACGGATCAGAGCACAAAGAAATGCTACCGATCGTTTTTTATATAGTCTCGTTTGAGGGCGCATTTTCTTCACGATTGCATTACATTATATATATATTTTCTTCATTTTTTATAAGCTTCATACTTGTCTTATAGCCTTAAATCATAAACTGATCTATGAAACAGAGCAGAGCCGTTTTCAAGGAATATCCCACTTTAAATTTTGATCCTCTCTAGTTTTATTGAAGTGAGATGCTGCAGGTGAATAGGAAAAAATCTTAAACTTAGAGATATCATTTTGAAACTTCTGCTGTACTTCACTCACATAAATGTAAGAAAAAAATGTATTACAAGTTTTTCATCCTGTCATGTTTTTATATAAAAATAGGGTGTTTTATATGTAAAAACGACCAAAATTTACCTTTTTGGGACATTCAAAACAGAAACATGAAACAAGCCAGGTTTAAATTTCTTGCTTTTTTGTCATTTTAGATACAAAAATTTACAGAGGGGGTTTTTGATCTTATTTAGTGTTTGAGTAAGCTAGAGTTGACTGAAAATTTACCTTAAAATTCTAATTTCATCAAATTTTTTCGGAGTTAAAACGTTAAGAAATCAGACTTGGAATTAGATATCAAAAAATCCTTTAGTACATTTCATCAAAATCTAAGAGTCCAAGCCCAAGATTGTAAAGTTTGGTGCGTGTATTTGCTACTTTAATGGCTGATCCTTATATCTCTTTGTGGGAAAATGTATTTGAAGTTACACTGTCCCATATAACTCTACAGAGGCGAGTGGAGTATATTTAATTAAATATTAAAACATATTTTGGTGCAGAGTGGACAGTAGCTTGTATGCTACGAGACCAAACTGACCAAAAAAATGAAAAAAAAAAAGAGTTTTGTCTGTAGTATTTATCCTTAATTAAACTACTGTTGCAGTTTTCCTTAATTACAAAAAAAAAAAAAAAAAGAAATAAAGAAAAGAAAATAGAGAGATTTCTTGCATATTCTTGCCAAAGCCCAGAACTGTACTCAAAATCTTTATATCTTATAACAAAAATTACCCAAACAGCAAGATAAGCATATTTTTAATCAACAAATTTAAAATCTAGCCTATTTATTTTTACATATTGCACAGTAGAAGAGTTTATACTTTCTTGTTGTGTTAAGTTAATCACTAAAATGCTCCAATCCCTGCAACATCTAACACTTTTTTTTCGTCTTGCGCTCCCTCATTTCTCAGCCAAAAACATTCCAAAACCTTCAAATACTCTCCATTAGGTCTGATAATGTCATACACACCCGCGTATATGATGTCTTTGCACTCCTGGTCGAGCTGTGAGTCTGGTTTGGACAGGGCTTTGGACAGGACTTCCACCAAACAGCGCGTAACCTGCAGTGTGCAACATTTACGCAGCATTAAACTCAACGCTCAAACCAACCATTTTTAAAAGCTGTATCAAACATTACCACGTCCTCTCTTTGCCCTTCTTTACCCACGGGAAGTGCTTGATTCTCTGCGGTAAAAGCAAAACTCCATTAGCGCCATTAAAGCGTGCGTAAAACTGTGCGTAAAAGCGTCAATCTCTGTCCATGGTGCTGAAGTGGCTCCGCTCACTTTAATGCGTAATTTGAAGCGTTGTACTCACCGGATAGGAGGCTGTAGACAGTAGCAAACACGAGCAGGAGTCTCATCTTGGTTGCTGGTGTTTTTTTTTATCCAGGGAAATGGTGAAAAAGTGCCCGCAACCGACTCCCATGCGCAGGGAGTGTGTTGCGCTTGTGGTGCGCTGACTGCTGTGAGACTGGAGCTCCGAGGCGCCTCAAATACACAGAGGAGTGGGCTGGAAGAGCGCGTGGGAGGAAGGCTCGAGGATCATTAATGTCACGCCTCATTAGCCCTGATATTTGGGGAATGAAATCGCACCAAGTGACTGTCGATATTTGATTGGAAACAATAATATAATCATGTATTTAGTGTCGGTTTTAGTCCAGGTGATGGGGATGCTGGGATGGGGGCACGGGATTGGCCAAGGAGAAGTGTCTAACTGGAAGTGCGCGAGGCGTGATTGAGGCTGAATGTCACGAGGAGCCCCTGGACACAGGTGCTCCAGGGGCGGAGGCAAAACATCACGAACAGACGCGTCGTGTTTGTGTTTGCGAGCACGGAGCTGCTGCGCTGCGCACTCCCACAGGATTTAACACACGAGCGAGAAGGAGGATTATGATCAGTTTGGTCCTGACTGTTAGGATTCAAAAAACCTAACTAATATATATATATATATATTTTTTTACGTATTAATATTATTTGTAGAAAAAATAAATAAATAAATGAAATAAAAATAAAAATTAATAAATAAATAAAATTTGATAAATAAATAAATTATAAATATAAATAAATAAAAACATAAATAAATAAATGTATAAAATAAAATTGTATTTAAAAAATAAATATAGAAAAATATAAATAATAAAAATAAAAATGAGTGTAACCCTCAGTGGTCCAGGTGGTTTCAAGAAAGAAAAAAAAAAAAAAGCTTTTGTCCAGTTGACAGCATTAAAATTTCTTTTTGCGATAAATAACCAAATCTGTATAATCATAATAATAATAATAATAACAACAGCAATAATGATGATAACAAAAAATAACAAATAATAATATATAATAAATAATAATAATAATAATAATAATAATAAAATAATAATAACAATAATAATAATAACAATAATAACAATAATAATAATATAATAGTATAATAATAATAATAATACGTGTAAAATAAACTGATTTCTAAAAAGTAAAGTATTTTTATTGTTCTAAATATGTTGCTCTGTTGGTTTCCAGTCTGTTTTGTCTGGAGTTGTCTCACATTCTGAGTACTCCGTGTTAATGTTACCAGTGTTTCTTTAGTCATTATAAATGTGTTTACTGCATTGCCAGTTATAACTATTAGACTTTGTTTTAATCACATTTATTGCCAAAATGATCCAGTAAAACATTCTGAAGCATGAATATTCTACTGCTAATATTTTACATTCAAATACCAGTCAACCCCACCTTTATTTCAACTCTGATGTCATGTGCCCCCATATCCCCAGAGGTCCCTGTACCCGTACCCCTGATTGAGAAACACTGTTGTATTGTCTTTCCTCTTTGTTTTAAGAGTTTGTGTTTAAAGTGTCTAAGGTTCATTGTGGTGAAGTTCCTGTTTCAGACGTCAGCAGACAGTGGGTCTATATCTGTATAAAGTTTATGAGAAATATATAACAAAAGTCAATGAAGTGAAGTACTGTACTTAAGTAAAATTTGTATTTATTTGTACTTTACTTAAGTACATTTTACAGTGGATACTTTTTACTTTTACTTCACTACATTTGAGAGAAGTATCTGTACTTTCTACTCCACTACATTTTTGAACAGGACTGAAACGTAAAAGTATTTTTAATTGTAGTTTAAAACCTGCTGAAACGGCTGAGGGTTTATTGAGATAACAAAATATACAAATAAAACCAGCCAGAAAAAAAAACCAAAAAACCGAAAAAATCGATTCAGTTGTTTCTGTTGAACAAAATTCAGCTCAAATCTTTATCAAAATCACCACATTTGAAGCTTTATAAGACTCAAAATCAGCGAGAAATACTTGTACCTTTTTGCTTTTTAACTACATTTTGAAACAGGTACTTTAATAGTTTTACTTAACTCAATTTTTTCATGTGATACTTTTACTTTTACTTGAGTATTTTCTGCTCCAGTATCTGTACTTTTACTTAAGTAACAGTATGGAGTACTTCTTCTATCTCTGATCTGATTCATACAGCTGATAATAAACCACTGAGTCAACATTAGTCTCACCAGCCTCGCCTCACTCAAACATCTGTAACACACTGTACTTCCTTTGATAAAAAAATGAAGTTTTATGTAACGCTCGTGTCTCTTAGATGCAACACTGACCTACTTTTAACTTTCCCGTCACAGCCAAGCTCATATTGTGTTTCATTTCACGGCTCAAATCTAGTTTCAGTGTTAAAAGGTCCATATTACACTGTTTTCTGATCTGTTCCAATTTTGTTTCCTCATCACAAACAGAATCTATACAGAACCTTTAACAGGATTTCTGAGCTTATGTTGAGTTTGAGTTTAAGCCACTGGAGAAACTGAACAGCCACTCCATAAGAGAATGTGCCAACACCGGCGTGAGAGCCCCTCGGGACCCCAGTCTGCTGTACATCTCCATCTCAAAGACACTAACCACTCCTTTGAAGATAGTGAAGTTCAGATCTTAGCCAGAGAAAAGAAATGGTTTGAGAGGGGAGTTAAATAAGCTATTTTTGTTAGGAAAGACAATCCTTCCTCAACCCTGGAGAACCCAAGAACCATTTTCTTCTTTGGAAAATTGTGAACAATGCATTAAATTACTGCTGAAATATCCACTTTTTCAATTTTAACCCTTTATTACCTAATTTAGGACCAAATTTATCCAAAAAGAATATAAAATGTACTTCTAGACATTCTGCAAGCTATTACTAAAAAGATTAACAAAAAAAAAAAAAAAAAAAAAACACAATTTTACCAACCGCTGGTTTGCTGAGAAGAGGATTTTGTTTGGGTAGTTTTCCAGCTCAACAGGTCGGCCATTTTGTCACTATCACTCTGGCTCATTTTAGTTCAATATTCATCCACTAGGTGTCTCTATGCAGGGGCCAGAAGTGGCACTCTGGGCTTTTGAAGTTAAATTTGACACATATTTTTTTGTTTGTTCATTTTGGGTAGTAAATTTTAAAGTTCTCTGTGGTTAAACAGGAATAGGGGCTTAAGACATCATCTCTCACCGATTTACAACTCTATCCTCAAAGCAAACAGGAAACAAAGAGAACAATAGGCGGCCATTATAGGTTGAATAGTTAACTCCTCCCCTCAGACAGATATAAGGACGATTTGTCCAGTTGACAGATTTAATTTCGTCTTTTGCGATGGATCAGACCTGGACGACTGAGGGATTACACAGACAGTTTGACCTATATATAATACTAAACCAGAGAAATCTTTGCTTGATGTGGGGAAAAAACATTATCTGGACTATAAATCATTACCCATCCATCCATGCGTCAATGATTAGTTTAAAGGACTTTAGACACTATATAAATGTTTAACAAAGTCCCCGAAATCCCTAATTTCCTTGTTGGGCTGTTTCTTCCTGATACAGTGAGAAGTAACAGCCTCGGCTCGTGTTTTGGCTCGGTTCAATAGACCGCAGCAAAGGAAGGAGGCAGACGCGGCTTCAGAGGGTTTAAGTTCTCTGCTGGAGCTTTTATTTACAAGTTGCAATAAATTTGTGCAAACTGTGCTAAGGTTGTGGTGGTCGGTGATGGTGTGGGAGGTGGAGTCGAGCCAGAGGAGCAGAGACGGGTTCCTTTTATTGTTCTTAAATCAGACCTATTCTGCAAAATGGACTTTTCAGAGCTGTAAGCCGTGTTATAGGTGTTTCCTTCTCATCGATCCTCAAAAGTCGGGCTTGAGTGATCTTTAATCGCTTATTTTCAAGGCGCCATTTTGTCGATCAACCCCCGTTTCCCTCCACTGGGACACGGCCACTGTGACATACGCACTTTGTTCTCCAGTTTTATTTTCTTGCTCGATGATACTCGTAGGACTCGTCAGTGTCTCGTCGTCATTTTGGTACAAATGAACAAAAATCCGCTGCTCGTTAGTGTGATGTGCAGCTGTCCATAGGGGGCGCCAACAGCTACACGGCTCTTTGTTGTGATGACGTTTACGGCGACGTCAGCGCCGATTGGACACTGCAGTTTTAGATACGACATCTTTATTATACAAACTATATAAAGGGAGGAATCTGTTTGTAGATGCAGTGATTACATAACTAAAATATCCTGGAAAAGTCCTGGAAAATGATTTTAAGCTGACTGTGGGAACCATGTTAACACGAATTTACATATTTAGTCCAGGTGCACATTTATGTCCTGGTTTAGTCCAGGTTAGTCCTGGTTTAGTTTTAGTTTAGTCCTGGTTTAGTCTTGGTTTATTCCTGGTTCAGTTCTGGTTTAGTCTCAGTTTAGATCTGGTTTAGTCCTGGTTTAGTTCTGGTTTAGACCTGTTTTTTTAGACCTGGTTTAGACCTGGTTTAGTCCTGGTTTAGTTCTGGTTTAGTCCTGGTTTAGTTCTGGTTTAGACCTGTTTTTTTAGACCTGGTTTAGTCCTGGTTTAGTTCTGGTTTAGTCCTGGTTTAGTTCTGGTTTAGACCTGTTTTTTTAGACCTGGTTTAGACCTGGTTTAGTCCTGGTTTAGTTCTGGTTTAGTTCTGGTTTAGACCTGGTTTTTAGACCTGGTTTAGTCCCCGTTTAGTCCTGGTTTAGACCTGGTTTAGTCCCGGTTTAGTCCCGATTTAGTCCTGGTTTAGTCCTAGTTTAGTCCTGGTTTAGTCTTGATTTACTCTTGATTTAGTCTTGTTTTAGTCCTTGTTTAGTCCTGGTTTAGTCTTGGTTTGGTCTTGTTTTAGTCGCTGTGACGTCAGCTCCTACTGGACACCGCAGTTTTCTAACGTGGACTCAGCGGATTTTTTTCTTTTATTAAGTCGTTTTAGATGAATATCGTGATTTAAAATGTGCAAACTGTAACATAATGATCCACAAATGTCAGAGATTATAACTATAGAGCATCACCTCAACACATCTCTTTATGGAAAATGGTAAATAGCCACATTTTTATACAGCATTTTTCCACCTTCAAGTCATTCAAAGCGTTTTACATAAAGGAACCACAACTTTTAAGTCATGTTTTTGGGTCTTTTTGATAAAACCTGTGCATATTTCCAGTCAGTCTGCTCTTAGTTCACTGCTCTCTTAACTCCAGTGTCTCCTTTGTTCTTAAAACATTCATGAACCTCGGAGCGAGAGCAGCTCGGCCACAACATGGTCACACTTGTGGCCAGTCGATAAACAGCAAACCTCCAAACCGACACACTCACGAGGAATGTGGAGCTGATCTGTTCACACTGTGTCTGTGTGGAAACTGATATCTGCACAACAACATCCTTTTTACACTTTTAATATGTTTAAAGGTGCAACATGGAACTTTTGGACACACTCTCTCATTCAATGTATGTTTAGTCTGTATTTTTTTACTATTTTATACATTTTATACATACGGAAGATATTATTATAAAACTGTACAAAGAGGGTAATCTGTTTGTAGATGCAGTGATTATATAACTAAAATGTCCTGGAAAGTCCTGGAAAATTATTTCAGGCAAACTGTGGGGACTCTGTAAACACGTATTTACATATTTAGTCCAGGTGCACGTTTAGTCCTGGTTTAGTTTGGTTTAGTTCTAGTTTAGTCCTGCTTTAGTCCTGGTTTAATCCTGGTTTAGTCCTGGTTTAGTTGTAGTTTAGTCCTGGTTTAGTCCTGGTTTAGTCCTGATTTAGTTCTAGTTTAGTCCTGGTTTAGTCCTGGTTTAGTCCTAGTTTAGTTCTAGTTTAGTCCTGCTTTAGTCCTGGTTTAATCCTGGTTTAGTCCTAGTTTAGTCCTGCTTTAGTCCTGGTTTAGTCCTGGTTTATTTGTAGTTTAGTCCTGCTTTAGTCCTGGTTTAGTCCTGGTTTAGTTCTAGTTTGGTCCTGCTTTAGTCCTGGTTTAGTCCTGGTTTAGTTCTAGTTTAGTCCTGCTTTAGTCCTGGTTTAGTCCTGGTTTAATCCTGGTTTAGTTCTAGTTTAGTCCTGGTTTAGTCCTGGTTTAGTTATAGTTTAGTCCTGCTTTAGTCCTGGTTTAATCCTGGTTTAGTTGTAGTTTAGTCCTGGTTTAGTCCTGGTTTAGTCCTGATTTAGTTCTAGTTTAGTCCTGGTTTAGTCCTTGTTTAGTTCTGGTTTAATCCTGGTTTAGTCCTGGTTTAGTCCTGGTTTAGTTCTGGTTTAGTCCTGGTTTAGTCCTGGTTTAGTTCTGGTTTAGTCCTTGGTTTAGTCCTGGTTTAGTCCTGGTTTAGTTCTGGTTTAGTCCTGGTTTAGTTCTGGTTTAGTCCTGGTTTAGTCCTGGTTTAGTCCTGGTTTAGTCTTGTTTTAGTCCTGGTTTAGTCCTGGTTTAGTCCTGGTTTAGTCCTTGTTTTAGTCTGGTTTAGTCTGGTTTAGTCCTGGTTTAGTCCTGGTTTAGTCCTTGGTTTAGTCCTGGTTTAGTTCTGGTCCTGGTCCTACCAAATATTTTCCAACAAAGCAAATGTTGCACTTCACTACTGTGAAGTGCAGTTTGGGCCTTTGAACTGATTATGTGTTGGGGATAGATGGCAGAATAGGGAGCCATTTTTCACCAGTTTGCCCCAGGACAGCTGTGGCTATGCAGGAAGTATTTAACCATTGCTGACTATGAAGAGTGGAATGTGTCATGTTATGTGTTTGAATATCTTGAATATCGCTGTTATTTATGCATAATTACATGTTTCATTGTGTTGCCCTGATACTGAACTCATCATTAACACAGAATGTTTTTAATTTAGATAAAGACACATCTAAAGATCGATAAAGTTCAGGCGTTTCTTCTGCTCACACCTAAAGATCTCTATTACATCTCATAAACTCCAACAGCGTGAGCCGCTCCTCTGGGACACAGGCTTTAAACCCCTGCAGTGAGCGAGGAAATAGAAAACTTCCACCTGCATAAAACACCTCTCCTCCTCTCTCCTCCTCTCTCTCTGTGTCTCTCTCCCTCCTCCCTTTCTCTCTCACTCCCTCTCTCTCCTCCTCCCTACCACCGTTACTCTCTCCCCTCTCCCTCCCTCTTTTTCTCCCCTCCCTCCCTCTCTCTTTCTCTCTCTCCTCCTTCCTCTTCCCCTCTCTCTACCCCACCTCCCTTTCTACCTGCTCCCTCTCTCATTCCCTCCGCCCCTCTTTCCCACTCCCTCCCTCCTCTCCCTCTCTCCCTCCCTTGCTCAGTCTCTCTCCCTCTCTCCACCCTCCTTCCTCTCCCTCTCACCCCCTCCTCTCCCTCATTCTCCCTTTCTCCCTCCCTCTCACTCCCTCCCTCTCTCCTTCCCACCTCCCCTTTCTCCCCTCTCCCTCCCTCTTTCTCTCGTTCTCACTCCCTTCCCATCTCTCTCTTGCTCTCCCTCTCTCCCTTCCTCTTCCTCCTCCTCCCTCTCCCACTTCTCCCTCTCTGCTTCCCTCGGTCCTTCTTTCCCACTTTCTCCCTCCTCTCCCTCTCTCCCTCCCTTGCTCAGTCTTTTCCCCCCCCTACTTCCTCTCCCTGTCACCCCCCCCCTCTCTCTCTCTCCTCCCCCCCCTCCCCTCATCCTCCCTCTCTTCTCTCTTTCTCCCTCCCTCTCTCTCGTCCTCTCCCTCCCTTTCCCCTCTCCCCCTTCTCCCTCTCTGCTTCCATCCGTCCCTCTTTCCCACACCCTCTCTCTCCCTCTCTCCCTTCCTCCCTCGTCGTGGGGGCTCTCTCAGTTCAGGCTCACAGTCTCCAGAGCAGCTGCAGAGACACAAACCTCACATTTATGGAGCGTCTTCTAGTTCATTTTGCTCACAGCTGTTTCAGTTCTCGAGACATGATTGAATTTGAATGTTTCTTCCGTATAGAAAACCAGTGCTGCCTGTGTAAATAAAAAAACTGTAAAACGCAGATCTGTAGACAGAAACCTGAGCTTCACTTAAAGGACTGACTTTATTTAGTTATAATGTTTCCTCATCACAAACAGACCTGGAGTTGTGCTTTGTTTCATTCACACATGTTTAACCTCCTTCTCTCAAACTGAAAACACTCTGTTGCACTTTGTGATGTCATCATGTGGTAATACAGGAAGTGCTCCACTCTCCTATCTTAAACTCCACACACCTTCACTAGAATCATTTGGATGCTTTCAACCCTGGAATTGACAGTCTTTACTGAACTAAAGGTAAAAGGAGCTTTTAATTTGAAAACTACCACTTCATGACATCACAAGGTGGAACAGAGCATTTTGAGCTTTGGAGATTTTACAGACAAATAATAAAGTGTGACTCAAACATGTGTGAATGAAACAAAACACAAGTCCAGGTCTGTTTTTGAGGAGGAAACGACATTATAACGTGATTTAAATCTCACAAGAGTCAGTTTTGTGTGATATAGAACCTTTAAATGTTTGTTTTGAACTGTGCTTTGAGTGACTTGGAAAGGAAAAGCGCCATATATATAAATGTGACCAAGTGAGACCAAGTGTTTTATTATCCGGTAATTAGAAAGTGAACAGTTAACATGCTAGTTGTTTGCGTTAGTGTCAAGGCAAAACTCAATGATGGATTATGGGCTTTCAGACTGTTTAAAAATGTAGTGGAGTAGAAAGTAAATACTGCTCTCAAATGAAGGGAAGTAAAAGTAAAAAGTATCTACTGTAAATGTACTTAAGTAAAGTACAGATATCTAAAAATTTTACTTAAGTACTGTGCTTTACTCGTGAATAAGACCCCAAGATAGTTTAACTCCTCCCCTACAGTGATGCAGTTGCTGTATCAGTCTGTTGTGGTGAAGAAGGAAAGCTCTCGATTTACCTCAATCTACGTTCCTACCCTCACCTACATTCATGAGTTGAAGTGGGTTTCCTCTTCAGGGTGGCTGGGCGCTCCCTTAGAGACAGGGTGAGGAGCTTGGTCACACAGGCTCGGAGTAGAGCCGATGCTCCTCCACGTCGAGAGGAGGAGCTGAGGTGACTCGGGTGTCTGCTCAGGATGCCTCCTGGACATCTCCTTGGGGAGGTGTTCTGGGCATGTCCCACCGGGAGGAGGCCCCGGGGAGGACCCAGGACACGCTGGAGGGACAATGTGTCTCGGTTGGCCTGGGAACACCTTGGGGTCTCACTGGAGGAGCTGGAGGACGTGTCTGCACTTTCTCCCCTTTCTCCTCCACTCCTTCTCTCCTCTCTCTCCTCCTCTCTCCTCTACCACTCTCTCCCCTATCTCTCCTCTCCTTCTCTCATCTCTTCTCTCCCCTCCTCTCCTCCTCTCCTCTCCCTCCTCCTCTCCTCTTCTCCTCTCTCTCCGCTCTCTCCTCTCTTTCCTCTCTCCTTTACTCCTCCTCTCCTCTCCTCTCCTCCATTCCTCTTCTCCACTCTCTCCCCTCTCTCTCCTCTCCTTCTCTCTTCTCCACTCTCTCTTCTCTCTGATACCCCCGTGACCCAGCTCTGGATAAGAGAAAAAATAATGGATGCATGAACTATACTTTACTACTTGTACTTGTACTTCGTTACCTTCCACCACTGGCAGTATGTACTTTCCAAATGTGTGTATTTGTTCACATCCTGCCCACTATAGTCACACTGTCAGTTTCTCATTTCCGAAACATCAATACCACCATCAAGCGCCTAATCTTATTCCTCAACTACCTAAACATTTAAAAAGTATAAAAACTTTTATTCAGCCTTATAGTGATAAAAGGATTTAAAATACTCAATACAAATGTGCCAGAGTTCAAACTTCTTCCCATATCTTGGTCATATTTTGAGACTCCTCACTGTTTTCTTATTTTAATGAATGAATAAAATAGCCTCAAATATCCCAGACTCACATTGATCCGAGTTTCCTTTACCCTGTTTGCTGGAGCTGGGGCTGAGACAGAGACTTCTCCGATGGGAAATAGTCTTGGATGAGCTTAAGGCTGTATGTATAATTAAACCTCACTAAAGCTGTAGCTCTGAGAAACTCTTTCACTATTGGATAAACGTAACTCTGAGCTCGATTAGGCCAAATGAGATCGGTTCCTTTACTCGATCTGAAGTTACATTTGTGAGGCGTGTGTTGTGACTAAAGTGGATTCAGTGTGGGTTTTTGGCTGTTGGGTTTTATTTAACATGTTTACCCTGTTTTCATGGATTTTGTTTAAAGCAATTTCAAACTAAATATCATTTCAAAAGTTTCACATATAGATACAGTCACATTTTTATATATAAGGACACTGCGGTGAGGTGGGTTTAGTGTCTCTAAAATATTTGAGCTAAATAATCAAATACATTATTAAAATAAAGCTGCTAATCTGCATGGAGATACACTGTTTTGCTGCGATGTCCCACAATATGGCATTAAACTGATCTATCTTTTTGCATTTTTTTCAGTTTCTGATGCACAAACAAAGCGGGGGCCGCCTCTTCACAGATCTGCTCTGTAACTTGGAATGGTGACGTCTCCACTCTCTCTGTCCTCCTTTCCTTCACTCCTTCTCTCCTCTCTGTCCTCTGCTCTCTCTCCTCTCCTCTTCTCAGCTCTCTCCCCTTTTTCCTCCTCTCCTCTTCTCCCCTCTCTCCTCTTCTCCTCTCTACTTTTCTCTCCTCCCCTCTCTCTCCTCCTATCACTCCTTCTCCCCTCTCTCTCCTCTTCTCCGCTCTCTCCCCTCTAACCTCTCTCTTCTTCTCCTCTCTCTATGTCTCTCCTCCTCCTCTCTCTCCTCCTATCGCTCCTTCTTTCCGCTCTCTCCTCTCTACTCTCTCTTCCTCTGCTCTCCTCCTCTCCTCTCTCTCTCTCTCTCTCTCTCCTCCTCCTCTCCTCTCTCTCTCTCCTCTCTCTCTCTTCCTCTGCTCTCTCCTCCTCTCCTCTCTCTCTCTCTCCTCCTCTCCTCTCCTCTCCTCCTCTCTCTCCTTCTCTCCTCTCTTCCCTCTCTCTCTCCTCCTCCCCTCTCCTCTTCTCCGCTCACTTTCTCTCTTCCTCTCCCCTCTCTCCTCTTCTCCTCTATCTATGTCTCTCCTCCTCCCCTCTCTCTCCTCCTCTCCTCTTCTCCTTTCTACTCTCTGTCTGTCTCATCCTCTCCTCTTCTTCTCTCCTCTCTCTTGTCTCTCTCCCTTCTCCCCTCTCCTCCTCCCATCTCCTCTCTCTCTTTCTCCTCCGCCTCATCCTCTACTCCTCGCTCCTCTCCCGTTCCGCTCCATGATCATAGACACATTTAATGCCACACTGAGGAACATTACAGGTAAACCAGTGGACATCTTTATAGACACAAGCCTCTTTTTCATGCTGTTCACTAATTACTTTGCCTTAATTAATCATCACTGAGAAAAATCTAATGCAGTTTGATGTTTTTATGCTCTTCACATCAGTCATTTGTACAAGCCTCTCCGGTTAACAGCGTGTATTCGAACCAAGGTCTCATTAAAACGGGACGAGCTGCACATAAACACGCCGCTAACACCCAGATTAACGACACAAAAACACAGGCTTCTCTGGCGTCCCACCGAAAACTGACTCTACGCTGGTGTTTTTCACGACTTTTGTTCTGCTCCTGAAGCGTTCACATCACCAACGCAATGTATACTTACGAAAAAACTCGCAGTGAAATGTTATTAGCCCGTCAAGAGGAAGCTAGATCAACAAAGCGCTAAACAACCACTCAAGCTTTCCCACAATGCATTGAGAAAAGGGCTGTCAACGGTCAGGACAAAAAGAAGAGGTGTATGTTTGCGTAATTGGTGAGGTAAAGGCAGTAGTTTAAGTTCCACCACTGCTATTAATGTTACAGGAGCTGCCGTGTGCGTCCTCTTTGTGTTACAGAGCTAAAAATGTGGTACTTTCTTTGTGTGTTATTATAAATGTTAGTGAGTAGATTAGTGGGAGAGTGGTTGTCCTCACTAGATAAAATGTCAGTGGTTCAAATCAAGTCCTCGGGGTCTAAACATGGCCGCCCATTCAAGTCAGTGGGCTGTGTTCAATGGCGCATGTCGCGAGTTTAGCCTTTAGAAGCTAGGTACATCCGGCCCTGTCCGTGGATACACCCACAGGAGACTTTGAGCGACAAGAGCGACGAGAGAGATGAGAGCAACGAGAGAGACGAGAGAGACGAGAGCGCCGAGAACCATGAGAGTAATGGGAGCGACGAGAGCACCGAGAAGGACGAGAGAGACAAGAGTGATGAGAGCGACGAGAGAGACGAGAGAGACGAGAGAAACGAGAGCGCCAAGAATGACGAGAGAGATGAGAGAGACGATAATTAAACACATTGCTACACCTGGAAAAATCTCTCTGTACATATAATGTGTATTTACTGAGCCATAGAGAGACAGAAGCACATCTAGGAGATTTCCGATGTAATGAAAATAAGCTTTGCAATTAGAGATGTAAACGCTACAATGTCCCTCTGTGTGGAGGTCAATGCAAGTGACGAGTCAGTGATCATCAGAGGACAAAACTGCAGCCTCACACCAAGAACAGCGACATAGTGCGTCTTTAATTTGCTCCTTTAATGTTTTATCACTGATGTTTCTTCTGACAAATGCTCACGTTCATCTGTGTTTGAGCCCCATGAGCGCTCTGTATGTGGTGTGTTCTCTTTAAGTAAACTGTCTGAACAAACATCATGTGGATGGATGAATGAACAGACCAAATAACACAACACTGTAACACGGCAATAAACCAAACATACATCACCGTCTCACATCGACTGTCAGCGCGAAACATCGAATTTCACAGTTTATGGACTTAACGTGTTTTGTAGAATTATACACAGAAATTCTTGAATTGAATTCCCTGGAAACAGCACTGGTCTCATCATCACGGCAACAAAGGAATATAACATGACGCCCTCAACCTCACTGTCAGCATCACTACTTCCTGTCCAGATAAACTTAATACTTCATCTATTATCTAATAAAGCTAATCCTAAGCTTCACAACGAATAATTCTGAATTCAAATCATTTTAATGAAGCCACAAACGACCTGCAGTGGCTCAGTTATGGGTAGATTGTTGATTTGCCTTGAATGTTCCACAATATGGCGTTAAATTACCAGGGGCGACAGTAGCTCAGTTGGTGAAGTGTGGTGTCTGCATAAAAAAATAAATTAAAAAAATCTGACCATGACCATTTACCATTTATCCGTTTTATTGTTTAAAATTGCGTCACCTGCTCGTCGACATGTTTAATGCCATACTGTGGAACATTCCAGTCAGAGTAAAGTCATTCGTCTGCATCGTTCTTGCAGTGTTTTGTTTCCTCTTCGTCTTCTCTGTGTAATTTAAACGAGGGACTTGTCTGCAGTGATATTTCCCTGTCTCTGTTTTCCCGCAGGAGCAGCACTCGGGGCCTTACATAAGAGCTGATGGAGCGTGTACAGTCGTCCTGTTTCCTCTGATCTACCCTCTCCTCATCTCTCTCTCCTTCTTTTCCTCACTCTCCTCTTCTCCCTCTCTTCTTCTCATTACTCGCCCCTCTCTCTCCTCCTCTCATTGCTGTCCTCCTCTCCTTTCTCTCCTCTGATCTACCCTCTCCTCCTCTCTTCTCTCTCCTCTCTCCCCTCTGATCTGCCCTCTCCTCTCTCTCCTCTTTTCCTCTCTCTCCTCTCCTCTCCTCTCTCCCTTCTCTCTCTCCTCGATCCCCTCTCTCTCCTCTGATCTGCCCTCTCCTCTCTCTCCTCTTTTTCTCTTTCTCCTTTTCTCTCTCCTCCTCTTCTCTCCTCCTCCCTCTCCTCTCTCTCATGTTACAGTGGTCCTTTCTCCTCTTCTCCTCTCTCCCCTCTCCCTCCTCTTCTCCTCTCTCCTCCTCTTTCTCATGCTACAGTGGTCCTCTCCTTCTCTTGTCTTCGCCTACTCTTCTCCTCTCTCTCCTCTCGCTGCTCTATCCTCTCTCTCTCTCTCTCCTCCCTCTCCTCTCTCTCTCTCTCTCTCTCTCTCTCTTTCCCCTACAGTGGTCCCTACAGTGGTCCTCCTCCTCCTCCTCTCTCTCTCTCTCTCTCTCTTCTCTCTCATGCTACAGTGGTCCTCTCCTCCTCTCTCTCTCTCCTCCTCTCTCTCATGCTACAGTGGTCCTCTCCTCCTCTCTCTCTCTCCTCCTCTCTCTCCTCTCTCCTCTCCTCTCTCCTCTCCTCATGCTACAGTGGTCTCTCTCTCCTCTCTCTCTCTCTCTCTCTTTCTGCTACAGTCCTCCTCTCCTCTCTCTCCTCTCTCTCTCTCTCTCATGCTACAGTAGTCCTTTCTCCTCTCTCCTCCTCTCCTCCTCTCTCTCTCTTCTCTCTCATGCTACAGTAGTCCTTTCTCCTCTCCTCCTCTCTCTCTCTCTTCTCTCTCATGCTACAGTAGTCCTTTCTCCTCCCCTCCTCCTCTCCTCCTCTCTCTCTCTTCTCTCTCATGCTACAGTAGTCCTTTTTCCTCCTCTCCTCCTCTCCTCCTCTCTCTCTCCTCTCCTCTCTTCTCTCTCATGCTACAGTAGTCCTTCCTCCTCTCCGTTCTGATGTTGGGACAGAAACACGCCTGGATCACTGCAAACGACAAAACTCATAAAAATCCCATGATGACCCAGGGCTCAGACCAGAACAGGAGCCCGAGAAACTCCACATCGTTTCATTTTACTGTTAAAATTGACTTTTATGACCTTTCAACCATGTTACACTTATTTATTCTCATGTACTCTGTCAAAGTTGTTTTGCAACTCATTTTAGGTCAGTATTGTGGTTTTAAATGTCCAAAATATATGAATTAGTGATAAATATATAACATAATGGTTTGATAAAAATCTGACTATTTATCAAATCAATATTCTTGGTCAAACTGAACAAAAACTTGAACAAAAACTTGCCAAATATAAGTGTAACTGATACAGATATTTGTTTGGCAGTGGGTGTGAGTTGAGCAGGGCACCACTCCTCCTCCTAGTGTCCATCATGAGTATTGATCTCCACTGAGGCGCACAATCGAATGGTGTCATTATTTCGTGTGGGTTTATGGACTGTGTGAGAAGAATTGATCTGATGCAGAGCTGTATGCAGATTTGTGCTTTTATGGGGCTAAGTAATGCAAAAGATGATGACAAATGACGCACTTAATGAACGTAATTAAACTTGTATTTTAATGAGGTTCTGGGACATTAGTACAGCTGGTAACATGGATTGCTTTAGTTTTCCTCTTGTATGACTGAATCTTACTTCGATCATTGCATACTGTTGTTCTGTCCTTGAGGCAAGACATTTCATACCATTGATTGGTGCGGTTGGATAGGTTGGTGTTGTTGGTGGGGTTTGTGGGGTCGGTGGGTTAGTGAGGTCGATGCTGTTGGTAGGGTTGGTGCAGTTGGTGACGTCAGTGTAGGTTGGGGTTGGTGGGGTTTGGTGGGGTAGGTGGGGGTTTGTGGGGTAGGTGGGTTGATAAGGTCGTTGCTGTTGGTGGGGTTGATGGGGTTGGTACGGTTGGTGTGACTGATGCAGTTGGTGTGATTGATGCTGTTGGTGGAGCTGGTGGCGCTGGTGTGGTTGTTGGGGTTGGTGTGGCCGGTCGGTGGGGTCAGTGGGGATTTTGGAGTTTTTGGGATTGTTGTTGCTGGTGGGGTTGGTGTAGTTGGTGGGGTTGTTGGGGTTGGTGTAGTGTGTTTGATGGTGGTGTAGTTGGTTGGTTGGGTGGTGTAGTTGGTTGGGGTGGTGGGGTTGGTGTAGTTGGCTGGGGTTGGTGGAGTTGGTGGGATTGTTGGGGTTGGTGAGGTTGATGAGGCTGGTGTAGTTGGTTGGGATTGGTGTAGTTGGTTGGGATGGTGTAGTTGGTTGGTGGTTGGTGTAGTTGGTTGGTGATGGTGTAGTTGGTTGGTGATGGTGTAGTTGGTTGGTGATGGTGTAGTTGGTTGGTGATGGTGTGTGGGGTTGGTGTTGGTGTAGTGGGGTTGGTGAGGTTGATGACGCTGGTGTAGTTGGTTGGGGTTGGTGTAGTAGGTTGGGGTTGGTATAGTTGGTTGGTGATGGTGTAGTTGGTTGGTGATGGTGTAATTGGTTGGATATGGTGTAGTTGGTTGGTGATGGTGGGGTTGTTGGTATTGGTTGGGGTTGGTGGTTGGGGTTGATGGGTTTGCTGGTGTAGTTGGTGTTGGGTTGGTGTAGGTTGGGTTGGGGTATAGTTGGTTGGTGATGGTGTAGTTGGTTGGTGATGGTGTAGTTGGTTGGTGATGGTGTAATTGGTTGGATATGGTGTAGTTGGTTGGGATTGGTGGGCTTGTTGGGGTTGGTGGAGTTGGTGGAGTTGGTTGGTGATGGTGGAGTTGGTTGGTGATGGTGTAGTTCGTTGGGGATGGTGTAATTGGTTGGGGTTGGTGGAGTCGGAGGTTTGATAATGCAGATAAAACGAAGAGATTCAAAATAATTATAATTAGAGGCACAGTCTGTAACTTTCGAGCGATGGCACGTCACCTGCATGATTCCATGGAAATATAAACTTAAAGTCACACTTCGGGACATTCTCCATGGAGATAGATACGTTTCATCTGTCTCCATAGAGATACTGCGGAATAAACAACATTTCCATGGAAACAAGCAGGAGGAGGCCACAAACCAGGACAAATAAGAGTCAGGTTTGTGGAGAAGCAAGACACATGTTTTTCTATATTTTTCAGATCAACCAAATGAACAGACCCAAAATGAAAATGTTTTTGGCTAAAAAGTTACAGACTGTGGCTTTAATTATACATTTTGTTGTACGATACAGAATGTTTGATCAGGTTTTGATCCTTATGAAACATTCAGAGCCGACAGCATTCCTGATTTAGTATCTGTGTTTGCTTTGGTGGCGTTGTAAATAATTGAAAAACCCCATAAACTTTTCTTCTTATGTGTTTTCTAACTGCTCCTTTATCTGACACTGACACTAAACGCTCTGCACAGCTCAGATCCCATCACGCCTCATGCAGTCTGGCACCTCAGGCACAAACTGCTTCATTTTGTTTTTTGCTTTGGGATATAAGTTACAAAGGCAACAACTTTAACATGGGGGGCAAAGGGGTCTGTGTCCCGGGGCCCAGGGTCTTAAGGGGCCCCCGAATCTGACCCTCTTCCAGTTCATATTACACTATTTTCTGATGTTATATTGTTGTTTTCTCATCAAAAATAGACCTGGAGTTGTGTTTTGTTCCACCTTGTGATGTCATCATGTGGTAATACAGGAAGTACTCCACTGTGTTTTTAAACTCCACACACCTTCACTAGAATCATTTGGATAATTTCAGCCCTGGAATTGCTTGGAAAAGCTAAAAAGCAGCTGTCAACTTGAAAAACTACCTGTCGCAATGTCTGGGGGTGCAAAGATACAGACTTGGGGTAAAAAGTTGAACAGAGTTTCTTTACAAAAAAATAAAAATGTAAGAGAGCTGGGTCGTAGGGTGATGTCTTCGAGCTGGTCGTAGGTAGCGGGGTCAGAGGTTGAGGTGTTCATACTGGTCGTTGAGAGCTGGGTCGGAGGCGGAGGTGCAGGGTTCCAAGGAGCGGGATTTGGCGAAAAACTAGAGAAACCAGCTGAGTACCGAGATCACACGCACGAAAACTAGACTGAGCCAGGAGGAACTGTACCACGGGGGATACACGGACAATCTGGCGAAGTTTGTAGGATCCTCAGCCCCTTTGTACTTCCAAGGTGGAGGCTTGAGAAACACAAGGACAGACTGGGATCTTAACACTACCACTTCATGACATCACAAGGTGGAACAGACCATTCTGAGCTTTGGGGATGTAGACAGACTAATAAAGAGTTACTCAAACATGTGTGAATGAAACAAAACACAACTCCAGGTATGTTTTGGATGAGGTAACACATATAACATGGCTTAAACCTCACAAGAGTCAATTTTGCGTTATATATACAAAAATACACCTGAACAATTGGACCCCTATAGAGGCAAAAATGGACAATTTAAAAAAAAAAGCTAATTGCAGTTTTGTATTAAGCCATTCAAGGAGGCATCTAAAGAGAAGAGATATAGATTTACCATCGCATCCATGGAGTTAATTGTGAAGTGTGAAAAGACCCAGCGTTTTCGGGCCAGTTTCTCTCCCCTTCACTCTCTTTTAAATCAATAAGCAGCTTCTTTCACTGGTGTCAGGATCAATACCTTCCTTTAGTTCGGCTCCTCATTTCGACATTGGCATCTTTGTAGAGTAAATTGTTTCTGGCAAATTGTTGTTCGTTTCTGAAAAGGTCTCCGGGATCAGCTGAGGACAAGTATTAACTATGAAGGCTTAATGTGATTCCAGTTTGCCCCGAGCGCTAGTTAAACGCATGCATGGGTGATGGATGGGTGAAGCGGTTGAGTATCCTTAAGCACAAACTGATGTCATAATGTGTTATATTTGACAAGTGTTCAAATTAAAGACCGGACGGGTTGAAGAATTGGTTATGGAACTATCTATTGAACTTATTTCATGCTCCCGCCCACTTTTGCGTCTAAATGCTCCAAACCAAAGCATTTTTTGCGGTCATAGACTGTGCAAAGAAGTGTGACGTCACCCATAGCGTTTGTCTCCAGTCAAATGAAGCTCATTGAGGCTAGCAGTTATAGAGGCGAATTTGGACCCGTGTTCCATATTTGGACTCCTGATCGCAACTATCATAGCAACCAAAGAGCCAATCCAGAGTGAGGTTGTTGAAGGTAACGCCACTTAAGGCTCGCATCACTGGTTTAACAGGGAATGGGCGCTTAGCAATGCTGTAACTCACACCTGCTGTTAACGCTAGCGGGAGCGACCTCGGGGAAAGAAGTCGACTGATTTGTCTGTTGTTAATGTTCATAAAAACTCCAGGATTATGTAGAGTCTGACAACAGAAAGTGAACTGGAGTCGATGGCGCCGGAAGTGCGCCCATGAGCACTTCCTATTTGGAAAGCAGTGGCCAGCAGATTAGTTTCTCCAAAGTTTCGCTCGGAGGTTTTGCTCCGAGGTTTTGCTCCAAGGTTTTGCTCCGAGGTTTTGCTCCAAGGTTTCGCTCCAAGGTTTCGCTCCAAGACTTTTCGCTCCAAAGTTTCGCTCCAAAGTTTCGCTCCAAAGTTTCGCTCCAAAGTTTCACTCCAAAGTTTTGCTCTAACGTTTCGTTCCAACATTTCACTGCAAAGTTTCACTCCAATATTTCGCTCCAACGTTTTGCTCCAACAACTTTTTGCTCAGTTGACAGATTTGAATTTTTCTTTTACTATGGATCATTCCTGGACGACTAGGGACTACACAGATATGTCTATTTATATATACACAGTCCATGCTTCCGGTTAAGTGAGAATCCCATTTATTTCAATGGAGAATTTGAGAAAAGTTTTGCCACTAAAAATTATATAAAGTAGTTTGATGTGTGTAAAATGTTCCGTATTTATGTAACCAACATGTCAACAATGCACTGGTTCTATAGGAGGCTTTAAAATGACTTTGTAGTCCATATAAAACATTTTTTCTGTTAAGGTTGGCAGCCCCACGCTAAATATTACACTATCAATGACGATGGCGGCGCCCAGGGCAACTTCCAGACTAAGGTGAATATATCATATATTAGTTACTACTAATAATCATTTCAATGCTCAAATTGCCTTCACTAGATAGCATGCATTGTGAATAGGTGTAGCAGATATTGCTTTTGGCCTTATTTGAATTGCTTTGCAGCAGTAGGTTTGATGATTTCATAATTTTGGATGGAACTTGATGGTTAAGATTTAGATACATCGCAGAGAAACTTCTCCTGTGCATTTGACCCATCCTTCAATGCCACTGGGTCGACCTGTCAAGAGCAGGAGACCCATATCTAGATCTTGAGGTAGTCTTGGTCAGGATTGCCTTAACTGTAGGATTTTAAATATTGTGCAAACTGCACAGAAACGTCCGGGTGGCCTGGGAGTCGAACCCAGAGATCAGTAACTACTGTATTTTCCAGACTATAAGTAGTTTTTTCATAGTTTGTCCGGGGGTGCGATTTATACTCAGATGTGACTTATATGTGAAATTATTAAAATATATAATTTCAACTGTGTGAGGCACTCTAGGCTTTGTACCAGTATCTACTATTCCTGTAACATTAAAAATTTATTACGGTTATTTAAAAGACATCTGAGAAAGTCTGAACAAAATACTACATTAGCATACTGTACTGATATTCAGCCTGTTCTCTATTTTATTGTTATTATTATAACTCACCTTTACAGATAAAATGTCTGTTCTTTTCCCCAAAAATGCAACTTATAGTCCAGTGCGACTTATATATGTTTTTTTCTTCATTTTTATGCATTTTTGGCTGGTGCGACTTATACTCCAGAGCGACTTATAGACCAGAAAATACAGTAATTTGAATTTGAGTTAGCATTAGCTTTGAGACACAAATACATACTTTTACAAACCCAGGCATTTCCTCCAGTGACGCACTTACTCCTTAACATAACACTCCAGAGCCAAAATAGTTTTAACAGACTGAAAAATAGAACCATGTCTATTTTTTTTTTTTTTTTAAATCCTGTCGTGCAAGGACAGTATGCTAAGTTCAATAAACTTGCTCTAAAACAATTAGATTCCAAGAAACCCCACAGAAACCCCACAGAAACCCCACAGAAAGCCTCCGTCCCCTGCGGCTCTGGTGATAGTAGCTGTTCTTTAGATGCTTTATGTGCTGTGACGCTCCACTCTGCTCTGCCTGGGACCACAGCTGTTCATGCTGATTTCTGTTGTAAATGAGGTTTTGTGCAAATGTAGCTGTTTTTATTTAGTCTGACACTGCACAAACACATGAGCACATTAGGGAGATGACTTGGCTAATTAAAATTTTGGTTTTAAATCGCAAAGTATTTGACTTTTTCAAGATTTTTCTGCTGGAATTCATTATTATATTATATTTAAAGGTACAGTGTGTAACTTTCTGAAGGTGGCACATATAATACACATGGGGGAGAGCCAAAGGAACAACATCTCCATGGAAACAAGCAGGAGGAGCCCAGATTCCAGGCCAAATAAGAGTCAGGTTTGTGGAGATGCAAGCCCGCTCAGAGTAAGGAGGAGTACGTTTTTCCATACAATAAACACAACAAATGAAAATCAAACTAAATCTTTATTATAGTATATTTTGGATAAAAAGTTACATATTTTGACAGTGACATTGCACCTTGACTAAGATGAAGATTATTTTTAGGTCTGTGTCAAAATGCAATGTGACTTTATTTAGATTATAGAGGTAGAATCTCTTCAGTTTGTAGTAAAAAATGCTTCCTGATCAATTGGGCCAGTTTAGGAGGAGCTTGAGGGCCAACACAAATTGGTCTGAGGGCCGCATTTGGCCCCTGGGCCGTAGTTTGGACAGCCCTGACTTAAGCATATAATGGTCTTTTCTGATCTATGTTATAATGTTTCCTCATCACAAACAGACCTGGAGTTGTGTTTTGTTTAGGCTGAGTTCTTCTCTCAAACTTAAAAAAAACACTCTGTTCCACCTTGTGATGTCATCATGTGGTAATACAGGAAGTGCTCGACTGTGTTATTAAACTCCGCACACCTTCACTAAAATCATTTCGATGATGTCAGCCCTGGAATTATTGTCAATCTCCACTAAACTAAAGGTAAAAGGAGCTGTTAACTTGAAAACTACCACTTTATGACATCACAAGGTGGTACAGAGCATTTTGAGCTTTGGAAATGTTACAGACGAATAATAAAGTGTTACTCAAACATGTGTGAATGAAACAAAACACGACTCCAGGTATGTTTTGAGGAAATAATCGCATTATAACATGACTTAAAGCTCACATTAGTACATTGGTTGGGCTTCTGCAACCATCTTGTTTCCATGGAGATGTTATTGCTACACCATGAATACTGCACAGTATGACATTAAACTATACAATGTTATATCTTGCATTTATTCCGTTAAGTCTCTCTTCAGATCGGACATGGCCTGTTCGTATCATCAGCTTGTCTCCATGGATACACATACGTTTACTACCATACTGCGGAACATTCAAGACACGGCTATAATTTGTGCAGTACACCCTCGATGGAAAACACGAAGCAGGCAGATAAAACCACTGAACCTCTACTAATGACCCCATCTATTCTTGTAACTCATTAAAGTGCTAAGTGAAATCTGAAACTATCATTATTTTCCCACAGATTCCTCTTCATAGTTTACAACATGACAAATCGAGCCAATAAGCCACAAATTCCATAGCGTGGCTTTATCCATAAAACTGTCTCAGGGAGTAAATGATGTCCTCCACAACAGACAACAGCATTCAGTTTTGCATTTGGAAACCATCCCGAGGTAAACAAACTGGGCCATAAGCAGATAGTGAGAAGATAGTGAGAAAAGCTTAAGAAAATTATGAGCTAATTTAGAGAAACAGAAGCTCGTCACGCTGTATTGGACGACTGGTGGGATTAGTAACACCATTAATGGAGCTCAATAGTCCGGTTCACTTCCAAGTCCACTTTGGTCCCAGAAGTCCATTTTCCATTAGAATTTTTCCAAAGATTGTTCAAAAATTCAAGTAATTAAGAGTTCAAAACACACTTAAAACACAAGATTCTGCCAAATTTTTGAATAACTTTGCTGTTTATAAAGTTTCAGAGCACAGACTGTATATATAAATGGACATAGCTAAGCTGCTAGTGTCAGGATTTGGGTTTTTTGCGTGTTTCTGTGCTGTCTTCCCCCTCCCTTCTGTGTCTGTGTCTGGAGCTGGGCGGAGACTCTAACACCACCTCTGCACACCTGCTTCAGATCAAGCAATCCAGCTGCACCTGTGAGGAAAAAAGGACTGAGGACCCGACACTCCGGTCCAGATCGTCTTGTCATCTTCCGGTTTTTCCACAAGTCGTTTCAAAATTTGTCAGATTTTGTCAAATTTCAAAATATAGTTCTTGTTGTCATTAGTTACCACAGAACTGATCAACCCCGAGCTTTCAAACCTTTAATATATTTTTTTTTGCGGAAAGTCTATGGGAAAAATTTACTTCAAGCGCTGTAGGTTTATTTTGGTACATGTGACATTACAATAATTTAAAATTTAAGCTAACAGAGCTTCTGACAGAGCAGTGCCTCTAGCTAATCTGATCTTTGTTTTAACACAATCTGACCTGAAAGAACTGACTTAGTTGGAACCACAACAAATGAGCTGATTTTGCGCAGTTAAACAAGTCCCTCTCAAATTGTAGCCAACAGTTTTTCCGTCGCTCTCACCCTTTTTGTCCAAACTACGTACATAACAACCAGTGGAAAATCATTTGTATAGATGTTAAAAAGTAACAGACCCAGAGTGCCTCCCTGCATACATTACTCCTCATGAAATCGCATCTAAACTCGCCGTCTGTGAGCGCTAAAAATGCTTGAATATAATTTTCTTTTCATGTGTTTTTAGCTCATGGTTCAAAACAAACAGTTAAAGTTTTTGTTTAAATTACGCAAAATTGACTCTTATAGCTGTAAGTCATGTTATAATGCTGATATTTCCTCAAAAACAGACCTGGAGTTGTGTTTTGTTTTTCATTTTGAGTACACTTTATTGAGTAACATCTCCAAAGCTCAAAATGTTCTGTTCCACCTTGTGATGTCATGAAGTGGTAGTTTTCAGGTTAACAGCTACGTTTTACATTTAGTTCAGTAGAGTTTGGCAATTCCTGGGCTGAAATTATCCAAATGATTCTAGTGAAGGTGTGTGGAGTTTAAAAACACAGTGGAGCACTTCCTGTATTACCACATGATGACATCACAAGGTGGAACCGAGCGTTTTCTCAATCTAAATCTGCAGGGTTTGTGTGTTAAACATGTGTGAATGAAACAAAACACAACTCCAGGTCTTTTTGTGATATTTAAATTATAACATAGATCAGAAAATAGTGTAATATGAGCGATTTAAATAAAAAGTGCAAGAACGAGAGCAGCAGGTAGTGAAGAATTAGCTGTTACTCATCACCTGCACATCCTAAACATGCAAATACAACCATTTGTTTAACATAATAGGTTATCAATGATTAACACCTTAACTAAATGATAAGATTTGGGTGAACTTTGCCCTGAGTGTAAATTCTATGAGATAACGACGCCTTAAAACAGGTATGAAGGAAATGCCACAGACAGAAGCACTCAACACAGCAGCTCACCGTCTCCTTCTGTGGACTTTCAATGGAAAACGAGGCGTTGACAACCATGCATTTCATGTGAGTACTTGCATGTGTGGTGGTTTAAAGCTGCACTGTGTCATTTTTCTGGTACAGGGTGTATTACCTGTTCGTCTCCATGGATCTGCTGCTGATTTGCAACATAACATAATGATTTATTGTGCAAAAAAAAACACAAAAACAACCATTTGGCCTGATGGTGCCACCTGCTTGTATCCATGGAGACAGATATGCGTTCATTTCTATACTGTGGAACATTTTAGGAAAAGCAACAAGATCTCCATGGGGATAAGTGGAGAGCGGAACCAGAAAAGTTAGTAGTGCCATAAAAGGCCCATATGACATTGTTTTCTGATCTATAATGGTTCCTCATCACAAACAGACCTGGAGATGTGTTTGGTTTTATTCACACATTTTTATCACACAGTTTGAGTTTTTCTCTCAAACAGAAAACACTCTATTCCACCTTGTGATGTCATGTCTTAATACAGGAAGTGCTCCACTGTGTTTTTAAACTCCACACACCTTCACTAGAATCATTTGGATCATTTCAGTCCTGGAATTTCCGATCTCTGCTGAACTGATCTACTGAAGGTGAAAGGAGCTGTTCACTTTCACCACAGTGTAAAACGTTTGCTGTAGATACTACAGTAACTTACTGTAGTGTAGTGATACTGCAGTGATAATACTGACACTGTACATGGACTTCATCAAACATCATACATGTACTTTATGATTGTACATTATCACTAATGCTGTATCTCAAACAGTATCACTGCAGTCATCCATTTGTACAGAAACTTACTGTAGTGTAGTGATACTGCAGTGATACTGTATCACTACTGTACTTTGAATATATATTACCACTAAAGTAATATGGACCGTAGTGATGTTGTGTGCATGATACTGTATCTGTACGGAATGTATATAGTATGTATACTGTGTGTACAGTAGTACTGTAATGTAAAGTACAGCAAAAAAAAAAAGTTTATTTACAGAAATTAGCTGTAATTTATGTATATTTATTTTAGTTAAAAAAACACCATGGTCACATTTTTATATATCACTTTTCCACCTTCAAAGCTCTTTACATCATGGAACACACTCACCCAGACACACATCCACACACCAGTGTCCACACACACACTGATGTGACGGCTCTGGGGATGATGTTCATCTCGAGAGCAGGAGTCAGACCAACCTTCCAGATCAGTTTTACAAACACTCAACTGAGCTACTGCACTTATCTATCTTCTGACATCACAAGGTGGAACAGAGCATGTTGAGCTTTGGAGACGTTACAGACTAATAATAAAGTGTTACTCAAACATGTGAATGAAACAAAACACAACTCCAGGTCTGTTTTTGATGATGTAACATGACTTAAAGCTCACATGAAGACATTCTGTGTAATATAGGTCTTTAAAGTGGCTCTTGGCTCGTGTTTGTCAGTCGTTTGCGCTGAAGTGGATGCACACGGAGCCCTGAAGCGCTGCTGGTGTGTTTGGGTCTGCACTGGTTTGTATGTGGTCTGGATGTCGTTATAGATGGATGAACACGGCAGTGAAGACGCTATAGGGAAACATGCACACACGCAGAGGAGAGAGGAGGAGGAGGAAGAACACAGGAACAAACCGACCTACTGCGTCACTGATGTCCCGCCCTGGTACCTGTGTGTACTTCTGGCTCTTCAGGTAAAGTTTTCAATGTACAAATCATCAAAAACCTCAAACTTAACCCAAGGACCATAAGGTTAACAGTTCAAATTAGTTATTAAAAGTATCAAAAATAAGATACTAATCAATATTAAAACTATTATTGAAAAGTATTACCTAGATACTCAAAACCTTTCCTTAACAGCTTAATCTTGAGTCGTATCAGAACTAATGTAAGATCACATGGTACAATAAAAAAGTACTGTTATTTGGTCTTTAAAATTACAATATTGTCAAAAAAGAGCTGTCAAAAAGATCGTTGAGGAATCAAAATCAGTATCGAGTGTCGAGTCTATGAGCCTATTCTTTGGTATTGAAATCAAGTTTGAATTTTTAGTATCGTGACAGCCCTCGTTCCTGTGCATACTGCTGTTGTGCCCACAGGCAAAACACACTATGCATCTTGCCTGTGTGAATGTGTCAGTTTGATTGTGTCTCAAAACTAATGCCAACTTGTAATAATAGCCTAAAATATAAAATAAACAACCTATAAAATGTTACTGATTAAAGCACAGACTTTTTTTGAAATGTAGAATACTTCAGTTTGTGGTGTTGTTTCATTTTGCCCAAAAGTCACTCACCAAATTTTAGCAGTCAGTAGCTCCTATAATTCTTAAGTTTTTTTCACAATATATACGGTTATAAGCAGTAGATAAACTGAACCTTCCCAGACTTTTTGACAAGGGATAAAAATAATTTATAATTTAAGTGTTAACCATTTTAAGTTATAATTGTCTCTTACACTTGAACTCCAACACACTTTTACAGAACATTTAAATACATTTCGGGCTTATGGCTCTTATTTGATCCTCGATGTTACGTTTTAAGTCGTTTATTGTCTGAGGTTTATTCACAAACACCTTTTCTTTAAGATAGACCCACAGGAAGAAATCAGGACTAGTCAGGTCTGTGGAGATCACATACTGCCCCCTGTCTTTGAAAAACACTTATTATTCCTTTAATGGCATTTACACTCGGGGCATCTCTGGTATTAAAATGTCGACGGTAACACTGCTGGGTTTGTGAATTTGACCCATGTGACTCAAAGTACCACTGTACAATGAGGGTTCGTTCCTCGGTGCTGTATTTGCTCAGATTAATGTCGGAAGAGTCGTTCTAAATGCTCTGAGAAAATATAAGACAAATATTTAGAAACAAAAGAGTTATGAGTTTTTTCAACTGTCAGTGACTTTTGGGCCACCTGTATTATGTCTCAAAAATTGCTTTAGTGTTTGCACGGAGACACAAACATGTCTCTGTCTAAAAGCAGAAGTGACAAGTGCCGAGAGTCAAACTGACACGAGGAGCCCTGCCCTGGGACAGATCACAGTGTGAGCTCCACCGGGCAGAGGTGCAGATCACAGGGCACGTCTCTGTGGTGTGTGCCGACTGTAATCAGCGGCAGTTAGTTAGATACAGCGAGGGTGGGTTAGATACAGTGGGTGCGGGTGGGGCTGGGTGGGTCGGGTGCAGGTGGGTCGTGACGAATGATCCTCTTCTTTATTGTGGCAAGTCGGCACAATAATCATCTCCTGAAGCTTTGGAGCCAACTTATATAAAGTGCATTTTAATGAAATGAAAGTCACCACACAATAAAAACTAAATATTTCGCTGTTTTCTGCAGATGATATCATTATCTGATCAATCGTGGGGCGCGCTCCTGTTGTCAAGACGACAGTAGAGACAGCGCCAGGGGAAGTGTCTGGATGTGAGGGAGAGAAAATGAACGGAAAAAATAGAAAACTTTGTTCTGACCTTGGTTTTGTTTCAGTGTGAATGAGCCCTGATCAGCCTCAATAACATGATTCACTTTCCCTTCATTAGTCACGTGTTTGAACGACTTTGACACATATAGACACTTCTGAATATTTTATTTTACAGAAGTATTGATCTTTATTAAAGTGCTTTCACATACGCTCCCTCCGAGGCCTGTCCAGACGTGCTCCAGGTGATCTGTGCAGGACACTGGAAGAGTTCTACCCAAGCCCAAGCTTTTTGTCACTTTTTATTTTTTTTAAAAGTCTGTCTCATGTCCACATTTGATGCATGAACGATTGAGATAGAACAGCTGTGGGGATTTAAAAGTGCGAAGTACCGCGACAAACCGTTTCTCACTGTACTTCAGTTGGATTAAAAGCAGCATAAAACGTGAGGCCAGGTTTCCTCACAGATGTTTGAGACTCTGGCGGGTCTGTCCATAGCCCGGTGTGAGGCTGCGACTCACAGACAGGGGGCGCTCAGTGTGGTGAGCATCAGGAAGAGGCACAGGGCTTTAGGTTGTATTAACAATAAAAAAGGTAAAAGCCTCTTGAGAGATAATTCACAGTTAGGCAGGCATTTACTCATCAAAAATCCACCAAATTACATGAAATTTAATCTGTTTTGTGCAGAAAATGTAAGTACGAATGAACAGCTGGTATAACATTTTAAACTTCCGTCCTGTTTTCCCTCAGCATTACCTCACAGCGTTTGGAGGCATCGTCTCCGTCCCTCTGATCCTCTCGGAGCGTCTCTGTCTGCAGAACGACTCTCTCACACAGGGACGCCTCATAAACACCATCTTCTTTGTGTCTGGGCTGTGTACGCTGCTGCAGGTCACTCTGGGGGTCAGGTACGACTTTCACTCACTCTCACTCCCTCTCACTCTCACTCTTTTGTCCCTTTAACTCTCTCTATCTCGTCTCTGTACTTAGTAAAGTCTGAGTTTGGACTAAACTTTGTGTCTTGTTTCGTTCTTTCATCCTAAGCCGTGTCTTTTAGCTGCAAAGTTAAAGTTTAGAGTGTAGTGTGATTGGATATACAAACGAAAACCGATAGAGGTGTGGGGGGAGGTTTTGTTCAAATATTTATTGATAAAAAGAAATGAAATCAAAAATCTCTCACACAAATGTCTCACACACACGCAAGTCAGTTTATAAAGATATACAGATGTGCATTTTATACAAACAGAAGACGTCAAATATATGAAGTGAGATATAGGGAATTATGTAGTAAAGAAAAAAATGTAAGATAACCCTATACAAAATCATCTTCTCCTCCACCTCCTTCTACTTCCTCTACTTCCTCTCCCTCCTCCCTCTTCTTCCCCTCTTTTCCCTCTTCTTTCCTCACCTCCATCTTCTTCTCCCACCTCCCTATTCTTCCTCTCCACCTCCCTCTCCCCTCCTCTCTCCTCTCCCTCTCCACCTCTCTCTCCTCCCTCTCCTCCTTCTTCTTCCTCTCTCCCTCTTCACCCTCTCTCCCTCCTCCTCCTCTCTCCTCCCTCCCCTCTTCTCCTCCTCTCCTCCTCTCCTCCCTCTTCACCTCCTCTCCTCCCTCTTCACGTCCTCTCCTCCCTCTTCTCCCCCTCTCCTCCTCTCCTCCTCTTCACCTCCTCTCCTCCCTCTCTCCACCTCCTCTCCTCTCCTCTTCTCCCTTCCTCTCCCTCCTCTCCTCCTCTCCTCCCTCTTCACCTCCTCTCCTCCCTCTTCACGTCCCTCCTCCTCTCCTCTCTCCTCCCTCTCTCCTCCTCTCCTCCCTCCCTCTTTCACCTCCTCTCCTCCCTCTTCACCTCCTCTCCTCCCTCTGCTCCCCCTCTCCTCTCCTCCTGTTGTTTGGTTTCACCTGTAACAGTTTAAATCTGTCTTCGTTGATCACCTCTTCTCCGTTCACCGCAGACTGCCCATCCTCCAGGGGGGGACCTTCACCTTGGTGACCCCCGCCATGGCGTTACTGTCCCTGCCCGAGTTCGAGTGCCCGGCCTGGACTCAGAACGCCAGCCTCGTCAACACGTCGTCTCCTGTTTTCATCGAGGTGTGGCAGAGTCGTTTACGGACGGTGAGTTTCCCATCACGCCTCTCGTTAACGCAGATAAGAATGTTTTGATCATGTTTTTATGGTTTACAGCAGCGTGATAAAAGCATCAGATTATCTGCACAAATATAGGTCAAACAAATAAGAACTCGCATAAAAAATATATAAAAAATACTGAAAGTAACATCTGAACTGTGTCTTAAGATTCAGACAAAAAAAAAAACACGAGAATGTGAACACAGTTGTGTCTTCATCATCTTCTTATACCAGACATTTTTGTTTTGCTTCTTCTTCTCCTTCCTTCTTAACTTCTCTCTTCTTCTCCCACCTCCCTCTTCTTCTTTTACCTCCCTCTTCCCCTCCACCTCCCTGCCTCCCTCTTCTTCCCTCACCTCCTTCTTCTTCCCCTCTCCACCATCTTCCCTTCCTCCTCCTCTTCCCCTCTCCTCTCCTCCTCTCCTCTCCTCTCCTCCTCCTCTGCCTCCTCCTCCTCCCTCCTCCTCTCCTCCTCTCTCCTCCTCCTCCTCCTCTCTCCTCCTCCTGCTCCTCCTCTCCTCTCCTCCTCCTCTCTCCTCCTCCTCCTCCTCTCCCTCCTCTCCTCCTCCTCCTCCTCTCCTCCTCCTCTCTCCTCCTCTCCTCCTCCTCTCCTCCTCCTCCTCCTCCTCCTCCTCTCCTCCTCCTCCTCCTCCTCCTCTCCTCCTCCTCCTCCTCCTCCTCCTCCTCCCTCCCTCCCTCCTCCCTCCTCCTCCTCCTCCTCCTCCTCCCTCTCCTCCTCCTCCTCCTCCTCCTCCTCCTCCTCTCTCCTCCTCTCCTCTCCTCTCTCCTCTCCTCTCCTCCTCCTCCTCCTCCCTCCTCCCCTCCTCCTCCTCCTCTCCTCTCCTCCTCCTCTCCTCTCCTCTCCTCCTCCTCCCTCCTCCTCTCCTCCTCTCCTCTCCTCCTCCTCCTCTCAGCTGCAGGGCTCCATCATGGTGGCCTCGGTTCTTCAGATCGTGGTTGGTTTCTCTGGTCTCATTGGTTTCCTGATGAGGTTCATTGGACCTTTGACCATCGCTCCCACAGTCTCCCTGATCGGCCTGTCTCTGTACGACTCAGCCGGAGACAGAGCGGGAAGCCACTGGGGCATCTCTGCACTGTATGTAACGCACACCACCTCACTACAATGCTTAAAGCTGCACTCTGTAACTTTTCCATGGGGCTGCTATTACTTTCTATGGTGTAATTTGCTATTTAAAGGTCAAAACTGATTCTTGTAGCTTTAAGTTATGTTATAATGCGGTTACATCATCAAAAACAGACCTGGGGTTGTGTTTTGTTTCATTCACATGTTTGAGTAATACTTTATTGTTAGTCTGTAACATCTCCAAAGCTCAAAATGCTCTGTTCCACCTTGTGATGTCATGAAGTGGTAGTTTTCAAGTTAGCAACTCCCTTTTTACCTTTAGTTCTGTACAGAGCAATTCCAGGGCTGAAGTCATCCAAATGATTCTACTGAAGGTGTGTGGAGTTAAAAAAAAAAAAATAAATAAATAACACAGTGGAGCACTTCCTGTATTACTACATGATGACATCACAAGGTGGAACAGAGTGTTTTTGAGCGTGTGAGCATTGTGTTAAACATGTGTGAATGAAACAGCTTGACGAGGAAAGAAAAATAGTGTAACATGGGCCCTTTAACTGTCAGATTGCAGATTTATTGACCTGGTTTATGGTTAAAATCTCTGCCATTTCTGGGTCTGTCCACATAAAACATAAAACAGCAATAAAACCAAATAAAAACCAGATAAAAGTCCATTACACGTGAGTCACATGACGTTAACAGCTCCGAGAGGGAACAGAACGACTTCCGCAGCGAGTTTCGTCGTCGTCCTAGTTGAGCGTTTGACTGAAGGCTATGGTTCAACTTTAATGAACCCTCATTTATTTTTTTTTTTTTTTTTACAATGTGTGTCTAAGCAGTAATTAAAACTTAAGAAAATGTCCTGCAGCAGCAATGTGCAGATTAACTACTTGTCAAAGAAGTTATTTAAAACAGTAAAATCTGACTATGAAACCAACATTGTGTTTATTCAATTCAGTTTTTATTAAGAAAACAGAATGTCGGGTTCATAGTTTAAAAGAAAAGAGCTCAGTTGTTAGAATGTTGGTGGTTTGAATCCCATCACTGGTCGAGTGGTCAGATCCATTGATCCACAGGTTGGCGGTGCGATTCCAGCTCCCACACATGAATGCTGTTGCTGTGTCCTTGGGCAAGACACTTCACCCGCCTCACCCCCACTATCTATGTGCACTGGTGTATGAATGTATCTGTGAATGGGTGATTGGTTCCTTGATGTAAAGTACTCTAAATGCCTTGAAGATGGAAAATAGTCTAAAAATCTATGGAAAAACATGACCATTTGTAATTGAAAAAAAAATACATTGTATATTATAGTGGCTGCAAATATATTATTATTGATCTACTGCCCAAAAACTAGTCAACAAAAACTTGATTCCACTCTTCTTCTATGTTTTGTACCTCAAGACCTCAAGAGATTGTCCCTTTCATACACAACAACATTAAACACCTTGCCCATGAACTGTATAAATAAATGGACATATCTAACCTGCTAACTGCCACACTCGATCGAATCTGGCTCCAGTTCACTTTACATTGAAAAGTTGGGCCCTTCTCTCTGTTACTGCTGCTGTCAGACTCGCTATTTTGGTCTTAAATGTTCGTATTAACCATCTACATGATCCTGGGGTTTTAATTTCACTATTGCGTCCATAAATAAAGATATGATACACTAATAACAGACAAATCAGGCGCCTTCTTTCCCTGAGTTCGCTCCCGCTAGCGTTAGCAACAGGTTTGATTGACAGTTGCTAAGAGCACTTCTTTACACAGTCTTTGGACAGTCTTTAATCTCAGAGACATTTTCTTTGTGTTCTGGTCATTTTCAAGCACTTTTTTGTCTGTACTTTGGCTAAACAAATCACAATATATTTCATTTTTACTGTTTGCAGAGATTAAATTGACCAAAAATAGGGACAACTAGGATTTTTCTTGAGACAGATTAATGGTTATGGATGAATTTACCGGGACAGGGGACACAGGGCTTAAAAGTGGGACTGTCCCGGGTCAATGGGGACGTTTGGTCACACTATTCCCTACTACTAATTATGTTCACATGATCAAACCTCAAAGAATGTTGCAAATTATCATTGTGTTCATGTTTTTTACAGAATGATGGTGATTTATGCTCTGAACAGACAAATCAGGCGCCTTGTTTTCCTAAGGTCAAGTGTTAGCAACAGGTTTGATTGACAGCGTTGCTAAGCGCCCGCTCCTGAACAAAAATTTTCATATTAGTTTCATTGCATAGTAAAAATATTTTCATCTCTGTCACATTTGGGAGAGCTGAACAAACTGAACCAACTCTAACTGAACAAATGACCCTGTTATATTCACACAAATTTATGTTTCAAATATTGATCTAATCTTATGAATCTCTCCGCAGGACCACAGTGCTGATCATCCTCTTCTCGCAGTATCTCTGTCGGGTTCCTCTGCCCATCCCCACCTACAGCAGAACCAGGAAGCTGCACGCCTCCAAGTTCTACATCTTCCAAATCATGCCCGTATGTAGCACGCAGATATATCCAAAGTACTTTTAGATATCGGAATTTTGAAATTGATTTGTGTTCATTTCAAGATTGACAAGAGGTTTGACGAGACCAGAACAGTCAGGACTAGACTAGGATCAAACTCGAACTAGGCAAGGATGACCACAGCCTAAAAACAGTTTAGAATAATATTTATCCTCAGTTCAGTGGGTACCACAGACTGTATAAAGAAGTGGACTAAGTGAGTGTGACGTCACCACAGCGTTCGGCTCCAGTCAAATGAAGCTCGTTGAGGCTAGAGCAGTTATAGAGGCAATGTGGAGCATAGTTGCATATTAGGAAGTCTGACCGGGAGTATCATAGCAACCAAAGAGCCAATCAGGAGCGAGGCTGTTGAAGGTAATGCCCCTTCCTGCCCGCACCACTGGTTTAGCAAGGAGCACGTGCTTGGTAACGCTGTCACTCAAACCTGTTGCTAACGGTAGTAGAAACCACCTCGGAGAAAGAAGGCGCCTGATTTGCCTGTTATTAATGTTCATATGTTGATTTGCAGACACAATAGTGAAATAAAAACACCAGGATCATGTAGAGTGAGTTAATACGAACATTTAAGGATCATGTAGAGCGAGTTAATACGAACAAAATGAGCCTGACAGCAGCAGTTACAGAGAAAGAGGCCACAGTTTTGCAATAGAAAGTGAATTGGAGTCAAAGTTAAGGAAGCCAGAAGTGCGCCCATGATCACTTCCTATTTGGAACGCAGCAGCTAGCAGGTTAGCTATGTCCATTTATATAAACAGTCTGTGGTGGGAACATTACATTTACATGCCCTGTATAAAACCAGATGACTAGAATAATCAGATAAGGCCAATAAATAGATCTAGATTAGATTTTGGGGTGTTTACAGCACAAGGTAAATGTAGTCACTGAGTAACTCTTATGTTTCGAAGATAAAGTGCAATGAATTTAAAGGTACTACATTACATAAAACTGACTCTTGTGAGCTTTAAGTCATGTTAGAACATCAAAAACAGACCTGGACTTGTGTTTTGTTTCATTCACATGTTTGAGTAACACTTTATTATTAGTCTGTAACATCTCCAAAGGTCAAAATGCTCTGTTCCACATTGTGATGTCATGAAGTGGCTCCTTTTACCTTTAGTTCAGTCGAGATTAGTAATTCCTTTGTTAAAAATATTTAAATGATTCTAGTGAAGCACTTCCTGTATTACCACATGATGACATCACAAGGTGGAACAGCCTGTTTTCTGTTAGAGAGAAGAACTCAGCCTAAATCTGCAGGTTTGTGTGTTAAACATGTGTGAATGAAACACAATACAACTCCAGTTCTGTTTGTGATGAGGAAACAACATTATAACAGAAGAGAAACAGTGTAATATGGACCCTTTAAGTCACTTTTTCCATAATTTGATCACTCCAGAAATCAGATTATGAACAGGTTTTTGTGAAGCTGACACAAAGCCAGTGTTTCTAATGACAGATATTGACAGATTCTTCTGGGGATATCCGTCTCGTGGCTGGTGTGTTACCTCCTCACCATCTACGACGTCCTGCCCTCCGACCCAGACAAATATGGCTACGTGGCTCGCACTGACGTTAAGGGCGACATTTTAGACCAAGCCCCCTGGTTCAACTTCCCTTATCCTGGTAAGTGTGAAACTAGACACAGAGTTTACACAGTGTACATCGTTCTCATGCATAATGTTAATTTATATGTTGAATAAATGATGCAGAGCAGGGTAATATGATATTATATAATATTGCCCTCTTTGGATTTTGGTCTCACGCTTGAGGCTCCGCCTCGCAACATTGACAGGTGCAGCGTCCGTAGTGATGCAGTCGCTGTATTGGTCTGTGGTGGTAAAGAAGGAACTGAGTCGAAAGGCAAAGCTCAATTTACCTCCATCCACGTTCCTACTCTCACCTTTGGTCATGAGCTCTGGGTAATGACCAAAAGGACAAGATCGCAAATAGAAGTGGCTGAAATGAGTTTCCTCCGCAGGGTGTCTGTGCGCTCCCGTAGAGACAGGGTGAGGAGCTCAGTCACACGGGAGGAGCCCAGAGTAGAGCTGCTGCTCCTCCACGTCGAGAGAAGAAAGAAGAAGAAGAAGCCGTGTATATATATTTGTAACTCTACATAAGTTTCATGCACATCTCGTCCTTCAGGTCAGTGGGGGATGCCGACGGTCAGCTTGGCAGGGGTCTTTGGCATTCTGGCTGGGATTGTGTGCTCGATGGCAGAGTCTGTGGGCGACTACCACTCCTGTGCCAGGCTCTCAGGGGCTCCTCCTCCCCCAAAACACGCCATCAACCGGGGCATCGGCATAGAGGGGGTGGGCTCCCTGCTGGCCGGAGCCTTTGGGACCGGGAACGGGACCACCTCCTTCAGTGAGAACATAGCTGCTCTGGGTATCACGAAGGTAACACGGGGTTTTATTGTATTGTATTGTATGTGTTATTGAATTGGAGTAAAGGCAATGAACGTTTTTACTGTCTTAAAAACATAAAAAACAAAACTAGCTGATTTCAAACAGTTTGCAATGGTCTTAAGTTATTCCTCACTTGCCTTATGGACTCCGATTATTGTAATTATTCACCATGATGAGTTTTAAAGCACTTTTGACAACTCTCAGAGACCACAGCAGAGTTTATCATGAAGGTAAAGTTAGCAACAATTAGAATAAAACGCTTTATAATTAAATGCAGACTGTGCCCACCGGACTTATAAAATATATCTGTAGTGCAGCCAGATTCATTTTGGTCAAATATATGGAAAAAATTGGGTACAGGTCTTTTATTAGTGTAATGTAGTGAACACATTTTCATACTGGGCAGAATTATAATGATAAAACAAAAGTCACAGCAGATCACACTTTGTAATGAGTCTGAAGAAAGCACAGAATGTACAATTATTACAATGTATTGCATTTTCAAAGATGATAAAAGTACGTTAGTAGTTAGTTAATAAAAAACAAAAGTAAAATCTGCCTACTGGGTAAAAAGTTGTAGGAGTGAAGTCGTTTGGCTGCTCGTCCAAGCCGCTTCTTCAGTTCTGGTCAGATCACTGCTGGACACTGCCTTATATCTGTCTGAAGGAGGAGCTAACTTCACTGAAACTGTAAACATCTATCTTTTACAGTTTCTGTATGTAGGTTAGGTCTGTTGAGCTACATTAAGTGAGCACTACGCCTCAAACATACTTGGCATATTTATTCAGCACTAAATGGGTGCTTTTTCACTCCTATTGGCGTCCTTCTCTTTGTTTCCTTTGTTTGCTTTGGGTTTGAGCATAGAGTTATAGATGGGGTATAGCAGTTTGTTAGATAAGTTTGTTAGTTGAGTTAAGTTAGAAAGTACGTAAGTTAGTTAGTTGGTTAAAGTGGGACTAAACCCCTAAACTCCGCCCACAACCCTATTTCAAATAGAGCTGCTAAACTGGGCAGTACCTGGAGGACTAAAGGGGAGAACAGAGATCGCATAAAGAAGTGGACAAAGTGAGAGTGACGTCACCCATAGTGTTCGGCTCCAGTCAAATGAAGCTCATCGAAGCTGGAGCAGTTATGGGGGTGAATTTGGAGCTGAGTTCGAGCACTTAGCAACGCTGTCAATCAAACCTGTTGTTAAAGCTAGCAGGAGCGACCTCGAGGAAAGAAGGCACCTGATTCGCCTGTTATTAATGCTCATATCTTGATTTAACAACACAATAGTGAAATAAAACCGCAGGATCATGTAGAGGGTTAATACGAACATTTAAGACCAAAATGACGAGTCTGACAGCAGCAGGTACAGAGAGGGTTGGAGGGTTGGGGTCTGGACATATAAGGAACAGTGTGATTGGTCGAACAGGTATCCACAGAGCCAGGTGTTTGTGATCAGAAACACATGGCTTTAATCAAGGAAGTACTGTGTGATGTCACATAGTACTGGAAATTACTGTTGAGGCAGCACACTCCTAGATTTAGACCTAGTTTGCACTAAAGTTGACAAAAAATGACTAAGAACTGTAATTAATGCTCTAAAAAACACCAAGAACACAGGTTAGTTGCAAAAAAAGTTGATTTAGTGTTTAGTCCCAGTTTGTTAGTAGTAAATATCTTGATGTCCAAAATAATTACCAACTCTATTAAACTACTACTACTACTATTACTACTACTACTACTACTACTTACCAATAACCATTACTCTGGTTTGGAAAAGTATTCTTGCTCAATAACTCCTTATGCTCCTTCTTCTTTCATTTTTATGAACAGGTTGGAAGCCGATCAGTGATCCTGGTGAGCGGATTTATCATGGTTTTAATAGGAATTCTGGGAAAGATCGGTGCTATCTTTACTACCATCCCCAACCCTGTAATCGGAGGCATGTTTTTAATCATGTTTGGAGTCATAACAGCTGCTGGCATTTCTAATCTGCAGGTAAACCACCGTGTAAACCTCCATAAACATCAGTTCTGGAGGTTTAACCCTGTGGACTTTACATTTTCAGACGACGGATATGAACTCCTCCAGGAATATATTCATTTTTGGGTTTTCCATGTTCTCTGCTCTCACGATTCCAAACTGGTTACTGAAGAACCCAAACAGCTTAGTAACAGGTACCATTTTGTTTTATTGAATCTATTATAAAGTCATTATAATGTGGAACTGTGGGTTAATGATTAATCAAAATCATAATTGAAATAGTCAAATATTGTAAGGCAAAAGCAGCAGGCAAGACAAGTTTATCTGTACAGCACAGGTTGTACAAAAGGTAATTCAAAGTGCTTTACAGAATAAGAAAGACATGAAAATCACAATACAACGAATTAAAACATAAATAATCATCATAAAATTAACATTAAAGGAGAAAAGTGCAGAATAAAACCCTTTCAGTCACATATGTGCAGCTAAACAGACCCGTTTGAGCCTGGATTTAAACATTGTCAAAGTCGAGGCCTGTCTCACATCTTCAGGAAGAATGTTCCAGCTTTTAGCTGCAGAAAAACTGAAACACTGATTCACCATGTTTAGTCCATGTTTAGTCCTGGTTCAGTCCTGGTTCAGTCCTGGTTTAGTCCTGGTTTAGTCCTGGTTCAGTCCTGGTTCAGTCCTGGTTTAGTCCTGGTTTAGGCCTGCTTATATTCTATTCAATATTCTCTCAAATGGGTGTGCTCCTTGAGATTTTTCCCTTATTGTCCAGGCCGTATCGCATCAAACATTAGTAATAATTAGACATTTCTTTGTGTTACAGGTGTTAAAGAAATTGACCAGGTGTTGCAGATATTGCTGACCACACACATGTTTATCGGAGGGTTTTCTTGGATTCTTTCTCGACAACACAATTCCTGGTAAGCCCTTGTTTACAACCTTAATACTTCCAACTAATCTGATAATGTCTCTCTATTGGCTCAAATTGTGCCCTGGAGCCTCTGAGCACTTTAAATGCACATTTTGGCCCAGTTCCTCTTGTTTTCAAACTATCCATTATAGTGTTGTATTCCAAATGTATGATTTTTATTTTACTCATATCAGATTTTGTGGTTTGCATGTCTTTTAAATCATTACAAAGGTCTATAAATCAAATAATAATCAGATTGTGACGTGAATGTGGTGTGAGTGATCTGATTTAATTTTTATGCACAAGTTAAACACAGAATAAATTTACTTGTCTGTTTTGTTTCGTTGTTGTTCATCTAACTTCTTCTCATGTTCAGCCCTAAGAGGAAACTGCTGTTGTGATTTTGGGCTTTACAAAAATAAATTGCTAGGGTGAGGAGCTCGGAGTAGAGCCGCTGCTCCTCCACGTCCAGAGGAGCAGCTGAGGTGGCTCTGTTAGAGGATGCCTCCTGGACGCCTCTCTAGGGAGGTGTTCCGGGCATGTCCCATTCGGAGGAGGGACTATGTCTCTGGGAACGCCTTGGGGTCCCACCAGAGGAGCTGGAGGACGTGTCTGGGGTGAGGGAAGTCTGGGAGTCCCTGCTTAGACTGCTGCCCCCATGACCTAGCCCCGGATAAGAGGAAGAAAATGGATGGATTGAAATTGAGAACCTCTTAAGTCAGTCTGATCATTATGCAAAAAGGGCAAACTAATGTGGCAAAGACAACAATCATGTTAAAGAATTAACATTATCTTAAAATGTTTTGTACTTCCCGAAACAACAGTTACAGAGCCCACCTCCAGAGCTCGCTCCCAGAGCCCACACCCAGAGTCCTCCCCCAGAGCGCACTGATGAGCTGATGAGTGATCTGATATTTACGGCTCATGTAAGTTTACTCGATGTGTGTCTGTGTGTTTTCCAATAGGAACAAAGAAAGAGCGAGGTCTGTTATGTTTGGATAAAGACGACACTGAAGACACGAGCAGATCATCCCAAGTTTACGACCTTCCATTTGGGATAAGCTCCTTCTTTTCAAGGCGCTCTTGGGGGCGCTATATCCCATTTTGCCCCTGGAATGATGACAGACCCGAGGAAGAGGCTATCCAAAATGACTCCTCAAAAAGAAAGTCAAGTGTGGAGTCGTATTTTTGACCATGACTCCTGTGTCGCCTAAATGGGAAAAGTCTATGTTTTCACTGGGAACGCTGGGATTTGGTCAGTGCTTTTGCTTTTACTTTGATGAATTGTTGAAGTTGCCTGGGAATATGGCGGCTTACAAGGAAAAATGAAAGAAAAAAAATCACAAAGGACAGAAAAACATTCAACTCTGTTAATCTGAGGTGAGAGAAATGTAATTTTATTTGAAATGATGGGCGACCAATGAGCTCCTTCGTTTCACATGCGTCGTTGAAATAAACAAACGTGATTGGACGGCTGTTTTTGAGGCTTGAAGCGGGACAGAGGGACAGCTGACCAGACTGATACCCCTCTGTATAAATGTTGTAACGCATCAGGCAGGTGGGACCAAGAAATGCAGTACTCGGGGAAAGGTTTACAGCGTTTTTTTACGGTAAGTGAGAAAAATGCAAGCAACGAAGGTAGATCCGGCGAAGAGTGGAGAGCGGGGTGTGAGCCAGGGTCCAGGGTGAGACATAGGTGCAGAGACAAAACGAGGAACATAGTACCGAGACAGGGAGGTAGGGTCACAAGCGAGGGTGCAGGCTGGTTCAGGGAGCAAGAATACAGGGATCATGACAAGAGGTATCATTCTGAACTTACCAGGCAATAACTGGAAGTATTTGCACTTTTCTGTATCCATATTATATTCTACGTGTTGAATTCTTAAACATTTTTGTATTTGCCTGTATAGTTTGTACATTATTAGTCCATTTGTTGTGTGATGATAAATGGTAACTGGTCACTTTTTTTATATAGCGCTTTCCCACCTTCAAGACACTCAAAATACTTTATATCAGGAAACCACTCACTCATTCATAAACACAGAGTACACAGACACTGGAGCGAGGTGGGTTAAGTGTCTTGCCCAAGGACACAACAACAGCACTCATCTCTGTGCGCTCTACCTGCGAAGTTTATGTCGAGGAGGAGCAGGATTCGAACCGCCAACCTTCAGATCAGTGGACCAACACTCTACCAACTGAACTACTGTCGTCATAATCAAATTTTTCAATGAATACTGTATACTTTTTAAAATTCCTTACACATTTTATTATTTCACATTTTGTATTTTATGTAAACTGTACATTCCAGTCAATCTGTGCCTCTGCTTTGTGTGGCCATCCAAAAACTAGACTTCATTTTGCTATTACTGTGAACAGACCCAGACCCAAAGCAAACAAAGAGAACAATAGGAGGGCCATTAAAGGTTGAATAGGGTCGTTAAGGCTGAAACTGGAAACAACAGCTCTTTACAGACAGATATAAGGCTGGATAATGATTTAAAACTTGATGTCCAGATTAGCGCTGTTGTCAAAACGAGCTTTTTTTTTCAAATTCGTCAACTCGCAAAAGTCAAACCTGTCCTTTCACAGCATCATTTTGAGATTTTAATTCATGCTTTTATCACTAATTGTTTGGATTATTGTAATGCTCTTTATATTGGTCTGAACCAAACTTCTCTTGCTCGGCTTCAACTTGTTCAAAACGCAGCTGCTCGACTTTTAACTGGTACAAAAAAATGGAAACACATTACACCCGTTGTGATGTCTTTACATTGGCTCATCATCTCTTATCGAATTGACTTTAAAATCCTTTTGTTTGTCTTTAAATGCCTCCACGGCCTCGCTCCACTATATCTGTCCGACCTGCTTCTCCCCTAAGCTCCTACTCGCTCACTCAGGTCTGCAGATCTTTCATTGTCCCACAAACTAGGAGGAAACTTGGAGGGGACCTTCTCTGTGGCTGGTCCCAAACTGGAACAGAAGTTATAAAAGTTGGACTAAAGTTGGATTGGAGTTGGATTGAAGAAGCGGCTTGGACGAGCAGCCAAACGCCTTCACTCCTACAACTTTTTGTCCAGTTGACAGATTTAAACTTGGTCTTTTGCGATGGATCAGACCTGGACGACTGAGGGGTTACACAGACATTTTGCTATATACCATGTTTACAGCTTTAGCATATCCACTTTTTTCACTTTTTTGTAAATATTTTAACTTTATGCTAATGCTGTGTGCTAGTTTCTGTTAATAGATTCTTTTCCCAGACCGAGGTTTAGTTTGTTTTCTCTCCTGACAGTTTGGACTGCTCACTAGCGCCTCACAGTGGTCACGTGATGCTGCTGTGTGGAGGCAGGACAACAGCGCCATCTGCAGTCCGACTTCTTCAGGACAGTCTCCCAGCAGGTGTGTGACAGTAAAAAGGCCCCTCGTCCCGGTTTTACTGTCACACTTTTGGTATACTGCCCTAAAGAAGCTTAGAATATTCTCTACAGAGATCGATACTATAGGCCGAGTTATATGTCAGGTTTGTGGAGAGGCAAGCCCACTCAGAGTAAGATTACATGTTCATTTGTGCAGTAAAAACACATGGAATAAAATAAAGGCTTTTGTTTTTGATTCGTTTTTTGGCTGATGGGTTAAATATATGGTAGCACAAGCTTTGTCAAGACAAAAGATGATTTATTTAAAGGTCTTATATTACGCAAAATTGACTCTAAGACGTGTTATAATGTTGTTATTATAGACTTATTATTATTTTTTGGTCTGTGTCACAAAGCAATGTGGTTTTATTCAGGTTATAGAGGTAGAATCACTTCAATTTGTAATAAAAAAAATACTTCCTGATCAATTGGGCCAGTTTAGGACCAACAAAAATTGGTCTGAGGGCCGCATTTGGCCCCTGGGCCGTAGTTTGGACAGCCCTGACTTAAGCATATTATGGTATTTTCTGATCTATGTTATAATGTTTCCTCATCACAAACAGACCTGGAGTTGTGTTTTGTTTCATTCACACATGTTTTAACTCACAAATCCTGCATATTTAGCCTGAGAAAACCTTCTGTTCCACCTTGTGATGTCATGAAGTGGTAGTTTTCAAGTTAACAGCTACTTTGTACCTTTAGTTCAGTAGAGATGGGCAATTCCAGACACTGAAATGATCCTAGTGAAGATGTGTGGAGTTTCCAAACACAGTCGAGCACTTCCTGTATCACCACTTGATGACATCACAAGGTGGATCAGAGTGTTTTCTCAGCCTAAATATGCGGGGTTTGTGTGTTAAACATGAGGAAACATTATAACAGATCAGAAAATAGCGAGATATTCTTCTTTTTTGAGTTTTTCTGAGTCTAGCTTCTCTTCATCGTCCCATTTCAGTCACGTTCTCTTATTCTTTCATACTTTTTTGAGTTTTTTGCTTGTCTGTCAAAGGAAATTAATTTTAGCTCGTGGATAAATGCGCTCTATCGTGTCCCTGATCTCAGCCGCCTCCCGGAGCTGTTTTCATGTGATCTTTTTAGGGATTAAACAGAGATAGTAGTCAGTTTGTGAGTTAATTTCCGCCGTGGGACGTCTGGTGATGGGACAGTTACCACGGGGCTCGTTTTTGGCCCTGTGCCAGGTGCTGGTTATTTCAGCACCATGGACAGAGCCACTCATTCATAATTTCTCCCGATATTTGAAAGAAATTGGGTTACACATTTATACAGTGATGGGAAGAATACTTGAGTGGTGTTATATTATAGTATATTTAACACATAAACCATACAGATTGAGGCTGAGTTCTTCTCTCAAACTGAAAACACTCTGTTCCACCTTGTGATGTCATCATGTGGTAATACAGGAAGTGCTCCACTGTGTTTGTAAGAGGAGGGAGTAAATGGAGGTAAAGAGAGAAGGGTGAGGGAGAAGAGAGAAAGTTGGAGACAGAGAGAGAGAGAGAGGGAGGAAAAAGATAGTGGGGGGAAAAAGAGGGAGTAAATGGAGGTAAAGAGAGAAGGGTGAGGGTGCGAGGAGGAGAAAGTGGGAGACGAGAGAGAGAGAGGGAAAAAAGTAGAGGGAAAAAGAGAGAAAATGGAGGTAAAGAGGGAAGGCTGTAAATGGAGGTAAAGAGAGAGAAGAAAGAGTAGAGAGTAAGAGAGAGAAGGTAGTGGGGTAAAAGAGGAGGGGGTAAATGGAGGTAAAGAGAGAAGGCTGAAGGACAGAGGGATAAAAGAGGAGGAAGTAAAGGGAGGTGAAGAGAGGTGTGGGGACAGGACAGAGGGAGGAAAGAGGGAGGTGAACTGAGAGAAGAGAGAGAGAGAAGAAAGAGATGGGGGATAAAAGAGGAGGAAGTAAATGGAAGTAAAGAGAAAAGGGTAAGGGAGAGGAGAGAAAGAGAGAGAGAGAAGAAAGACATAGTGGGATAAGAGAGGAAGGAGTGAACAAATAAAGAGAGATAGATAGATAAAGAGAGAATTAGGAATCTCTACTTAACAAAAAGTAAAAGGAGCTGTTAATTTGAGAACTACCACTTCATGACATCATAAGGTGGAACAGAGCATTTTAGGCTTTGGAGATGTTACAGACTAATAATAAAGTGTTACTCAAACATGTGAATGAAACAAAACACAACTCCAGGGCTGTTTTTGAGGAGGTAACAGTTTTATAACATGACTTAAAGCTACAAGAGTCAATTTTGTGTAATATAGGACCTTTGACTCTCATAATAAATAAATAAATAAATATATAATGCTTTAAATTTTCTGTTGTAATACAGTGAGTTCTTGGGTCTAGTAACAAAGAAATGATCAGGTTTAACATTTGTGAATTTACCTTTTGGATATTTCATGACAAAATACAATGTAATCAATAGGAAAAACTGTCTCTTGCGCCCCCATCTGGGAGTATGACACAATTACAGTCCAGAATCTGAATGAATACCAGTTAATACATGCACTTAACCCCTCACACACTCACAACAGTCACAGGAAAATACTGGGAAATGCATTTGTACTACAGAGTCTTTGAACGTCTTGAAAATCACTCTACTTATAAAAGCCAATAAAAAAACACATTATAATAAAACAATACCTGCCCCGAATGAAATGAGCAGATGCGTAATACATTAAAAACAGACCTGCCCCGAGATGAAATGAGCTGATGCGTCCACACAGGATAAGGCCTATCGCACAAACACATTCAGGCAGTTTCAGTATCTGATTCAGGCATTTACCTAAACTCAGTAAAGAGGATGTAAGAAAAGCCGTCGAAGCACAAACACATTCAGACACACTGCCGCCATCAGTGTCTGCTTAGAGAAGCATTTACACTACAAACCCAGAATGTGATGAGATGACGTAAGTTATGGCCCATTGAAGCACATTCATATCACACACACTGCCACAGTAGGGCTTTAAACTCCAGGGCCTGTAGATAAGAAGAACCTTTTATGTAGGACCCTCTTGATTTGACTGTTTTATGTAATGAGTAAATACTTTTTCTAATTACTGTCTTTCTACTGTATATAACCTGCTTAAATGCTGTTTCCATTAGTACTAATATTTTGTATTGTTGTCACTGTAAAATTGGCCTGAATGTTTTCCACAGTAGGGCTTTAAATTTAGCTCCTGTGCTAATTTGCATATTTATGTTTAGCAGTTCTCAAACATTTTGTGTACCTCCTAATTCATTAATAAAAAAAATATTAGTTTTTTGTTACCTTATTTATTATTATTTATTATTATTATTATTATTATTATTATTATTATTATTATTATTATTATTATTATTATTATTATTATAATAATTATTAAAAAAAATAAAAATTTAGGTGACCTTTGATGTTGATGCAATGTTCTTCAATTTGTCTAAAAATATTCAGGGCTAAAACCAAGTACTTACTGATAAAATCCACTCATTGTATGAATGAATGAATGAAGGAAGAAAGAAAGAAAGAAAGAAAGAAAGAAAGAAAGAAAGAAATCCCACTCTTCAAATACACAAGCGGCGTTATTGTCATACCTCCACCAGAGGGCGCTTCAGGAAAGGTTTAAAACTCCCTTTTCCCTCCACTCTGCACATTCCACCTCCATTTTCCATTTGAACAAACCCCTGCAGAACTCTGTGACCCCTGGATAATTTATGGTCCCAGATGAACTTTTATGGTGGAAAATGGAGTAGACCTGGTGTTTGTCTCCATGTAAAATCAGACGACAGTACATACACTGTTATATCTTTTAAGAAACATTGCTTAAGAAGTCAAAAGTATTTTGAGTTTAATTTAGTTTAATTTTGTTATGCTTTCTTTCTGTATAGTAAATTGATTACAATACAGAAAGAAAGCATAACAAAAACATCCCAAATTAAACTCAAAATACTTTTAACTTCATAAGTATCCTCTATACGCCCAGGTAACATTTCAGTGGGTTTAAAAGAACAGATAATTGGGCAAAACCTTTGTCGCCCTCACAGAAATCTGAAGGAGCGTCTGTACCAAAGTATCAGTCACCACAATTACCTGAAGAGAAAAATAATAAAAAATAAAATAAAATAAATAAATAAATTAAATACATTAAATTTTATTTAATTGAGAAAATAATAGTAATTAAAAAAAAAAAAAAACTACCTGCTTGCTTGTCTTCATGCAAAGCCCTGAAATGTTCCACATTATGGTATTAAACTTATTCCATTGCATCTTTTTCATTGCATTTCTCACAGACTGTGAGTGTGGTCGCCCCTCCACAGATGTGACCTGTAACTTGGCCCGGTGGCATAGACAAGTTTAATGCCAAACTGTGGAATATCTAAAGCGATAACATCTCCACGGAGACAAACATGTGGTAGAGCTCTGAACTCCCCTGTAACCTCGTCACTCAGACATGTACGGAAAACATCTGTGGTAATTTAGTTGCGTAACACAGAACGCTTTCGCGGAAAAAGGACTGTGTCTCTCTCTCTACGAAATGTATTATTATTCAAAGAGTTTGTCCGCTGAGTCATTTAGGATGACCCAATACTTGGCCAGAATGATCCACATCCTGCCGTGGATAAGCCGCCTGAGACTTGAACTCTGTCTGAAAATGGATGAGCATTAAACCTGGACACATCTGCAGCCTGTGCAGGTTTAGTCCTGGTTTAGTCCTGGTGTAGTCCTAAGTCCTGGTTTAGTCCTGGTTTAGTCCTAGTTTTTAGTCCTGGTTTAGTCCTAGTTTAGCCCTGGTTTAGTCCTGGTTTAGTCCTGTTTTAGTCCTGGTTAAGTCCTGGTTTAGTCCTGATTTAGTCCCGGTTTAGTCCTAGTTTTTAGTCCCGGTTTAGTCCTGTTTAGTCCTGTTTTAGTCCTGGTTTAGTTCTGGTTTAGTCCTGGTTTAGTCCTAGTTTTTAGTCCTGGTTTAGTCCTGGTTTAGTCCTGTTTAGTCTTGTTTTAGTCCTGGTTTAGTTCTGGTTTAGTCCTGGTTTAGTCCTAGTTTTTAGTCCTGGTTTAGTCCTGGTTTAGTCCTAGTTTTTTAGTTTGTAGTATAGTCCTGGTTTAGTCCTGGTTTAGTCCTAGTTTTTAGTCCTGGTTTAGTCCTTGTTTTAGTCCTGTTTAGTCCTGTTTTAGTTCTGGTTTAGTCCTAGTTTTTAGTCCTGGTTTAGTCCTAGTTTTTAGTTGTGTTTTAGTCCTGGTTTAGTCCTGGTTTAGTCCTGATTTAGTCCTGGTTTAGTCCTAGTTTTTAGTCGTGTTTTAGTTGTGTTTTAGTCCTGGTTCAGTCCTGGTTCAGTCCTGAGTGGATCTCTCCTTCACTGTGGTTCTCCTCGAAGTTTTTCTTTTTCCCACTGGGTTTTTTCAGTTTTTTCTTGCCAAGAAAGGTCTAAGGACAACACTTCTCCATTTGCTTGTTTTCTGTTTTCTCGTCTGTTTCTATTTCACTGTTGATTTTCTAACTTTCTGTTGGTTACATCAGTTCTTATGTTCAGCGCTAAGAGAAAACTGCTGATGTGATTTTAGGCTTTACAAAAGTACATTGAATTGAAATGAATGACAACGACATTCTACAGGCTGATCACATTTAATACAGGGGCAGCTAAAATGAACGCTGTTAAAGTTCAGGTTTCTGTTGTAATATAGGAAGTGTAGGGTCTAATCCAGGAGTCTGCAACCACTCTCTAAAGAGCCACGTACGGCTCTTTAAATCCTCCAGTGCGGCTCTATGCAACAATTCATCTGAGCAAATCCCATGCATAAAGGAACGGATAATGATCTTTTTTTTGAGTAAATATCACACACAAAATACAGGAGAATACAGGAAATTACATATAATTTGCTCAAAACTGCCAGACCACCTAGAAAAAGTTCAAATACGTCCACAAAGCTCACAAAAATACAAAATGTTGCTGTTATAACTTGCATGGTCAGATTTGCTCACATTCACTGTCACTAATTTTCCCAATGCAACATTCTCAAACTAGGCTATGAATCTGACATTTCTGCACAATTGGAGAGCAAAAAAGGCCCTATACAATTTATATTTTGCTTGCTTTATGAAATTCTGTATGTAAAAGCCTATATCCTACATGCATGCTGCAGCTTTTAACCGAATAGTTGCATAACATAGTGCTTTCGTGGAAAAAGGAGAGAGAGATACTGGGCTTCCTGCCAATTTGCCAATTTCTCATATGAAATTTTCGTTCCCTGTGCACTTGTTTTTTTGTTTTTCTTTTTTCTTTTTACTTAAGGTTGCAGCATCGATGACGTCACGACCACAACAACCCCCACCCACACAAAACTCCACCCATTTCCACTGTGCCGCATCAACAAAACAAGACCAGCAACCTCGGATGGAGAAGTTCAAACACGTGCTACCCTGCTAATGGTATGTGATTTTGTGTTATTTCTGTAAGTTTTCCAGCTGGTTTCCACCCAGATCGTGACCTGTATTGTTGCGCCAACCGTCTGCCACTGTTGATACCAGCACTGCTACGTTTAATCCATCTCGTAAAACGTACATTTCTGTCCACGGTAGTTTCTTTATCGCTAAATTACATGATCAAAATTGCTTATAACAAAATCAACCACATACAATTTACATTTAAAAGCAGTTGAGACACTTGTATTAATTATTGGAAGCTAACTGACAAAGACACGCGGATTGGATGTTTCTGTGTGTCCTTGTTATCGTAGAGTACGTGAATGCGGCACAGCTGACTGACCACGAATCCGGAGCAAAGCGGTATGAACCAGCTCCGTCAACCGCCACGCACGTGCCCCAAACCAGCCTGTGAAAATAAAAGCCCTGATACTTTAACCGAATAATCGATACTATTTTAGGCTTATAAATTACAGGAATTAGCACACTGCCTCTAAAGATATAAAAGTTAGCATTAAATAGCATTTTAAATGTACGATGTATCTGTTTATTTTGCGTTAACTGGACAAATAAAATGTAACATACTCGCTTTTTATTTATTTTTTTATATATATATTTTTTAAATTACTACTTATCTTATTGTATACATCGTACATTTTCTATCATGGACCAACGTTTTATCATCATCAAATTAAAATGGCAGTAAATATTAATTTTAATACTCTTATCAAAAGTTAAAGCAAGGACAATTTTAACGGCGTATTTAAAAAAAAAAAAAAAAAAAAAACGTGTTAATTGATGATTTAAACTTGGAAAGTTGTCAAACTAATGTGCGTTTTATTTTGAAAGAATTACCCGGAAGTACGTCACACGTCTTGTTTGTCTTGACAGCGGATGGTTTTTGCGCTCAGAGCATCAACAGCCTCGATTTACCCCTTGTTTATGGGGTGTTTTTTTTTGCCCATAGCGTTTTACATTTAATCTTGGATGTAATAGCTGTAATTTTAAGAGGTATGTTGGTTTATCGAGGCTCATTTTTCTTTAAAAACGGCGGGAGAAGCGATGGATACCGGTGAAATGCCCGAGCACATTTTCTGCTCTCGCTCTGTCAGATGCCCCTCTTCTGGATAATCCTTCGTGTTTTCTGCTGAATTAGCTGTCACAGATCTGCCAAAGGAAACTACGGTGCCATTACTAAAAAGGTTAGGTTAAAAGTTGTAATTGTTTTAGCTCGTTTACTTAAGCGCTAATGTTAAGCTCTGTCAGCCCCAGTTTAAGTTTGAACTGGAATCATCCGCAGTGAGATATTAATGTGAGGATGCTGTGTGGAAAAAGGAACTAAACCAGGACAGAACCAAGACTGAACCTGGACTAAACCTTGATTAAACCAAGACTGAACCAGGACTAAACCAGGACTGAACCAGGACTGAACCAGGACTGAACCAGGACTAAACTTTGCTAAAACCAGGACTGAACCAGGACTAAATTTTGACTAAACCAGGACTAAACCAGGACAGAACCAGGACTAAACTTTGATTGAACCAAGAGTAAACCAGGACTAAACGAGGACTAAACCCGGACTGAACCTAGACTGAACCCAGACTGAACCAAGACCGAACCAGGGATGAACTAGGACTGAACCAGGGCCAAACCGGGGCTAAAGCAAGTCCAAACTAGGACCTGAATCAACACCTATATCTCATACTAATCCAGGACTTAGCCATGACTAAACTAAGGTGGAACCAGAACTAAAACTGGACTAAAGGCTAAACCTGCCTGACACATTTCATTCCAAGTCTGGACACTTAGACACAAAACTTAACAAGAATGAGGTCTTAAACTGGACTAAACCAGATCCAAACTAATCAAGACTAAACCAGGAATTTATCAGTAAACTTTGTACATAATGAACAATGTTTTTAATTATTGTTTTAATCAATCATCAGTTTCTTGAACCAGCACGACCCAGTTATAAACCAGAAGGAACCAAGTTAAGATTAAGATTAAAGTTAAGATTAAACCAGGATTAACCCAATAAATGGATCTTGTTATTTAAATTTGATTACAGTTCTGACTTTTTCAGTTCAACTTCGAGACACTATGAACGAGTGTTGACTTTTACTTTTTGCCTGACAAATTGCAGCTAAAATTATCTAGAGAATTTTCTAATCAATACATCTGCTATTAATACACACCTGAACAAACTAAATGCAGTGTTTACTTATTTCATGGGAATGAGACTTTTATTAGTTATGAGTTCTTATATATGCTGTCTTGTGTGTGTATATATATCTACACCTTCAGGAGTCTTCGTCCTTGTGGCTGGCACTGACCCAAAAGGTTTAGTTACTATTTAAAGCCGGACAACAGGAGCCGTTAGAATACAATAGCGAAGGTCAAACTAATTTCTACCTACATTTTGACTTATCAACATGGAGGGTGGAGCCTCCTTTATACATTTTCTTTGTATTTCAGATTGTGTTTGCTGCCAATCCTTCAGTGCCTGTTTAAACCATGGAGACTACTCGGGTCAATCTGGTCGTGAGAGCAGACACTTCCCCAGGTATGGTGCTTTTACATTACTTTAAATGGGATCACATTATAGTCATTAATAACACATTTTGAAACACGATATATTTCTGCAGAGATATACAACAATAAACGATAATATTGAAATTACTTTATGCCACTGACACAAAAACAATGAAGCAGGACTTTCACAGTAAACAAATGCTCATATAAACAGCAACATTAAAAGGCCTGAGCAGCAAGGAATAAATAGCAGAATGAATAGTCATAATAATTAGCGACTTTTTCAATCCTCTGCAACTAAAATAAAATAAAATGACTCCTGCACTCTGCCTATTTTGGCAAAAGTGACGTTTATTTACAGTGGAGCAGCAATGTTCCAGCAACTAGGCTGAATGCATTTTAACCTACTCACATTCTGTTTGGCTTATCTTAAAATATTTCAAAATTATCCAGTAAATAATACACCACCAGACCTACCTATAGTTTGCAACTTGTTCCTTAAGCTTGTGTGTTATGTATGTAGACCTCAAAATTTATATTGCATACAGATTTTTGCTATTTACTCTGAGTTTGAATGATCTAATCTGAAAGTACAGCTGAAACCAGAAGTTAACGTACACTATATAAAAAGACACATACTATTTTTTTCAGTTTGACATGAAATCATATTAAACCTTTCCTGTCTAAAGTCACTTGGGATTGCCAAAATTATTTCTATTTGCTAAATTATTATTAGACAAGTACAAAATTCTGAGCTTTGACAATCTGATCAGATACTCTGATGTCCGCCTGGTGCATAAAATCCTGCATGATGCCGCCGCTCCATCCCCTCTGAAAACTTTTGTACAGCCACGCTCTCAATTAACCACCAGAGCGTTAAGGTCTGTTTCGAGGGGTGATTGTAATGTCACCTGATGGCCATCAGATTATCAGATGATCGGTGTAATAATACTGCCACATGTATATCTGTACCACTTGGGTATGTAGCTATCAGGTGCTACCCTCGTGGGTACACCCGGTAGCTATTGCACTATTGTCCTTGATGCACTAATACAAGATGAAGCACTTTACTCATATTTTGCACTTTTGAAAATTGCTACTATTTTACTGTACTGTAACTACTCTATGCACTGAAAACTGAATATTTTGCACTTTTGTATAATTTAATTTAATTTGTAATGTTTTATTTTGCATTTTTGTGTAATTAAATTTAACTTGTAATGTTTTATTTTAATTTTTTGGAAAGTAGCTTTGTGCTAAATCTGGTGCAGCCATCTTTTTAATGTAACTGCACATTGTCCTTCAAATAAATAAACTAAACTAAACTAAATGCCAGAATAATGAGACAGATTTTTTTAAAGACAATTTTTCTTTACTTCTTCAAAGTCTAAAGTTGACATACATTTCGTTAGTATTTAATGCCATTGCCTTTAAACTCTGACTTGGGTCAAATGTTTTGCACAAGCTTCTCACAATAATTGCCAGGAATTTTAGCTCATCCCTTCTGACAGAACCGGTGTAACTGAGCCAAATATGTAGGTCGCTTTGCTCGCACAGGCCTTTTCAGGTCAGCCCATACATTTTCAATAGGACAGAGATCATTGCTTTGTGATGGCCACTTCAAAACATTGACTTTGTTATCCTTAAGCCACTTGGTAACCAGTTTAGCAGGATGCTTCCGGTCATTGTCTATTTGGAAGAACCATTTGTGCACAAGCTTTAACTTTCTGGCTGATGTCTTGAGATGTTGTTTCAGTATTTCCACATAATGGTTTTTCCTCATGATGCCAAAGATTATGGCCTTTGTCCCTGTGTGGATTTGCAAACTCTAATCTGTCTTTTTTTATGTTTCTTCTGGAGTAATGACTTCTTCCTGGCAGAGTGTCCTTTCAGCCCATGTCGGTACAGAACTCTTTTCACTGTGGATAATGACACACTTTTACCAGCTTCAGCCAGCATCTTCACAAGGTCTTTTGCTTTTGTTTTTCGGTTGATATGCACATTTCGGACCAAAGCACGTTCATCTCTGGGACACAGAGCCCGTCTCCTTCCTGAGCGCTGTGATGGCTGGACATTCCCGTGGTGTTTATACTTGCGTATAATTGTTTGAACAGATGAACGTGGCACCTTCAGGCATCTGGAAATTCCACCCAAGGATGAACCAAACTTGTACAAGTCCACAATTCTCATCCTGATATCTTGGCTGATTTCTTTTGACTTTCCCATGATCTTGCACAAAGAAGCAGTGTTTTTCAGGTGTGTCTTCAAGTACATCCACAGATGTGTCTGTAATGAAATCCAAATGTTGTCAGTAAACCTATCAGAAGCCTCCAAAGACATGACATCATCATCTGGGTTTGTCCAGATTGTTTAAAGACATAGTAATCTTACTGTAAAATGTGTGACTTTGAAGAAAGTCATGAAAAATTTAGACCAAATAGAAATAATTTTGGTAATCCTAATTGGCCTAAAACAGGAAAAGTTTAGTCTGATTTCATGTCAGACATTGAGGGGAAAAAAAGCATAAGTGTCTTTTTATAATTTATATAGTGTATGTAAACTTCTGGTGTCAACTGTACCTAGACTTGTTCCTTAAACTTGGGTGTTTATTATTATCTAGACCTCAACATTTATATTGTGTTCAGATGTTTGCTGTTTACTTTTGGAAGGCTGAATGATCTAATCTGAAAGTATATTTTAAACATTTATGCCAAAAAGTAAATGAAAAAATAAGATAATAAAAAGAAAATGCTGTATAAACTAGAGCATTGACCAACCAGTGATTAAGTGCAAAACGCTACACCAGGGTAGTTGTAAAAATACTTGTACTTGTTTCCCTTTTTTTATTTTGTGTTTTTATGTATTGCTTTATTTATTACTGTCTTTTTTATTTTGAGTTTTTATGTATTGCTTTATTTATTACTGTCTTTTCACACTGTGCTTTTGTTTATTTAAAATGAACCATCAGTGTTGGAATATGTTTCAACCACAAATTCCGGGTTATTCCAGGTGAGATGATAGCAGTTGTTGGAAGTTGTGAAGCCTTAGGCAACTGGAGCCATCAAAAGGCTGTTACACTGCACCCTGTAGAAGACGCTGTGTAAGTACTTTTTTATGTTTTTGTTTTATAATGTCTTAAAATTTGTGTTTTACAAATATAAATTACATACAAACAGATAAAGAAACAGGCACATTCCTAATGGACTGAACAATAGTATTATTAAAGACATTTAAGACATTAGTCTTAAACTGTTAAATGTTAAAGACTGAGAGGATCTGACAGGCAGAGTGCGCTGTTCCATAGTCTGGGCGCTGCCACAGAAAAGGCTCTGTCACCTCTGATCTTGAGCCTGGCTTTGGTTGGAGTGTGGAGTGGAGTGCAGACAGGACCCAGTAGAGCGCAGACAGGACCCAGTAGAGCGCAGACAGGACCCAGTAGAGCGCAGACAGGACCCAGTAGAGCGCAGACAGGACCCTGTAGAGCGCAGACAGGACCCTGTAGAGCGCAGACAGGACCCTGTAAAGTGCGCAGAGAGTGAGCGCAGACATGTTAAGCAGACAGGGGTCCATAAAGGCAGAAGACATTTAACACAGGGGTCGGGACTCAGAGAGCCATAAAAGCAAAAATATTTGGACATTTTTTTCAATGAGAGCTATATAATATATTTTAAGAGTGAATTCAACTAAATTTCATTTCATTTCATTTCTTGGTTTATTAGGACAATGTTCAATTACATTAAGCACAGATTGTAGTCTATAGGTAATTTCCATCTGTAGTCCTGGGAAGGGGAGACAACATACACAAATGTGAATATAATAAGCCTGAATTTATTCTTTTAAATAATTATAATAATTATAATACTAACCTTTAATGTGACTTCTGGTGCTGCATGGATTTGCTGATGGCTTTGTAGTCTGGTTGTTAGTCAGTGAGGTTAAGCTTCATGCAAGCATTGAGGCTTTCATCTGTTTAACGGGATCGTAGGTTGGACTTGATGTATTTGAGGTGTGAGAATGACTGCTCACTAGGGATGGGACGATATAAAATTTAGACTAACGATTATCGTGACCAAAATAAATTATGGTTGTGGGACTGGAGCCGCAAACAGCGAATCAGTGCTACATGTGACTGAAAGTTTACACCCCACTCTCCCCCGTATAGAATCAACCAATCACATCACACACGTTTAGTGATGTTTTCTCCTCACGGCCAATGAGCAGCGGAGCACGTGTGTGACATGCCGAGATTTTCTGTAAACAGACGGACTTTACCGAGTAAACGAAGCGTGTTAATGCGGCGCATTCTAGGCGCTGTTGTTTTGCTTCTAAACATGATGAAACGGACAAAACGGACAAAACAAAGGCAGTACGCAATCGAGGACACTGTGGATGTTTGAACAAGTTAAACTAGAGGCATCTCTGACCCGGAGCGGTTTGTGTCAGCGTGAAGACGACTGTGGACTCAGGAGGAGAGGAGCTTATGTTTTGATGAATTGGATGCCGTTCACAATAGGAAAGTCTGGATTTTGTTCAGGCAAGTAGCAAAACGGCTAAGCACTTTCCCTCTTGACAACCAACGCACATTGCTGTGCAAAAGCAGACCGTGATAGTTATTTCCAACTTCATCCAGCAGTGTTTTAAACTGACGATCATTTAACGCTCGGGCAGCAATAAAGTTGATCACACGAATGACCAGCGGCATCACTTCGCCAAGCTGCCCGTCACACATCTGTGCACAAAGTGCCTCCTGGTGTAGAATGCAATGGAAACGTAGGATGGATCTATTTTCATGTTCACAGAGAAGCGCCACAAATCCTTTGTTTTTCCCCACCATACACAGAGCACCATCAGTATACACTGAGATAAGTTTATCCATTGGTAGATTTTTTTCTTGGGCAAACTCTATGAAAGACTCGAATACATTTTCACCTCTTGTGGTCCTTTTATTGGCAGTACAGCAAGACTTTCTTCCCGCAGTGTGTCACCAGCAGCATATCTTGCAATCACAGTGAACTGCGACAAATGGCTTATGTCTGTTGACTCATCCAAAGCCAGGGAAAAGAACGGCGCTGCATGTATGTCCTTCACTTGCGTTTCCTCCACTTGGTTTGCCATCATGATGGTACGATCATGAACAGTTCTTGCCGACAGAGGCATGTCTTGTATCCGTTTGATTATCTTGTCTTTGTTTGGAAGATCATCAAAAAGTTCATTGGCTACATCCAGCATGAATGTTTTGGCATACTCGCCATCTGTGAATGGTTTTCCATTCCTCACTATTGCTAAAGATCCAGCAAAGCTAGCGGAATTATAGTCACCTTGCCGGGTCCATACGCGGAGTTGCTGCTGGCTAGCTTGCACCCTGCTCAGTAGCTCTTGGTACGCTTTCTTTCTGCTGTCTCCCGCGGGGTATTTTAATGCAAAGGTAGCGTGACGTGTGTCGAAGTGCCGCTTTATATTTGACCACTTCATTGATGCAATTTTGTCATTGCAAATTAGACACACCGCAGAACCTGCTCTCTCCACAAAGGCAAATTCTTCAGTCCATTCGTCCTGAAATGTTCCTCACATGTTTTTCTTCTCGCCATCTTCTTCGTCGAAGGGTTAGCTTTGACCTAATAACCGAGCAGACAGATTCAAAAGGTGGCATTTACCTTTTTACCCAGCAACGGCCAACGTAGGCTATTATCATCCAATTTAAATAATGGACAACGACTGGGAAAATCCCGCGGCACCTGCGCTCTCATTCGTCATCTTCGAGGGATGACAGAGGCAGATTACCGTAATGACGGTAAAATATCTAAAGAGCCTTGTGCCTCTGCTTTGAGACGGCGTTTGAATTTATATGGAGTACAATTAGTTGTGGAGTTACGGTAATAAAAAGTCCGCGAGCGCGAGTCTATCAGTGACGATAGCATACGACGCTAAAGGGCTACAACAAGTGATAATTTTTTGTTTTATCTGCGAGCCATATGCAGTCATCAAAAGAGCCATAAATGGCTCGTGAGCCATACGTTCCCGACCCCTGTGTTAACACAATCAGTAATATTTAAATAATACTTACAATATACAAAAACACAAATCCAAAAAAATTACTTTAGAGCTGCACAATTAAGTGCATCAAACTGAAATTGCAGCTTGAATGGGCACAATTGTCAAACCGTAAACTGCTTTTTTTCCCCACAAATAACAAAATCCTCTGTCTTTTTCTGCATAAACTCTGCTGACCCTGTAGCTTAGATCTGTACAAACATGTTCTGAAATGTGATTCCTTGTAATCGTTTGCTAGTTCATATTTCAGTCTTTTTGTCAATTCTTCTGGACGTATTTCAAATATGAACTAACACAACCATATGATTAAAACTTAAATTGCAAATCTAATCAGAATGCTTGTCAGAAAAAAAATGTATTAGATATTTTTCCCCAAATCGTTCAGCCCTAAAACTTACCTTTCCTATTCTCCCAAAACAGTGGTACCTGGACTGCATCTGTTAATGTGCCGAAAGGAGCTATTGTTAACTACAGATATTTTAAAGGCTTCTTCTTGGAGTCTAAGGTAAGAAAAACTAACTTCCTTTACAACAATTTTCTTTTATTAATTAAATCTATGTGTTTTCTGGCTGTTATGTCAGTGTGCCCTACCTCTTTTGTTATTCAATGACTGCTTTTAGTTTAGCTCTAATCTAGAACAATAAGCCATGTTTTGGTATTTTTAAAGCTTTAAGTCATATTTTGTCTAGGTGGAGTGTTAAATGCATTCACACACATACACCATATATAGCTGACAGTTTAAAAATGTCATGTACACAATAAGGCACTTTGACAATATTAGCTTGCACACCCTCAAATTCAATACCACTTTAAAAACACATAATTGTAGTTTTGTAGCTTTAGACTTTAGACAAACTATGCTTCACAAGGGAAATTACTTGGATAGTTACTCACACATTACATTAATTATAACAAAAAAGCAAAATATAACTGCCTTCATTGGCGCTATAGAAAAATGTGGTTTGTCTTTTTAAGGTCCTATATTACGCAAATTAAATTGACTCTTGTGAACTTTAAGTCGTGTTATAATGTTGTTTCCTCCTCAAAAACAGACCTGGAGTTGTGTTTTGTTTCATTCACACACGCCTAAATCTGCAGGGTTTTTTGTTGTAATTAAACAAAACTCCAGGTCTGTTTGTGACGAGGAATCAACATTATAACAGAGAGAAAAAGGCGTAATATGGGCTCTTTAAGGTGTTGAGCTTAAGCGCTTTGGGTGGGTGTTGGACATGATTTTCTTGTTTGGTTAGTTTTCTGCCATTTCCTCTTTTTGATCATTTTGTTGATAAGTTTCACTTTAAAAACACATTGTTAGACCCAAGAAGCAAATGTACTTTAATCGCATTTTAATCTACATTTGTGCACAAGTTTGTTTAGCTTTCGGCATTTTTTCCCTTTAAATAATTTTGGAACAGTTCAGACTAAAGATGCACTGTGTAACTTTTCTGGTGGAGGGATTGTCCAGTCTGAAGAGGTTGCGTTGTTGTTTGGACTATCTATCTCCATGAAGACAAGCTGGTGATTTTTATTTTTTTTTAGCTGATTTTTTGAGCAATAGATTTGAAACAGATTTGATAGTTAAATAAATGTAAGATTGATCATAATGCCATACTGCGAAACACTGCAGTTGAAGCAATATCATCCAACATTCAACATGACAGTCCCCCACCAGAAAAGTTACATAGTATGAGCAAACCCAGGACCCAAATTTACTTCTCTGCAGTAGTGTTGTCACGATAGTAAAATTTCAAACTTGATTTCGATACTAAGAAATAGTACCAATTATTTTTAAACAGTTCTATGCCATTTTCAGCTTTAAATAGCAGTACTTTCTTTTCTTTTCCCATGTGGCCCTGTATCTGTGTACTCCCTCAGTGTCCAGTGGGTTCATAGTGGTCCTTGGGCGTATTTACTAGTCTCTGTGTCTTATACTTGTTCTGATACATCTCAAAAATATTCAGGAAAGGTTCATCATATCCTGTTTATGTGACTCTTTTAGTATCGCTGCCAGCTGAAATGAGTGTCTAGTTTTAGTATCAATTAGTATCTGAATTTTTGATCATTTTAACAACCTCACTTTGCAGACTCGCTCAAGAATTTGTGTACAACTCATCTTACTTTCATAGAATTTTAAAAATAAATTCCCAAAACCTCCTGTAAACCATAACTTCTCCTTGACTAACGATTCACTTTTCAGATCTCACCCCCTGGCGGCTCTGTGGCGGGGGATCGGTGACTCTTCCAGTGCTAATATCTTTCTTACTCCCTCCTAAAATCAGACCAGTTGGGACCGGTCTGAACTTGAAGCGTAGTAAAATGTGTTCTTATTTGAAAACCCTAACATTAAACATTGGCCTTACAGAGTGCAAGTGGGCCATATCAAGTCATAGTCAATGTGTGGGAGACTCATCAGCACCCACGCACCTTGACACCTACAGGTATACAACAAATACTACAACTGTAACTACAAAACTATAAAAACTACTACTACTACCGCTACTACTACTAGTACTATATCAGCTAATGTAACAAGACCTAATGCTGAGACTGCTCTCTGTGGTTTGAAAGTGTTTACCAGACTCGTGCTACTTCCTTCCCATTTTACCCTCAAAGTGCGTATGACAGTTTTTCTAATTATGGTTTGGTGGGATAGTACTTGTGGTAAATATTCCTCTTAGTTTGTTTTACACATAGATACTCACGGTCAGAATTACAAATATGGATCTCGGCTCCAAATTCGCCGCTATAACTGCTCTAGCCTCGATGAGCTTCATTTGACTGGAGCTGAACGCTGTGGGTGAGGTCAGACTTACTTAGTCCACTTCTTTATACAGTCTATGGTTTTATATCAGTTAAATGGCAGTTTGTGGGGAAAAAATACAAAAAAGTACAGGAACAGGAGGAAGGAAATAGAGTTGAGTTTTAAAACAGAATCCCTTTATCTATGTGGTCTAGGGAAAATCCAGGGACACTTTACACACAAGGAAGGCATTTTCTGACATCTATTTAAAAATAAAGGTGTTATCATTTATTTTTATTAGTCTAATCATAACTATTGTGTAATTCTGACAAGTTTTGGTCCTTGTTAGCATTATGGTTGCCAGGTAAGTTATGGAATCAGCTCTATGTATGTCACATCTGCTGCCTATGTCCAACAAGGAAGCACCATATTTAACTTCCCCAATATAAAAATAAGCAGAACTTTTAGTAAGATCTTCCATATAATTATGTTAACTGTTTTTCTGTTAATTGAGTAGATGTGAAATTACCGTTGGTACTGTTTATGAGACTCTACCTTCTTCCTATTTTTACTCTTAAACACAAAAATATCTTGAAAATATTATCTGTTTCACCTAAGGCTGCATCCCAACTCTCATTACTTAACTTCCCAAAACTGCAACTCTTCCTGACATGTTTGGTTTATGTCGTAGAATTTGATTATGCAAACGGTCCGCTTTTGGCAATTCACTATTACTATCCAAGCATAAAATACACAAATAAGGAACCTAATCTTTGGGTGTCAGTGGTTGAAAACGCTGTACAGTATTAATCTTGTGACCCAGTTCACCAGTGCTCTGTCTATTGTTTAAAATTCTCCTTTTCATTATGGGAAAACATCTGTTTGTTTTGACAGAAGCATTCCATGTTTATCTCCTCTAGATACACCCTGTACTTATTATATAGGTAATAAAAGTCTTTGGCAGCTAAACAGGAAATTCTACTACATTAAACTTGTTTTCTCACTAGCGATGGGACGTGACAGTAATATCGTTTACCGTGATAAAAAGGATCCACCATAATCGTTCATGGGAGATTTTATATAATCGTCATTAAAAGGTGATTTCCATCTTATCACACATGCAATCCCAAAGCCACCAGTCAAATTTAGTTAGTTATTCAAGTTAAAACAGTCACTATCAGCAACAAAAAAAGACAAGAAAAGTTAGTTTGTATTAAGGCTGCAACAAACCTTTATTTAAACGATTAGTTGTTTAGAACATGAAGGGCCATGATTATGATTTTTACTAAATTTGACCCAGATAAAGCTAAAGTAAAACTATTTTGATGCCATTTTATCAAAAACACAAAAATTTGCTTTATCAGTTTGTATGTATTTACTGCTACTACTACTACTACTACTACTACTACTACTACTACTACTACTACTACTACTACTACTACTACTACTACTACTACTACTACTACTACTACTACTACTACTGACCAAGTCTAAAAAAAAGTCTTGTCTCTGCTCATGGTTTGTGTTGGAACCCTTGTATAAACCAGTTCACGATTATCTGCTTACTAAATTATTAGAAGAGTATTTCAGTAGTCGATTAGTTGCGACTAAACGATTTACTTGCTGCAGCCCTAGTTTGTTTGCGTGTTATGTGAATATAGAACAGAAAGTATCTTGTATAGATGCTTGTGTGTCTGGGTTTGGTAAAAGTGTGTCTTACTCCTCCTCCTCTTCTCTATTTTTGGCCCCAACATGTCAATAAAACACCTAAACATTAGCTTAACCTGCTGGGTTTATGTCCATAGGTTTATGTTTAAATATATCTCCTGATAGCTCTGTTTGTTTAAAGATCGAGTGTCCAGTCTAACATCAATAATAATCCATTCTTTTTGTTTGGTTAATACTGAGCTATTACTTTACTCACAGAAATATTCTTTCAAATGTTTGGATTGGTTTTAGCAGAAGTTTTCAAATGTATATAATTTAATTCTTACTACAGAAAACGTATAACCGAGTCGTGTTTTTGTTTGGTTAACTCAAATTAGCAAAGCCCAAAACCCTGACATTTGGGCTACACTATATTAACTGACTTTTATACTCTCAAAAAACTCGGCCTGTCACGATAACAGCGATGATATTGAAACTAATTTACGCCTCTCACAATAAACCTAAAGTAGAATTATCCACAAAAAAACTGTTCTAAATCTACAATATTGTAATAAGAACACAGCAGAACACTTTGGTAGTTAGTCTGCATCTATAACGAGCTATAGAAGTTATTTATTCAGCTCTGCACGGCTCAGATTTAATCGTAGAACAGAAAAATAACAAAAAGTTTTCAACTAGTACTAAGAAAAAGTCCCCATGATAAATATTGACCACCAAAAATGATTGCGCCATCTAACATATACTGAACAATAAGTCAATCTAGTAATTATCGTGACGGGCCTAGATACAAATTCTATTTATTTCTCGTTAAAAGCATGTTTCCATCATTATTAAACCAAATTTTCTTTGTTTTAGCTGCCCACCTGAACATTGACGATGGCCAGTTTGGGATGCAAAGTAAGTGCACAAAGTACAAACTTACCAGATTGTTTATATAAATGGACATAGCTAACCTGCAAGCAAGAATGAGCGCACTTCTGGCTCCGTCGACTCTGGCTCCAGTTCACTTTCTATTGAAAAACTGTGGCCCCTCTCTCTGTAACTGCTGCTGTCAGACTCGTCATTTTCGTCTTAAAATGTTTGTATCAACCTGTTTTACATGATCCTGGTATTTTTATTTCACTATAGCGTTCATAAATCAAGGTATGAACATTAATAAGAGACAAATCAGCTGCTTTCTTTCTCTGAGGTTGCTCCCGGTAGCGTTAGCAACAGGTTTGATTGACAGTGTTGCTATGCGCCCCCCTGCTAAACCAGCGGGAAGGGTCCCGATTGGCTGTTCCAAATATGATACTTACTTGTTTTGTTTGCTTTTTTTGTTTGTATTGTATTTTGAACAGGACGCCCATGGATAAAAAGAAAGAAAGTGTCTCTCTGTTATGTAGTTTTATGCTTAGTCATTTCAACTGTGCAGAACACTGTATCTGAGGCCGCTCATTCTTTCATTCACTGGGGTTGCCTCCCTGCTCTGCTTTTGTCAGTGCTGCGTTTGTCTGCTCAGCGTTCACTGCTGACAAAGACTATAGATTGTATAGACTGATTTGTGGTTGGGTTGCACAATGTAAAATTCTAATTGTACCATTGGTTTGAGTGATGAGAAGTTGAACAATTGTGGGAACATGTTGATGCTCATTCTCCATGGGTTTATAAATGGTGAAAAATCAGAACAGATGCCGTAGCAATAAACTATTCAAAGGTCTTGACCCTTGTGAGTTTTAAGCTGTGTTATGATGTTGTTACTTCCTCAAAGAACTACTTTTTACCTTTTAGTTCAGTCGAAATTGACAATTCCAGGGCTGAAATATATGTTCAATATTTTGAGGACTTTATTTTATTCAAAACAAGATCTAATATTTTGTTTTAAAGGGAACATATGTCGTTTCCGCGTCACAAACAGACCTGGAGTTGTGTTTTGTTTCATTCACACATGTTTAACACACAAATGCTGCATATTTAGGCGAGGGGCTCTCAGAAAACATTCTGTTCCACCTTGTGATATCATGTGGTAATACAGGAATGTGCTCCACTGTGTTTTTAAACTCCACACACCTTCACTAGAATCATTTGGATAAATTAAGACTGAAGGTTTTTATAGTTTAGTGCAGTGCTTGTGTTTACACAGTAGCAGGCTAATGTGGTGCTGGTGATTCTTTACTTTTGCCTGATACATTGGGACCTGTGCTAGCAATTTAGCAACTCAATAGAGCAGGTTCAGAGATTTTAAAAGAGGTATAGCACGTCCATACTGTTTAAAGGGTGTCTGAATTCAAATTAAGAAAACTTCACTGTTATGCTAAAAGTGCCTCCTTAGCGGTTAGCACGGAGCACAGTCTGCAAAGTAAATATATATAAATATAAGGCACTTTTCTAAATTATATTGAAATTATACCTAACGACTGTGTTTTAGTGGAAATAAAACAGCCCCACAGGTCTGTTTTTGAGGTAACAGCATTATAACACAGCGTAAAGCTCACAAGAGTCCATTTTGTGTAATATAGGACCTTTAACTAGTTGCTTCTATCCGGGAGTGCTTGTTTTGGCTGTATTTTCTTTGCCTTGTTCGCTTGTTGATCTGAAAATGTTCTGACCCTGACCTCCTGTTTGCTTCTTTAGATGGCGTGTGCTGTGTTGACTCGGGATGGCTCACGTGTCAGACTGAGATTCGCCTTCGTCTGCACTATTCCAAGAGTCCTCCAGTTTCCATCACCAAGAAGAAATTCAAGAAGTCCCGTTTCAGGTAAGAGAGAAGACTCAAAGGGCAGAAATGTAATACTGATGGAGTGAAAGTTTAACTCCAAAGCACCGTTGGCTGGCTACTGTGTCTGCCATATCTGTTACTTAGGTGCTGTTTAAATTCTACTTACATTACTGAACTCGGCCCAAGTAGGTCTTTCTGTGGGGTTGTGAAAAATCAGTTTAAAGAGGGTATTATGCAAAATTATTATTATTTTTTTTAGATTTCTACCATGTTATAATGCTGTTCCTTCATCACAAACATGCCTGAAGTGGTTCTAGATGTTTGAGTAATTTAGTGATCTCTCTCTGGCCCTGAGCTGTAAGATTCTGCCCACAAGTCTACGTCACCCGTGCTCCCATGTGACAATTCTCCATAAATATACAAAAACATGATGCAAAACTGTACGCTACAACTTCACAAACCTGATGGGATGTGCAGTAGTTTCATTGCCGGGATTATGTTGTGATAGTGCTCTGAAGGGGGAGTAACTTACCACAGAGAGCAAAGAGAGGGGAGACTCAGAGCCTGTAAAACAAAAGTGAAACCTATTAAATATGTTAATATTTTGTTTTAGGCAAAATAATATAAGGTAACATTGTAAGTAAAGTACCCCCTCTTTAAAGACTCTATACCAAACTTCTCTTTCCTTGTAGTCGAGTAAATCTTCTTTGAACCTTGAAACATATTATTCAGCAGAAATTTGAAAGCAAAACCAAAACTACAGAAACAGTGCTATCTGCAGTATATGATAAACCCTGACTGAACGCAGAATCGACGTTGTGTATGCTTGTGCTGCAATGTGTTGGAGATGAGCATTGACCACATGTTTTGTGTCATTCCTGTGTGTTTGAGTTAATCTAATGATCTCTCCTTCTCATAAGAGACTGACTGCTTTTCTCAGACTGAACTGTAGTGGGCTGCAAGTATTCTGTAGATCAGTGGTTCTCAGGTGGTTTGTTTGATTCCTGTGCTGTTCAAATATTTGCATGATTCAGAGTCAGTTTCATTCATGTTTTTATCCTCCTTTAAGTTAGTCCAATTTTAACCTTAGTCATTGTGTAGTCCTGTTTTAGACCTGGTTTAGTCCAAGTTTAGATTTGGACTTTTTGTTGTTTGCATATGTTGCAGAATAAATCTGTTGGTACATGAAAAAGCAACTATTTTATTGGTAGTATTTGTTGTGAAAAGTTTGAGAACTTCTACTATAGATATTATGTTGTATTTTACACGGTTTAAAAGTAATGTATGATTCAAATCAGCTTTTTATATTGGGTCCAATCCGTGGGTTTCAGAGTAATGAAAATTTTGAACTAGCGATACTGGTATTGGGTACTGATACTAGTTTTGGTTCGGGTATGCCAATACTCGCACTCATCAGTGGGCTGCCGATACTACTATAACTGCACTGTGTCTTATTTGATGCATGTGGCTCTGAGCAGCAGAGGTGACCATGAAGAAGCACATTAACTGTTCTGCACATTCAGATCAGCTTTAATCATATGTGACTGTCACGTGAACTATGGGAATATTTAGGGCTCTGAAGGTTTTTATAGTTCATAAAGAATATCAGCACAGTCCTTGTGTTTACAATAGTAGCATGCTAAGGTTGCTAAGTGTTGCTGGGGACTATTTGCTTGTGTATGCATGGTAACTAATGCGATTGACAAACAATTTGGCAAGTCAATAGAGCGAGTTCAGAGCTCTTAAAAGAGGTATAGTATTTCCACTTTGGTGAAAGTGTAGCCCTGGTTAAAGTAAGACGACACTCACCGTTATCCAAAATGTGACTCATTAGCAGTTAGCATGTTAGCAGTTAGTTTGCAAAGGTGAAGAGTAAATATTAAAGTCAGAAGATTATCTAAATAAATTATATTCAAATTATGCCTAACTGTAGGTTAGATATTCTAAGATGAAAAAGTAGACTATAGGTCCTATGAAATGAATTAGATTTACCACTATATTTGAACCCGTGTAAAAATAATGCCTGGTATTGCTATTGGTACTCTGTATCGACTAGTACTCAAAATAAAGTGCTTGTACTTGTTTTAGAAAAGGTGGTATTGGTGTATCACTAGTAGCGACTGACAGTTTAAAACAAAACATTGCATCTTTTGAATGGGGAATAAGTCCTCAAAATGTCGCCTATAACAGGAAGCTGAAACCCGTAAAACATCTGCTTATCTTATCAATGAATTTGACTTACAGTTTGAACTTTCTGTTATTTTTCCAGGATTAAACTGACTCTGGAGGGCATTGAGGAGGAGGAAGATGAGATGGAGGAAGAGCACAGCGCTGCGTCCTGGCACAAAATGACCACCACTTTGGGCATTAGCATGATTAGCGCCGAAGGCTACAAGTCCCGCCACTCTCAGCCCGAGTGTGGCTACGCCCTCGAACCATCGCGGTGGACGGAATACAGCATTCACACCATGGATCCCGATAACTTAGAGCTCACGTTTGAGTTTTTTGAAGAGGATTTGAGTGAGCGTGTGGTACAAGGAGACATGCATTCAGGACACGCAGGAACCGCCTGCCTCCTCTCCTCCTTGTTTCAGGAAAGTGGGAAAGACATCGGAGTCGTGACCCTCCCCATCATGGGACGAAACTCCAGGCAGACGATCGGGAAAGTTAAAGGTGAGATTTCACATGGGCTTCAGACTGATGGGAAATTTGCACAGTTGTCATAGCAATTACCAAAAAAAAATCTATCTTTAGAATAATGGAAAGATCTCAAATTGTTGCCTATATAGAGGAAGATGAAACCTATTGATTGTTTAGGTAAAAATACTGTAATATCATTCATTTCTACCACAGTGTGTTGACCAAAACAAAGAAAGCTATAGTTGAGGGTTAAAACTTTTGCTTAACCGTTTTTTCAGAAAATGGGGGAGACTCTTTCAAAAAAATTATGGTAAAATATGACTAAAATGTAAAATAATAATAAATAATAATAATAAATAATTTTAGAATACTGTGTTTATCATGGGAACTTTTTCTTTGCAGTACTGGGAAATTGTGGGTTATTTTTTGTCTACATGATGAGATTTAAGCCATAAAACTCTGAATTAATATTTTTTCTGATTCGTTACAGATGCAAACTAAGTACCAAAGTGTTTTTGGTTTTTTTTTTTTATTATCGCAGCTCATGTTTTTTTTTTTTTTTATGTTGTAGATTTAGAATAGTTTTTGTGGTTTAAATCTGCTCTTGGGTTTTTGTGTCAGTGGCATAAACTAATTTCAAAATGATCGTTTATCATCTGTAGTTACTTCAGCAATATATCTCACTATAAAATTTGTTATCGTGACAGTCTAACTACAGCCCATCTCCATGTAGATGTGTCAGGAGTGCAGTGTCTTATAAAGTTCATATCAAACAGTTTGTGAAAGTAAATGTTTTATTTGCTTTGTTCCCAGTGGATTATTTGGTGATTCGTCCGATCCGCGGGCTACAGTGTGACATGCGCTCTTCGTTTGCAAAATACTGGAAGAAGAGAAGCACCTTGGACGTGGGACACAGAGGAGCCGGGAGCACCCACTCAGACAAGTAAGTCACCTTTGTACCCTCTATTAGTTTTATCAGTAGCTGAACTTGATATTTAGATGTGCAATATGTAACTTGGTACCTGGTTGAGGTTTCACCTCCTGCTTCTCTGCATGGAGCTGTTATTTCTTTAGCTAGGAATTAAGGTCATAGGTCATAGGTCAGATCAGACGAGTCCTGTTCACTCACTGTAAGAATCATAGAAAGTACTAAGTCTGTGTGATGTCACCCGTAGTGTTCGGCTCCAGTCAAATGAAGCTCATCAAGACTAGCGGTTTCAGGGCATCGAGTATCATAGCAACCAAAGAGCCAATCTGGATTGAAGCTGTTGAAGGCCACGCCCCTTCCCGCCATTCCCGCTGATTTAGCAGGGGGCAGGCGCTTAGCAACACTGTCAATCAAACCTATTGCTAACGCTAGCGGAAGTGACTTTGAGGAAAGAAAGTGCCTGATTTGTCTGTTATAAATGTTCATATCTTGAGTTACAGACACAATAGCGGAAGGTTAGCTATGTCCATTTTGCCTGACCAAAAAAAAAGTTGCCCTCAAAAAAAAAAAAGTCACACACTCGTAATATTTGGTTGTTTGATTACGCCATGCATTCACTGTGGCATTGTTTGGATGGAAATAAATCTGCAATGTCACAGATTTATTTCCATCCAGTGTTGCATTAATTTTTCACCAAGATCTTGCACTGATGATGGTCGAGTCTGACGCTGCACAAAGCTTCTCCAGCACATCCCAAAGATTCTCAATGGGGTTAAGGTCTGGACTCTGTGGTGGCCAATCCATGTGTGAAAATGATTTTTCATGCTTCCTGAACCACTCTTTCACAATTTGAGCCCCATGAATCCTGCCGTTGTCACCTTGGAATATGCCCGTGCCATCAGGGAAGAAAAAATCCACTGATGAATAACCTGGTCATTCAGTATATTCAGGTGTCAGCTGACCTCATTCTTTCATTCTGACCTCAATCGCCCAAGCAGTAATTATCCAATAGGAGGCTTTGCTTAGTTAAATCCAGCTGGTGACTTTTTTTTTGGCCATGTAGTGTACATATATAGTCTATGGTAAGAATGCATTTTTCCTCAGCATTTTGAATAATAACACTTGAGCTTTAACAACTGCAAGATGTATACATACAGACAAAGCCATGTTATCTCCCCAGAGAAAAGCGGTTGGCATTCCCCCACCAGAAATGTTACATAGTATATCTTTTAAAAATGATAAGAACTGATACAGGCATAAGTTTTATCTTGTGCGCGAGGATTTAATGACTGCAATTATGTCCAGGCAATAAATGTCTCCAGCTGCCAAACAAACTTCTATTGAGATGTTAATATTTCAGTGTTTTCTCAAATATTAAAGGCACTGTACCAGATTTTTACAGAAGTAGTTCATTTTAAACAGTTTGCAGTGGTCCAAAGTTATTCCTCACTTACCTTATGCTTATGCATTCAGAGTTTATTAGCATTCTCAACAGAGCACAGTGGAGTTATTCAGCTAACACAATGAGTTCCTGATTAGCAGTAAAATGCTTTCGAATCTCAACAGAGCACAGTGGAGTTTTACAATATTCTGTGGGGCATAACACACTTCCAAACACACAAAATGGGGTATTTTTTATATTTTGAAGACTAAATTAAATGGATACAACCAAATTAACATAAACTTCCACACAAAACAATTGACCATTTACCAATATTTACTATCATTATTAAAACTAATAGAACTGAACTAAAATGTGTTCTTGTTCGCCACAGTCGCCACAAAGCCGCTATACTAACACTGTTTCAAATACTGTACTATAGACTGTATAAGACCTAACACTGGCTAATTCCTAATCCCTGCATTTGTCTCATTGTTTCCAGGCATCACAGAATCAGGGAGAACACAATCGCTTCATTCAAAAGTGCTGCCAAGAATGTAAGTTTAATATTTATAATGCAAAGATGCCCTAAGCTTAAACTTAAAATCTCATATAATCTTTTGCGTTTTTTTTTTTAGGAGCTGCATATGTAGAATTTGATGTTCACCTTTCGAAAGACTCCGTCCCCATAGTGTACCATGATCTGACCTGCTGCATCGCAACCAAGAAGAAGGTATGGTTTTGTTGGTTTGTTTTAGAGAAAAAGTATTCATATCGCAGTATTGGCTGACACAGTAATTGATATCGCACCAAGGATCTGACATAAATTAGCAGTTTTTTTGTTTTTTATTAATTAAAAAGGGACATTTTCTTTATTTTCCTGACTATGTCTTCAGTTTGCCTTGATTCCATGAGTTTGTGTCGCTCTATAGTCTAATCTATGACACCCGTGGATCATTTTGTTATAATTTACACATTTTAAATCACAATACTCATCTAAAACGACTAAGTAAAAGAAACAAATCCGCTGACTTCCTCGTTAGAAAACTAGTGTCCAGTGGCAGCTGACGTCGCTCTAAACGTGGTAATCTTGGCTAACTCAATGTTCACGATGACAGTGTCACAAGGACCTAGATGTAATGAGATAAAACTTCACTTACTTTCACTTTCAGCCACAATTTCTTCCTGTTAGTTTTTATTTTTTGATTGCTATTTCAACTTGTCCATTTTTCATCCATTAGAAGTCCAGTGGAAGAAGGTCTTGACTAAACATTTAAGACATTTACATTTGTTTTTAAGAGCCTAAATTGAAGATATGTTTTGGCTGATTATTTAAGAAGTATATTTTTTGTTATTAGAATTGAGCACTGTTTTTAGTTTGGGATTATTCGGTGCTCATGGGTTTCAACATCCTGTTATATGAAATATTTTGAGAACTTTTCCCCATTTCATCACTGCGACAAAAGTCTTAGATTGTCATCGTTCTAAATTTCATGGATACTTCAGTGTTTCAAAATTTTACAGTAAAATACAACACAACTTGCTGTGGTTTAGTTGGTTGATATTATCTTGTGTTTTACAGAAAAACGACAAGACTCTGGAGCTTATCGAGGTGCCAGTTAAAGATTTGACCTTTGACCAACTTCAGCTTCTAAAGGTGAGTTTTACCTTTTGAAATTTAGAACATTTACTATAATGAATAATTTTATAATAGACGAGGCATGTTTATTCACAGGACACGTGTCATTCATGCTAGATTTCAAAGTACTGATTCAAAGTGCTAGTTAAAACAAAGTAAATTAAAACAAAAAGATATATACAGCACAAGACTCTCTGCAGAATTCATTTAAAAGAGACTGGTGAGGGTATAAAAAGGTTTAAATTGTTCAAAGCACATCACTATAAAGCTGTTGCAGCATAATTTTTGATATAACCTAATTGTTTGTTTCCACAGCTGGCTCATGTCGCCGCCATGAACGCAACTGACCACCGAGGTACGCACCGCCTGTTGATTCAAGCTGTAAAGGATGTTTGCATTTTTGTTGTTAATTTAATTTAATGGGTCGTTTGAAGTGGGGCTAAACGCCTAAATCCGCCCACAGCCACATGTCAAACAGAGCGGCGTTTCGGGGGCGGTATTGCTGGGTTTTTTAGATGACATTAATATTCTATAGACCAATCATTTTTAATTCAGATGAGAGCAGATAAAATGAATATTTCTTTATTTTCTTTATAGATCACATTTAAAACGACTTCATCTGACTAAAGTGCTTCACATAAAAGTAAAAAAAAAACACAAATATACAGATGAAAAACAAAGGAAAAGAACAATAAAACACCGAGATGCCATGTCTAGGTAGTTATTAAATGCCAGGGAGAAGAGGTGGGATTTCAGTCTAGTCTTAAACTGCGTTAAAGAGGATCTGACAGGTAGGGGGCGCTGTTCCATAGTCTGGGCTCTCCCACTGAAAAATTAAGAATATTGTTAAAATGTAGCTTTAGTAGTAATAATAAATGTAGATTTTTGTTGTAATACTATGAGTTTACCTTTGGACATTTCAATTGAACAATCTGGCTCTTGCGCCCCCATCTGGGCCTGTGCATCATCACGTTCCAGAGTCTGAAAACCACCAGTTACAAAAGCACAATTGGTCCAACTGGTATCAACATTTCAAACTCCGTCCCCACACCAGGTGTATGTAATCAGAAACACCTGGCTGTAATGAAAGCAGTCTTGCGTGATGTCACATAGTACTTGAAATTGCAGTGGCCACAGGAGGAAGCACACACTTTTGGAACAGAAAGCTGCAAATGTACCTAGTATGCTCTAAAGCTAAACCAAAAAGAGCTAGGAATAGAAGGTGATGCTTTGAAAACACCATATAAAAGTTTAGTAGCAAAAAGACAATCTGGAGTTGTGTTTTGTTTCATTCACACATGTTTAACACACAAATCCTGCATATTTAGGCTGTGTTCTTCTCTCAAACTGAAAACAGCCTGTTCCACCTTGTGATGTCATCATGGGAGTAATACAGGAAGTGCTCCACTGTGTTTTTAAACTTTTACACCTTCACTAGATTCATTTGGATCATTACAGCCCTGGAATTACTAATCTCTAGTGAACCAAATGTAAATTGTGATGTCACTTCATGACATCACAAAGTGGTGTGAATGAAACAAAACACAGCTCCAGATACGTTTTTGAGGAGGTAACCACTTTATAACAAAGCTTATTGCTCACAAGAGTCCATTTTGCATGTTTTGTCTTGTTTTTGTGCAGAATTGGAGGACGAGGACGAAATTGATGAACACCAGCCCTTCCCTTCACTTTCACAGGTAAATACTTGGAAGAGAACACATTTCATTTTATATTGGAACATAGAACAAATAAACATGATTTTACCCAGGGGGAAGTTTGTCAGGGACTCAAAAGCTGCCACGTAACATGAATAGCAACAAAGACTGAGTATAAATGCCTTCTTGAGAAAATACATTAAAATATGAAATAACGACAAGAAGGAACAAGAACGTGCTTTTGTTGTTATGACTTGCTAAATCATAGAGTGATAAAACTTTTTGTATCTTTTCCAGATTACAAAACAAACCAAAACTAGTTAATACAGGAATTCACGTTAAAAATGATAATGGTATTCATGGGTTTCAGCTTCCTGTTACATGCAATATTTTAATGGATCATTTAAAGTTGGTCCAAACACCTAAACTCTGCCCACAGCCACTTTTCAAATAAAGCTGCTGAACTGGGCTGTAATTGGAGGCGTAAAGGAAAGAGTGAATACGAGTGAATAAAATTATTGGTCTTGTGGTCATTAATTACCACATATCTGATTATCCCCGACCAAGCTTTTGAACTTTTAATATGAATTTTTTTCGGAAAGTCTATAAAAAATAAATAAATGGGAATTTTAGTTCTGGGACCGCGGTGTGGGCAGTCATTGTTGAGCACCAGTGAAGAAGTTTATAATGAAATTGAAAGGTACCCAGCCCCACCCACATTAATTATTTCACATCTGCATGCTGTTTTTTTTTAGTTATACGCTATTATCCCTTCATTATAGAACCACTGAAGAACTCGAATGTGTTTTATGTTTTAGATTTTTCAAGCCATGCCTGAAAATGTAGCATTCAACATCGAACTCAAATGGATCAGCCAAATGAAGGTTGGTATTTTCAATTAAATAAAAATGTTATTAAATTTAAACAAAATCCCCAAATTATGTATTTTTTGTTTGATTTTGTACAGAACGGATCGTGGGAGGGCAACCTCTCGTCCTACTTCAACATGAACACATTTCTGGACATCATTTTGTCCTGTGTGCTGCAGAGAGGAGCAGACAGGCGCATCGTGTTCTCATCATTTGACCCAGATATTTGCACCATGTGAGTAAAGACATAAAACTATTACTTATGTACATTAATTAGCATTTAAAGTGCTAAAAGGGTCCTAACATTAAAGGTGCACTATGTAATTTTTCCACAATAGAGTCAGCCACCTGCTTCTCTCCATGTGTATGTTATTACTTTCCCTATTAGACAGATAGATACTTAAATTTGTACAGGATCATTAATGTAAGTAAATAAGTAAAAAGTTCCTGAATATAGCTATAAACATCCATGGAGACAAGCTGGTGACTCCACAAGACCAAGCTACAGGTCAGATCTGTGGAAAGCAGCAAAAACGCATGTTATTCCAGGTATATTTGTTGCGTTTTTTCAATTGCAGGTGTTTATGTCGCAAGAAACATTGTTGGCAAAGCAATAAAATCTCCATGGAGACGAGCAGGTGCCAGATTCCACCAGAAAAGTTACATAGGGTGCCTTTAAATAACAAATATAACCTCAATTACACTCCCTAACAACAGTTTCAACAAGTTCAGAATATTAATCTTATTACTTTTACTTAACAAAACAAAAAGCAAAAACAGATAAAAAAAAATAATAATAATAAATAAATACTACTGTTACTTCTGTACATTAATTAAAATTTTAAATGATAAATGGGTGTATTTATTTATTTTTATTTTATATTTTATTTTACATTTTATTTTATTTTAATTTTATATTTCATTTTTTTATTTTATTTTCAACATTAAAGGTGCACTATGTCAGTTTCCCAGAATAGGGTCATCCACCTGCCTGTCTCCATGTGTACATTATTGTTTTGCCTAAAATGTTCCTTGGTATGGCTTTAATTGAAACAAGCAGGTGACTCCAAAAGACAAAGTTACAAGTCAGATCTGTGGAAAGCGGAAAGCAGCCCCGCTTACTGTAAAAATACATGATATTTAAAGTATTTTTGTTGCAATATAAATACCTGTAATTGGAAAAAAAACACCAGAAACATTCATAAAATTTCCTTGGACACGAGCAGAAAAGTTGCATAGGGTGTCTTTAAATAACAAATATAAGACACTCAAGGCCAAGTGTTACAACCTCAATTATACTGCCTAGCAACAATTTCAGAATATTAATCTTATTTCCAGACGTTTTTTTACATGTAAACCTGGACTGGTAAACAGATTTAAAAAAAAGAAAAGAAAAAAAAACTTCGCTTGACTTGGTAGTTATTCAATTTTGTGGTTAGCTTTGTATAAACATGTTTCATTATGCCAAGGTATCATAACCAATGAAACATGCCTGGTATTTCATTGGCAGATAGGGACATGTTCTGCGGCCTGGAATAACCTTTGTTTGTATTCCTTCAGGGTGCGTAACAAACAAAACAAGTACCCCATCCTCTTCCTGACTCAGGGCATCTGTGAGCGATACCCGGAGCTCATGGACATCCGCTGCCAAACCACACAGATCGCCATCAGCTTTGCACAGAGCGAGAACATTCTGGTGAGAACACACAGTTATTTTATTATTTTTTTTAATGTAATTTTATTTAACTTAACTTTTTATTTTTAAATTTTAATGTTTTTTTTTTATGTTTTTTTTTTATTTTATTATTTTTTGTTTATTTATTTATTTTATTTTTATTTATTTATTTATTCATACATAACAAAACGAGCTGTGGATCAACTCTATAAACGGCAGGATAGTACATACACTACCAGTCAAGACTTTGGACACTTTGGATCCTCTCAGTTTTTCTTTATTTTTACTACTTTCTACTTTTTATATACGTACAGAAGACATCGATTATATGAAGTAAGAAATATGGAATTATGAACTGCTAAATAGTTTTTGACAAAGCAAAGGGTGGCTACTTTGAGGATTTTAATGTAACATTTCATTAAATTTTTTCTTTGCTACAGAATTCCATATACCGTATTTTCACGACCATAGGGCGCACCGGATTAAAAGGCACAGTTCAGTTACGGTGCTTTTTCTGCATTTAACACATACAAAAGGGGCACCGGGCCTTTGGACGTTAATATGTGCTCTAAAAAAGGCAAAGGAAGCAAAACTGTGTTCGGTTGTGCTTTATTCAAGTATTTAGCAAAGTGCTCACATATTTTTTTCAATTAATTCACAAATCCATCAAAGTCTTCATCCTCTGTATCTGAAATGAACAGCTGGGCTAGATCTCTATCAAATACACCAGGTTCCCTCTCGTCACTGTCAGAGTCCGTCTTGTTGCCGTACGGCTCGTTCACGAGGAGCCGTACGGTTTGAAGAACAGTGCAAGCAGATATGTGAGCCCAAGCATCCACAATCCATTCACAAATCGTGGCGTAACTCGCCCGGCGCTGCCTCCCAGTCTTTGTAAAACTGCGTTCGTCTGTCATCCATCGCTCCCACGATGTTTGCAACTTTTGACTGAGCCTTATAATCGTGAAAATACGGTAGATTACTTCATATATTTGATGTCTTCTGTGTATATATAAAATGTAGAAAGTAGTAAAAAAAAAGATAAAAACTACTTTGAATGAGGTAGTGTGGTAGTGTGTTTCATTCTGTAGTGTCAGAATACTTTTGAATGAACTCGTAACTTCAGCATTTAGCATTTTAAAATCTCCATTGGTTTAATATTTGGCTTGGTGAAAATTCAATGAGCTGTGACAACCAAGGTTATCTAGAATGTTCCACAGTTTTGTATTAAACTAATGTATTTATTTAATAAGCTGTGTGCACAAAAAGCGCCCAGCAACCTCACTGTTAGCGTCTCTACTTCCTGCACAGTTTCATCTCTATGAGGTTTTTGCCGAGTCAGAATTCCTAATATGCAACTTGGATATACTTAAAAAAAAAAAAAAAACATGCATGCAGGTGATGTGCTCTCCACCAGAAATGTTACGCAGTGCTGCTTTAAGAGATATAATATACAAAATAATATACAAAAGAACATGACAACAATGATTTAGGGGGGAGGGGGGTAAGGGGTTTTATTTTTATTTATTTTTTTTTTAAATGCATTTTGAATAAAGTTGAAGTGTCCTCTCAGTGAGTCCTCCTAAAGAAGTGACTCCTCCTAAAGAACACACCGGCGCTGTCTAAAGAATCGGTCCAGACCAGTTCTGGGCCGGTTCCTAAAGGCGTTGAGGCGCTTGTTCAGATGTTTCAGGGGAAAGGGGTGTAAGGTTGTTTTTTTTTGTTTTTTTGTTTGTTTTTTTTTAAATGCATTTTGAATAACGTTGAAGTGTCCTCTCAGTGAGTCCTCCCAAAGAAGTGACTCCTCCTAAAGAACACACCGGCGCTGTCTAATAGGCCCTCTTCCTGGGCTTGTCCCAAGAAGAGGAAAAGAATCGTGCCAGTCCAGTTCTGGGCCGGTTCCTGAAGGCGTTGAGGCGCATATTCAGATGTTTTATGGCGTCCTTTTGGAACTCTGTGGGTTCTGGTCTCAAAGCCATCTCCAGGATCTTACAGACAGAGCCATATTCGTAGATCAGGTCTCGGGCTCCCGCTTTGCCCAGCTTCTTAATGTTTTTGGGTTTGAGATGAACGTCATCTGGGACTCGGAACTGGTCCAGGGCCTTTTCCAAAGTCTCCACTACTTTGTCGTGGTGAGACCTCATTTTAGCTGGCAACTTTTTGAGCAGTTTTTTGACCAGAGCGTGGACCACCAGGCTCTCCACTGAGCTCAGGGTCTGTGAGGCCTGAAGAGCTGTAGTGGGCTCTGCTGTGGGCTCTGTAGTGGGTTCTGTAGTGGGCTCTGCTGTGGGCTCTGTAGTCTGTTCTGCAGTGGGCTCTGTAGTGGGTTCTGCAGTGGGCTCTGCTGTGGGCTCTGTAGTCGGTTCTGCAGTGGGTTCCGCAGTGGGTTCTGCAGTGGGTTCTGCAGTGGGCTCTGCGGTGGGTTCTGCAGTGGGCTCTGCGGTGGGTTCTGCAGTGGGCTCTGCGGTGGGTTCTGTAGTGGGCTCTGCAGTGGGTTCTGCAGTGGGCTCTGCGGTGGGTTCTGCAGTGGGCTCTGCGGTGGGTTCTGCAGTGGGCTCTGCGGTGGGTTCTGCAGTGGGCTCTGCAGTGGGCTCTGCAGTGGACTCTGTAGTGAGCTCTGCAGTGGCTCTGCGGTTGGCTCTGTAGTGGGCTCTGTAGTGGGCTCTGTAGTGGGCTCTGCAGTGGGCTCTAGAGCTGTGTCTGGCTCCCCTGCAGTTTGAAGCTCTGCCTCCTCGGGGTTTGATTCCTCTGCTGGAATTTTGCTTGATTTTTGGACCTCCATTAGTCTCTCTGTGTCCTCTAGGCTTTGCTCCTCTTGTACGTGGGACTCAGTTGGACTCTGGTGTTTTTCTGAGCTGCTGTCGAGCTGCTCTTGACTCTGGTTGCTTTCAGGAAATTCATCGTTAAACATACTGAGGATCTCATCCTCATTTTGGATCCCCACTGGAACAGAATCCACAGGAATCTGTTCCAGTCCAGTTTCTTCTGACGTTATGTTTTGCTTCTCTTCATTAAGTCCAACTGTCTGCAGGACCTCAAGCTGGAGCACTTCTGGAAAATAGTCTGGACTTTGGCTCTCCTGTCCAACTTCTTCTTCCAGCTCCTCCTCAAAAACTCTCTCTGGAGCTCCGGTGTCCGTTGCTTCAGTGGATATTGTCTCTCTGCAGTCCTCTGATTTTTGAGTCTCCATTGGATTCTTGGACTCCTCTTGTTCTGGATATATCTGTCCAGTCTCTTCCTCCAGTTCTGCCTCAGAAAGTTCAAGTGTCTCTGGAGCTTGAGTGGAGTCATCATCGACAGGTCCATGAGAGCTGTGACCATGGCTCTCCTGTGATGTTTCCTCTGAAACATCATTGCTACTTGAGCTGTTCAGGGGCTGGTTCTCCTGGTTGTCCTCAGCTGTGGCCTGTGGACTGTGACTCTCTTCTTGATTCTTCTGGTCTGGAGTTTGCTTTGGAGCCTCTGGAGTTGTGGCCACATTTGAAAGTGTGTCACAGCTTTCTCCTGACGTCTGTGTCTCTGACCCTGCCCTCACTGGAGTCCCTTCAGGGGACTGGCCCTCTGAATGCTCCTGTGAAGTGGACTCTGGACTATTTTGGGCAGGTTTCTCCTGGAGCAGATGCTTCTCTGGGACTGTGAAGCCCATCACGAGAAGCAGTGCAGTGGCTGCACTCCTCTTGGCCTCCTTCTTTGACTGACCAGAGCCAGAGACGGTGTACTGGTCCAGGGACACCTCCATAGTGAACACCCAGCTGCCGTTCACTAGTTCCCCACTCACGATGCGGTACACGGGGGGCTTCTCTCTGCGGATCATTTGCAGCTCTGACAGGCGAGTGATGGGGTCCTTCTCCAGACGGAAGTCCGGAAGGATGTGAGCAGGTAGAGTGTGTCTGCTCTGTTGGGATGAAGCTATTTGGTTTGGATGCTGGAGTGTCCTCTTTTTCAGGAGCAGGTTCTGCTGTGGTCCTCTTTTGTGGTCAGGAGCAGCAGTTCTGCTGTGGTCTTAGGAGCAGGTTCTGCTGTGGTCTGAGGAGCAGGTTCTGCTGTGGTCTGAGCAGCAGGTTCTGCTGTGGTCTGAGGAGCAGGTTCTGCTGTGGTCTGAGCAGCAGGTTCTGCTGTGGTCTGAGGAGCAGGTTCTGCTGTGGTCTGAGGAGCAGGTTCTGCTGTGGTCTGAGCAGCAGGTTCTGCTGTGGTCTGAGGAGCAGGTTCTGCTGTGGTCTGAGGAGCAGGTGGGACCAGATCCTCCTCTCTGACTGTGTAGCCCATCATTTGGAGCAGAGCTGTGGTCGCTCTCCTCCTGGCCTCCTTCTTGGAGCCGCCTTTGCCCACCGCAGTGTACCGGTCCAGGGACACCTCCATAGTGAAGGCCCATTGGGCGCCGGACACCGTGCCCTCCAGCAGGCGGTACTGGGCGGGTGAGTGCTTCCAGGCCATGAGCAGCTCGGACAGGCGAGTGCACGGGTCTTTGTCCAGACCGAAGTCTGGATGGCTGGGGCCCTGGACTTTGGCGTAGCCATTAGGGTGGGCTTGTTTGATATGGTGCCTCTCCAGTAGGTTCAGGGCCATGAAACAGAGCCGGGTCTTAGTCTCCCTCCTGTTAGGCCCTCGCACTTCTGCCCACAAGTCCCCGACCGAAACTCGGATGACGAAAACGGGGCGAGAGCACCGTACCGCGGTGGACTCTGTGAAGTCCACAGGCTGTCCAAGTAACTGTGCCACGGCGTACAGCCGTCTGATGGTGGGCAGGTAGATTTGGGCGGCCATGTTGAAACTGTGTGAATACAGTGGATTAGAGAGATTCAAAGTGTTTGCTAAAGTGCTGTCTCGTTACAAGCTGCGTCTCTGACAAAGGTTTGGTTCAAACTGAAGGATCTGCTCTGTTCTCACCCCTACATAAAATTCATGGTGATGTGACAGTGTGATGTCACTGTGTGATGTCACCATCTCCATGGCAACGACAGCTCACACAGGTTTAGAATGTTGGACAATGGGTTTTTAAATAAAAACAAATATATGTAAAAATAATATACATAAGTACATTTGAAAATGTTTTAAATATTCTGTGTACATAAATAAAATGGACATCAATTAAAATAAAACACCAAAGCTATTTTGTCAACTTAATGTTCTGTTGGGTGAGTTACATGGAGCCCATACCACCTGACCTTTGCCTGACCTTTGCCTGACCTTTGCCTGACCTTTGCCTGACCTTTGCCTGACCTTTGCCTGACCTTTGCCTGACCTTTGTTTGACCTTTGTTTGACCTTTGTTTGACCTTTGGAGCTGAACAGGGCAGGGCCTGTTTTTTCGAATTTCGAATATTTCAAATTTTTTAGTTTTATTTTATTTTATTATTTTATATTTATTACTTTATTTATTCATAACAAAACGAGCTGTGGATCAACTCTATAAACGTCAGGATAGTACATACACCACCAGTCAAAACTTTGGACACTTTGGATCCTCTCAGTCAATCCTCTCAGTTTTTCTTTATTTTTACTACTTTCTACATTTTTTCACATACAGAAGACATCGAATATATGAAGTAAGATATATGGAATTATGAACTGCTAAATAGTTTTTGACAAAGCAAAGGGTGGCTACTTTGAGGATTTTAATGTAACTTATCACTAATTTTTTTCTTTGCTACATAATTCCATATACCGTATTTTCACGACCATAGGGCGCACCGGATTAAAAGGGGCAGTTCAGTTACGGTGTTTTTTCTGCATTTAACACATACAAGAGGCGCATCGGGTCTTAGGGCGCAGGCACGGTAAAACATGCATGTTAGTATGTGCTCTAAAAAAGGCAAAGGAAGCAAAACTGTGTTTGATTGTGCTTTATTAAAGTATTTAGCAAAGTGCTCACATCATTTTTTAAATTCATTCTCAAATCCATCAAAGTCTTCATCCTCTGTATCTGAAATGAACAGCTGGGCTAGATCTCTATCAAATACACCAGGTTCCCTCTCGTCACTGTCAGAGTCTGTCTTGCTGCCGTACGGCTCCTCGTGGACGATGCCGACTTTTGCGAAAGCTCGAAGAACAGTGCAAGCAGATACGTGAGCCCAAGCATCCACAATCCATTCACAAGGGCGGTAAGGGTTTTTTTTTTGTTTTTGTTTTTTTTTAAACAAAACACCTTTTGTTCTCCGCCCCAATCTCGTTCGGTCTTCCTGGTAAAATTTACACTCACAGACCTAATCTGTTTACATTGCACATTAACTGAACCATACAGATTATATTACTTTCTGATTATCCTCCTCAGGGCATCAGCGCGCACACAGAGGAGCTGCTGAAGCATTTGAACTACATCGAGGAGGCCCAGTCTAAAGGCCTGGTCGTGTTCAGCTGGGGCGAGGACAACAACAACCACGAGATCAGGAGGAAGCTCAGAGAGAAAGGCATCGACGGAATCATATACGACAGGTCAGTCCATGGGATTTATACAACTGTTGTCAGAAAAACATTATTACACATTTTCCATAGACTGTACATATATAAATGGAGATAGCTAACCTACTAGCCGCTGTGTTCCAAATAAGAAGTGAGCATGTGCGTGCGACTGTGACTCCAATTCGGTTTATATTGAAAAACAGTTACCCTCTTTCTGTAACTGCTGCTGTCAGACTCGTCATTTTGGTCTTAAATGTTTGTATTAACCCGCTACATGATCCTGGAGTTTTTATTTCACTATTGTGTCTGTAAATCAAGATATGAACATTAATAATGGACAAATCAGGTGCCTTCTTTTCCAAAGGTCGATTCCGCTAGCGTTGGCAACAGGTTTGATCGACAGCGTTACTAAGTGTGGGCAGGAAGGGGCGTTACTTTCCGCAAAATCGCTCCTGATTGGCTCTTTGGTTGCTGTGATACTCGTGGTCGGAATTTCAAATAGGGAACTCGGCTCCAAATTCGCCGCTATAACTACTAGCCTCAATGAGCTTCATTTGACTGGAGTTGAGTCTTACAACAAACAGACACACAAACCAGCGATATTGATATTTAACAAATCTATTATGTAGTTTTGTTATAAGCAGTAGCATTGTAATTGGATCTCACTTACAGGGATCTTCAGACATTTATTTTGTTATGATTAATTTTTATGGCATTAAAAGAGGTTATGTAATTGTTAATGGGTCGGTACATTATTTCTTTGTTCAATTATAGGTAAGATAAGAATCATTCATCATCATCAAGAATAATTGCGATTAACGATTATATCACGTTAATTATTAAAGTTGCTGACAGTTTAAAATGCTATGGATATGAATAATTATTATGTTAATGTTATAAATAAGTTTGATTTTTAAAGAACTGTATCATACTTTGTTATCAGTGAAAACAACTACGATCTAGCGGAGAATATTCTGGATGAGCAGGGCCGTCAACTGAAATTTGAGGGCCAAGGGCTAAGAAATCTCACATTGGCCCCCCTCTAATACAATAGGAAGAGAGTCAAAGTCTGGGCCCCTAAACCCCAGGACAACAGACCCCATTGTCCCCCATTGACTCCCCTGTGGATAAGTGTTTTTGTTTTTTTCCCCTGCACATTCTGGTGATAAAATGGCGATTATCTTTGTTGCCGATTCTCACGATTATCTAAAATCTCCCACAAATGATTATTGCTGACCCTTTTTATAACAATAAACGATATTATTGTTTTTTGTCCCATCCCTAGTCCACACACAATGGTCTGCATGGTTCAATCTGTCTTCTGTTGAATAATACACAAAAATCATTTCCCAGCCCCCAGAACAGTGTGTTTGTGTGTGGTTTTATGTAATGATAACAAGACCACAGTGATTATCCATGTTCAGATCAGGATACGTGCTGTGCCAGGACTGTTACATAAACCTTCAGACCCAGAACAGACTACTCTTCAGTTCTGTCCCGTTGTCAGAGTCCAGGGTTTCCAGCATAAAAAGCCAATAAAAAGCTTGAAAGAAGTGGATCATGGGTAAATTAGCGCCTTGAAAACAAGTTGTTTATTTGCAGAACTGAGGACGTAGGCTTAGTAGCGGCGTTAGCATCGTGAAATGGATTCTTAGTTAATAAAAACCTACAAGCAGAGGTATCTAAAACAACCACGAGTATCATAGCAACCAAAGAGCCAATCAGGAGCGAGGCTGGTGAAGGTAACGCCCCTTCCCGCCGCCACCGCTGGTTTAGCACTTAGCAACGCTGTCAATCAAACCTGTCGCTAACGCTAGCGGGAGCAACCTCGGGGAAAGAAATCGCCTGATTTGTCTTTTATTAATGTTCACATGTTGATTCATGCACGAAATGGCGAAAGACAAACACCAGCATCATGTAGAGCGGGTTAATACGAACATTTTTTCAATATAAACTTTTCAATGTAAAGTTAATTGGGTGTCAGAAGTCAGAAGCGCTCACATGCTCACTTCCTATTTGTAACGTGGCAGCTAGCAGGTTAGCTATGTTCATTTATATTTACAGTCTATGATCACAACATGTATCCAATCTAAAATACTTTTGAGTTCCAAGAAAATCCCAAATCTTCCGCCTGGATCCAACAAAAATAAAAATACTATTGCGTCTCTATTACATGATTTACAATAGGTGCTGCGTGACACCCAGAGTTCTCATGTTTCAGCTTTCTAATGAAACATTTTCATTATAATACATGTAATCAGGTCATTGGGATCTGCTTACGCCTACTTAAACCCGGGCCCTGGTGAGACAGTGTGTTCAGCTGTTTCACTTCCCATTCCCTTCGCTGTGACCTTTGCCCTCACATTCCTCGTGGTCTGGACTCGAGACATTGAACTTTGGGTTTAACATGGACTTTTCGTTTGCCTCCACATGTCATGATCAGTAACTGGAACTGCATATTTTGAGGCTTAATATTTATCATGTGTACAATCATATTTTCTTTTTGTAATTTGTACAAGTAGCTTCTTTCGCTAATTATTTTTTCATTCTGCTGTTTATATGTTGCAGCTCATGTATTTAACGATATTGTACATTAATCATAAAGCAGGATAATCTCAGTAAAACCTTTTTATAGTACAAGTGGCATAAGCCTTGTCTGACAAATCCAGAATTACTGATTCACCAAGATGATACTGGTCTTGTATCTGTGTCAATAATGAACATTTTCAGTCAGTTTCCTATTTTGATACATATAAATTGGTGTGATAAGATGATTTACTGGCCAATGTTGACCCAAAACACCTAATTTTCAAAGTTGCATATAACTTCAAAAAATGACTGATCTTACAAAAAATCATTTGGAAATGTTTTAACATACACCATTTATGTTAAGGAAATTAATTATATTTTCAGTCTCTGCCCTGGTATAAGTTAATATCGTGTATTGACAAAAACTTAAAGCCAAAGTATCAACATCATCAACATATCAGAGAAAAAAAGCTGGATCTGTGCGTCCCGATCCAGAATAATATCTCTCTGTATGTTTTAGACAGAGGGAGATCAGTCTGGTCACCACTCCCTCTACCGCAAACATCAGGCTCAAACACCAGATTTGTTTATTTCAGTGACGCATGTGAAACGGAGGAGCTCACTCGTCTCCCGTCATTTAGACTGAAATATGAGTTGTCTCACCTCAGATTTCAGAACTCTGCAGCAGTGTGATTCAGTCCCCTGTAGGGATGGGACAATAAACAATAATATCGTTTATCGTGATTAAAAAGGGTCGACCATAATCGTCCGTGTAATCGTGATAATTGTCCAACAGAGATGATCAGCATTATATCACCAGAATGTGCAAAAAAAAACAATTTCTCCATGATGATCTCTTCTAGATCATTGTTCTGTCAAGTTCACTCTGTATGAATAACACAGAAAATCTGGTTCAGTGTCTTATTGTTGTCACTTACAACAAAGTACAGAACTATAACAGTTGTTTAAACATGACACTTATTCTTAACCTCCTGAGACCTGCCGTCCTCATATGTGGACGACACATGTTGGGTTGTCCAGGACACACTGCAAAGTTTTAGAAGAAGAAGAAGAACAGCAACAGTGCAAAAATGTTCAACTTTGAATATTTTAAAGATGTTCAGAATATTTTTATTTATTTATTTTGTAAAGGCTTATGTCGTCCTGCACCTCTTCACATGAGCCACATTGTTCCAAGAGGCACAATTGTTTTTACTCAGGACAAATGTGTTGTGTTCAGGCTTTTAATAAATAGTTTTAGCAAATCATTATTGATGAAGATGATTAAAACGTAGAACGAATGTCCTCACATGTGGACATAATTTTTCTCAGATACTACATAGTGTTAAAGGATAATTCTTTGTTTTTACTCTCATCAGGTCCAATCAGCCCAAGTAACAAAGAGAAATTAATAAATCCTTGAAAGAGCTCGGGTCTCAGGAGGTTAATATTAAAATTATAATTACTCGTATCCATGACATTTTTTTTAAACTGTCAGTCACTTCCATTTCAGTCAGTCAGTTCCATGCCTAGCCCACTGTGATATTTTTGTCCTTTTTTTTAACGGATGAACTTTTTTTAAGGATGAACTCGGGGAGATTCACCGGTGACAAGACTCTGTGTGTATTCTGGATCCCAGGCAGCAACATAAAGCTCACAATAGTTTCAATTTCATCGTAATATTATCGTGACATTTCTGTAACATTACATCATGCTTTGGTTTCCATGACCAGCCCACGTGTCCTGCCTGATGTCACACCTCTATCTTTCCATTGCAGAATTTGTGATTGCTTGGTGGAATATTTTGACTCGAGCGCTCCTGATCCCGTAATGTTTCTCTGGTTGTTGTCTGCATCTTCGTGAATACTCATATCGAAGCCTGAGGTGTTTGGAATGAACAACACCAGCTTAATATCTGCCTGATTGCCAATATTTAGATTAAAATGCAGTCGGAGCCAGCACGTTCCCATGTGATGATGCCAGACGGTTGACTTGTCATGAATACATCTCCAAAACAGTTGTCTCTTTTGTAAAACTGGAATAAAACTGACTAACATTGACAATTGAAATTACGATTTTTCCACGATATGATTGGTCAACTGCCCTGTCAATCATTTTACCCTGCTTATTTTTATGTATGTGTTTATGAGCGATGCTATGATACAAAACCTCGTGAAGAACTGACTGCATGAGACTCATAATGTTTTTTTTTATTCACTCAAATGTTTGCAACGACTCGAGTATCATAGCAACCAAAGAGCCAATCCAGAGCCAGGTTTAGCAGGGAGCCGGCGCTTAGCAACGCTGTCAGTCAAACCTGTTGCTAACGCTACCAAAAGTGATCTCAAGGGAAGAATGCGCCTGATTTTTCTGTTAATAATGTTCATATCTTGATTTACAGACAAAATTATGAAAGAAAAACCCCACGATCATGTAGAGCGGGTTAAGGCGAACATTTAAAGACCAAAATCGAGGCTCACTGCAGCAGGTACAGAGAGAGGGAACACAGTTTTTCAATAGAAAGTGAACTGGAGCCAGAGTCAATGGAGCCAGAAGCGCGCTCATGATCACTTCCTATTTGGAACGCGGCGGCTAGCAGGTTAGCTATGTCCATTTATATAAACAGTCTATGGACATATCCGAACAAAGCAATAACATCTACACAGAGAAAAGCAGCTGGCAGATCCTCTACCAGAAAAGTTACACAATGCACCTTTAAAACAAAATTCCCAGTAACTTAACATATATACAGTCTATGGTTGAAATACCCTTTCCACTATTGATACCTGCACAAATGATTATCTAATGTCTTTGTATCAATATCTTTCATTTAATTAGAGCTTTTTTCTCCTCATATTAATGAATCCTGACTTTAGATTCAATTTTAAACCAAATAAGGTTTGAGTATTAATTTCATGAACATAAACAATACAGATTTTAATTACTGTATTAACATTTTACTTATAAAAGTCAAATTTCCTCCTCCAAAGTCTGAAATCTACTGAGGGGATTCACCATGGACCATATTATAAAGCTATTCCCTCCTCAAAAACAGCCTGTTTGTGATGAAGAAACAACATTATAACACATCAGAAAATATGAATACTCTTTAACCTTTCCCCTAATTCACTCTGAAACCTAAACCTGCTTGTGAAACCTTAGCTTAGCACAGACGTTAGCCTATTGATAACTTTTAAGCATCTGATCAATCCTTGTTCAAACTCGTCTGGGGCGTTGGATCAGGTCATCGCTCTCACTAACCGTCAGCGTCTTGTTTGCGTTTGTGGTTGATGGTCATGTGATTGTCAAACACATTTTAACCTGCGTCTGCATAATGAGATTTAGCAGCGTTTAGCTAAAGCCCAAGCTGCTTTGCTAAACGACTGGTCTCCTTCACAATCAGGCTTCTTCTCTCACAGGTTTTTGTTCATTTAACTGTGCTGTTCCTACTTTGGCCTGGATATTTTTGACACTGCACACTGCATCTTGACATATGACGATTTTAAAATGTCTGTGTTTTGATGGAAGGTTTATTATAAGGGCTGAGAATCTGAAAAGCCTATGTGATTTTTTTTTGTTTTTTTTTGTGAGTAGTTAGACTTACTTTTCCCAGAAGTGAGTTTTGCTCTTGCCTCTACCCATGTTATATCAAATGAAAGCTTATGGTAACCTCTTTTCACCAGATCAAATGCCTAAAAACATAATTATTCATAAAAACTCCTATTCTCCGCCTGAGTTTAACATCTTTAATTATTGTAGTATGTTCATTTTAGAGGAGTATAGATGTATTCAATGGCTTCAGCGTTGTCTGTTTTGGATTTACTGATCTTTTTACTAATTAAAAAGTATATTTTGTCTCGGTAACTCAAAGATAGACATAAAATAAATACATAAATAATAATAAAAATTAAGATAAATACATTTTGCAACTTGACTGATGCCACATCTACAATTAGACGGAAGTTAAAGGTGCTATATTACGCAAAACTGACTCTTGTGAGGTTTAAACCATGTTATAATCTCCTCAAAAACAGACCTGGAGTTGTTGTTGGAAATTCTAAAGCTGAAATGATCCAAATGATTCTAGTGAAGGTTCCTGTTTTCACTTCCTGTTTTACCACATGATGACATCACAAGGTGGAACAGAGTGTTTTCTGTTTGAGAGAAGAACTCAAACACAAAAACACAACTCCCAGGTTTGCGATGAGGAAACAACATTATAACACAGATCAGAAAATGGCATAATATGGGCCTTTTAAACTAATTACTATCCACCTATACAGCAAAGACATACTGTTTAGTTTTGAATTGTGAATCACCATAGCAACGGTCTCACTTTTTCGTCATTGTAAAACCTCTGGATTGTAGCTTTTGACATAATGGGATAAATGACATTACATAAGCAGATACAAGCAGTCCATTTGTTGATTAAGTACAGTTCTAAAGGCCTAGATTCTCAGCCCTTTTTCGAGTTTTCTTATCATCTAATGTCTGTTTTTCCTTTCATTTTTGTTTGTAGAATTGGTGAGGACCAAGGTGAGCAGCCAGAATTCTTCCAGGTGGAGGCGCAGCACTCTCTGAGGGAGGTGATCACGGAGGAGACGCTTAAGAACTCCTCCTGCTCCTGTTTCTCCATCCCCTGCTCCTCCGTGGACCTGTGCACCACGTCCAAAGCCCGAGCCGGCAGCGGGGAGTCCGATTCTGGCCTCAGCTCCTCGTGAAAGAAAGTCATTCACAAAAACGGAAATACGATCTAAGAATGTAGGAGGATATGGACAGAAGCTGATGCATTTGTGAAACACATCTTCACTTCACTTCTTCACAAAATATCCACCATGAAGGCTGTGATGCTCAAACTTTTCACACTACTCTACTTAAGAAATATTAGGAGTCATGGTGGGTACTCAGGGGACATAAATTAGCTTAATACTAAACCGAGACTAAACTGAGACTAAACTGTGACTAAACCCGATCAACAGGAAACCAGGTTAAATTTGGGTGTCTAAACTAGGCAAAAACTGGAAAGTAGGTTACATTTCTAAATCTAAAGTAAGTAAAGGGCCTGGTTTAGTCCTATATTAGACCTGGTTTTGCCAAGCTGGCTCTGAGCCACAAGTAAAGGACTAAACCAGGACTAATCCATGACTATCATGTAGCTAAACTAGGACTAAAACAGGGCTAAAACAGAACTAAAGCAGGATCTATAGGAAACCAGGTTACATTTGGGCATCTAAACTACCCTAACTAAAGTGGGACTAAAGTGGGACTAAAGTGGGACTAAAGTGGGACTAAAGTGGGACTAAAGTGGGACTTAAGTGGGACTTAAGTGGGACTTAAGTGGGACTTAAGTGGGACTTAAGTGGGACTTAAGTGGGACTTAAGTGGGACTTAAGTGGGACTTAAGTGGGACTTAAGTGGGACTTAAGTGGGACTTAAGTGGGACTTAAGTGGGACTTAAGTGGGACTTAAGTGGGACTTAAGTGGGACTTAAGTGGGACTTAAGTGGGACTTAAGTGGGACTTAAGCAGGATCTACAGAAAACCAGGTAAAATTTGGGTATCTTAACTAGGCAGAACCAGGTTTAATATGTGACTTATACAGGTCCATACTAAGGTGGATCTGAGCCAGAAGAAAAACTAATCTAAGAACTAAACCAGGACTAACATAGAACTAAACTAGGACTGTAGCAAAAGACAGAATTTAAATCTGTCAACTAAAATCGTGAGTGAAGGACTGAACTAGGCCTAAACTGGGACTAAACCAGTTTTACAGCTGGTCCAATACAGTCTTAAACCAACTCTGACCAAATAATGCAATTAAATGGAATAATAAATTGAATGAATGAATGAAAAAATTGGACATTAACTCTAAAAGGATATACCTAGATAAAACCCACAGTTTGAGAACAGTCAGACACATTTTGAGCAAAGTATCACAGGGTTTAGCTTGTATAATATCTTCTTTGTCTTTTAAATGCTGATTTTCCACACAACCTGGGAAAACTCATCAATGATTGTGGACTTCCAACAGACTGGTGCTTTTTGGTTGATATTTATTTAGCCAATTTTCTGAATTTTTTTTTTTTGCTAGTTAAAGTGCTAAAATCTGATTGTAAGATTGTAAGTTTTTAAAAGGATTTATTTAGTGTTGTTTAGCGTACAGTTAAACCAAACTTAAAATGCAAATCACTGTCCAGTGTTGAGGTGTCTGCCATACTGGAAGGAATCGCTATAGGATCTTGTCGCAAAACGAGGAAGAATAGTGTTTTAAAAGATGCATCATGTCACTTTTCTGGTGGAGGATCTACTGTATTCTGCTTTTCGCCCTGGAGATGTTGCTGCTTTGTCACTGCTGGAATGTTCCAGTTTGGACTTAGCAATTTCCTTGGAGACAACCAAGCGAACCATGTCACAGATCATGTTTTTCAAGGTATTTTTGAGCAATATAAACACCCAATTTTTTAATGCCATACTGTGGAACATTCTAGGCAAAGCAAAAACACTCCAGAAAAGTTACATATTGCACTTTTAAGATACCAATGCTATTTTGCTTTGCTTTCTGTATGTACAATTCACTTAACTCGAACTACCTGATTTAAATGAATGCTGATTTTTTTTTTTTTATAAATGTTATTTATTCTTTAGCCTCGGGCCTTAAAGAGGGGAGTGTGAGGTGTACAGTGGTGACATTCTGTAATGTTTTTCACTTTATAACTTGACACAAACGCTTCAATGGGTTGCGTTCAAATTCACAAATGTTCAACTTGTTTCGTTTCACTCGTTTTTTCAGGCACAACCATAGACTGTTTATATAAATGGACATAGCTAACCCGCTAGCCGCCGTGTTTTAAATAGGAAGTGAGCATGGGGCGCGCTTCCGGCTCCATCGACTCTGGCTCCAATTCACTTTCTATTGAAAAATCATCTCCTTTCTCTCTGTAACTGCAGCTGTCAGACTCGTTAAGTTTGTTATTCGCCGCTATATCTGCCAGCCTCGACAAGCTTCATTTACCTGGAGCCGGACGCTTTTTGGTGACTTCACGCTGACTTAATCCACTTTTTTTATACAGTCTATGGGCACAACAACTAATTCTGTGAGAGTAAAAAGTGGAACAAGTTTCAAAAAAGATAAATAATATAAATCTACTACCAGGAAGTTTGAAGAAGCCTTTTTTACCCATTTTTGTGATATGTAAAGTTTAAATCAATAATAGCAGAAGTATGAACCACAATCCAGCTCGGAATATTTACAATCTGACATTTTACAAACTGCAAATCCAAAAAAAATTGACCTGTTCTTAACGATTAAAGGATTCATATGGTGATGATGAACGCAACCTATTCAGAATCCAGCAGACGATCACTTGTTTTGCGTCCACTTTACAGTTATTTCGTTGGTTACAGGCGAAATGTCAGGAGGGATTACACTTGAATGAATGCATCGTTTTGTATAGAATAAATGTAAAGCAACGGAAACTCATGTACACGATGTCAGCATCCTGTCATAATCGCACAAATCCAGCTACATAAATGGAATAAATGACTTTTGCATGTTTGTATAGTTGTAAATAATGATGAAAAGATGGACGTGTGTTAAATATGTACTGCCATTACTGTCTAAAACTAAGTGAGAATGTAAATAAAACGTCAGCACTTGGATTTTTTTTTTTATTTTTTGGCTGTGGTTAGTCGAGATGAGGCTTTTTGAAGACACAACAATGTAGGTCAATGAAACTGAAACTCTTAACATGTCAACACAAAGTTCAAGTGCTTTGCTGCTTCTCATTTAACGATAATTGTAACACGATATTATGGTATAGTTTGGCTAGACCATAATAACAGGCAGCACACTAGCTAGCTTTTTTATTTTTTATTTTTATTTTATTTAACCTTTATTTAACCAGGAAAGTCCCATTGAGACTCAAAGGTCTCTTTTCCAAGGGAGTCCTGGCCAAGAGGCTACAACACACATCAATAAAAAAATAAAAAAAGATAAATAAAATATACCTTTATTAGTACAGTAATTCCAGATATAAATAAAAAATAAATAAAAAAAAAATAATAAAATAAATTTAAAAAAATAAATAATTTTTTTAAAAAGCTTATTAAAATTCAAATTAATAAAAATTTTTTTAAAAAGACGACCCAGTTATTTTAATATGTAGATTACTTAAGTTTTTATTTGTTTTTTTTATATTTATTATGCCAGAAGTGTGCTCTGGTGAAGTATTCATTATTATTTGTGTTGCAGCTCCTTGTCCACTGTCTTATCTTTAATTTATTCGTTTTAGCGTGACTCTGCAGAAACCTCACAGACATAGACAAAGCAATAATGCAAAGATAAGCAAAATTACACTGGCCAGACAGACGACTAAGGCTGTGGTCAAACTTCTATTCTACAAATCTGCATTTAAACCTGAAGAAATAGCCTAATCTTTAAGAAAATTTACATTGAAGTGATAATTTGCAATGGCATTTTGTGTTTGTCCACTATTTGTGTATTGTTAACATAGATTCATATCCTTGACCTACTTATTCAGCTCTAAAAAAAACCCTATGAAACTGATATACTACTAGATAAGGTTCTATTATATCGTGGCATTCTGGTTTAAGGAAATATGCCAATAGAAGCTTCATGTGAACTTGTCGTCACAGCAACCAAATGTCACATGCAAAAGCAGTGAGATTAACCACAACAGCAACACAAGCAGGAACAAGAAGAACAAAAAGTGTCAACTGTGAACTAAACACAAAATATCACATCAGTACAATTTTACAGCCCAGTTTACTACTTTATACAGCTAATATCAGTTATCAGAATTGGTTTTATCATTGTTCTCAGTGAAATTCAGTGTTTTTTTGCAATATCATGCAACATAAAACAAAATAATGATGGTAAAAATAAACTGAGGTATGCATAAGATAAGATCGAAGATTAAAAATGTACTTTGGCAGACTTTAAATACATATATAGAATGGACAGAGCAACTATGCAACACTAGCAGTGCAAATAGATTAAGTATTGTTGAAGTGAGTTGTATGTTATGGGTGAATTCCTGCTACATAATAAAATATGTTTTCATTAAGGGTTTTTCGTTTGACTAGTTTCTTATGTAACTTCCCAGGAACACACCAATGAATAGGCTATTTTGTGTCAATAAATCAACAAGGGCGTTTCAACCCTTGGCACACACAGCAGATACAGTAGCATGTTTGACATGTAGTTGTGCAACCTATAGAATAACAGTGATTATACGCCATCTGCTGTTGAAAGCAAGTGCTACAAATTTTTTTTTTTTAATTATTTTTTTTTTAATTTATTAACATTAAAATAAACCAATAAATTAGGGATACAAATTGTAATAAAATACACGAATGTATTTTTTTATAAAGTAAACAAACCGATAAATATGAATTCAACAGGCCACCGGAAATTGTAGTTTTTTGGTTGGTTATTTCTTATTACGAACATTTACGTATACACTTAAAAAAAACTACATTTCCCAGTGTGCACCGCGGTACCATTTAAGCTTCCGAAAACACGCCCACGCTTCATAAACCCATCGACTGTAATCCTCACTGTATCTAACGTCTGCGGATATTTTTGCGATTTTATAAGTTAATTCAAATAAGATAAAAATGGACAACTCCGGGAAAGAAAAGGAGGCTATTCAGCTAATGGCCGACGCCGATAAGAAAGCGAAATCTTCGGGCTCTTTTTTGGGAGGGATGTTTGGAGGGTAAGAAAGCACTGCACCAAAGATAAACAGCTAGCGTCACTGTTAGCTGCAAAGTTGGCACGCAGCCGGTTTCCATCTGACAGTGAAAGCAGACGAAAAATACGGAAAAACACTGCCTTATCTTGTATGCTCTTTACCTTTGACTGACAGCTTGGTTTAGTTAGCCTTTAGCATCTTTGTAAACAAGTGGGCAAATCACTGCATCATGACAAGAGCTAATGCTACTAAAGCTAACCTCAAAACAGTCAATTAGATGATGAAAATAACATCTAATCAGGTATATTTTATGGGTTTTTTACTGTTTGAATTTGTTGCTATATAGGTCTAATAAATAAATACAGATATAAATACAGTATTAATTAAAAAAAAAAAATCATCATTATCATTATTATTATTATTTTTATTACTAAAATATTATTGTTATTCTTCTTATTATTATTGATTTCTAAAATATTGTTAATTTCTACAATATTATTATTATTGATTACTGAAATATTAATTTCTAAAATATTATTATTATAGTTGTTGATTACCAAAATTATTATTATTATTATTATTAATTACTAAAAATATATTCACTGTTGTAGTAATGGTGGTAGAGGTTTCATTTTTTCTGCATTATTTCTTTATTATGTAGTAATGGTAAAAGTAGTAGTAATATTAGTAGTAGTAGTAGTAGTAGTAGGGGTGGTGGTAGTACACTGGGATGATTGGGTTTTCTCTGTCGCTGACCCCAGACTTTGGAACAAACTGCCCCCTGATTTGTGCACTATCACAGACTTTGGCCTGTTTAAATCCAGGCTCAAAACTTATTCATCCAAACTGGCTTTTAACACTTAGTAATGCAGTGACACTTTATACAGTTAGTTTTTATTTCATTGTTTAATGTTTTGAATGTTCTTATATTGTATTGGTTTTATTGGAAAGTACTTTGGTCACCTTGAGGGCACTATAAATAAAGTCTGATTGATTGATAGTAGTAGTATTAATAGTAATAGTAGTCATTGACCTCTTGCTTGTCAGATGTTGTTTTGTGACAGGCTTTATAAATCTCCATCTGGTTTGGCAGTGATGTAATCTTCAATTTTATCAGTACCACAAATAACAGGTTCAAGACGACTTGTTTAACATCATTAACTGTGGTGATCCCAATTCCCACAATATCCACAGTTTACATGGAAAAATATGAACCTACTTTTTTTGTCTTTTTTCCAGAGGTCATCACAAAGTTGAAGACGCGTGTGAGATGTACTGCAGAGCTGCCAACATGTTCAAGATGGCCAAGAACTGGAATGGTGCGAAACTTTAAGACTTTTGACTTAGTTTGATTTCAGATGACAACACAACATTATATAAACCTGTAGTGTTTAATTAAAATGGTAAAAAACGAATTATCTGTTGTCATCTGCAAGTTTGTACATGATTGGAAATATAATAATCATTTCATTTTTTTACTTTGAATTTGAGTTGTCAAAAGTATCAAAAATCAGATATTAATCGATGCTAAAACTAGTATTAAATCTAGATTTTCATTTGAGCAGGTATCAATACGAAAAATTAGCAAAAAACAAACAAAAAAAGGACAAATTTGACGTTTCCTGAACAGTTTTAAAATGGTCCCGGGCTTTATCAGAACTGGTAACAGGAAGAAAGTACTATTTATTTTATTTTGTGTTGAAAAGGCGAAGCAAAAACAGAGCAGATCCTCCACCAGAAAAGCTACACAGTGCACCTTTGAACGTTCCTACGATTAATAATGATTTTTTGATGTTTCCGCAGCGGCTGGAGAGGCATTTTGCAAAGCCGCTCGTCTTCACATGCAGCTGACGAACAAACACGACAGCGCCGTCAGCTTCATCGATGCAGGAAATGCTTACAAGAAGGCCAACCCCAACGGTAAGACGACATTTTTATTTGTTAGAACTACTTTCAAAATTACTGCTATTACTACTTCCCACTACTATTTTTTTATGTATATTGAAATGTTGTTTCTCCTTTTTCTTAATGCTGCTAAGAGGCTATAAAGTGTTTAAATGCTGCCATCGATATTTACACAGACATGGTAAGATTCATATAGACTGTTGTGCTGGTGTAACTCTTCATATTACTTCCTATGATCAACTTCTTCTTCTACTTTGGCTATTTGTGTGTGATTATATTGAGTGGTGGAAGGTAACAAAGTACAAGAACAAATAGTGACGTACTGTACTTAAGTAGAATTTTTAGGTTTATTTATTTGATTGGGACAATGCATGTTAATTCAACAAAGTAAAAACCAGATTATAGCCTAATTTCCATCCAATTAAGGCTAATTTCCATCCTTTGTCCCAAGGGCTGGGGTCACAAAAGGGTCAAAATAAAAATTGCACATTCACCTCACTGCACACTTCCCATTACTGCACCATTCAAAATATCGGGACATTCCACTCATTGCAGACTACATTACATTTATTGCACAGTCCCCTTTATTTCAGTCAGTTTGGCCCCATTCATGACAATCACATTTTATACCCACCCTCTTCATATTTGCCCACACGTGCAAAGGTATCTGTGCTTTACTTAAGTACTTTTACAGTGGATACTTTTTACTTTTACTTCACTACATTTGAGAGCAGTATCTGTACTTTCTACTCCACTACATTACTGACCAGGACTGAAAAGTAAAAAGTACTTTTCACATGATTTGAGGGGTTATTTTGACCATGTTCCTGGTAATATCTTGACTTAAGTTTTCGAGTTCAAGCTTCAGCAGCAAAACAAAAATAAATACTCAAAATTCATAAGAAACTTGAAGAAATTGATTCGTATTGTTACTGTGACCAACATATGTCTAATTTTTTAATCTATATTACCTCATTTAACACTTTAACAAATGAACAACACTTTTGTGAAAAACTTTTACTTTTTACTCTTAAGTTTCATTTTTAAACTGGTACTTAAATACTTTTACTTAAGTAGATTTTTTCATGTGATACTTTTACTTTTACTTGAGCAAATTTTTACCTCTGTACTTTCACTCAAGTAACAAAACTGAGTACTTCTTTCACCACTGATCATTTTCAAACCTGTTGCTAACGCTAGCAGGAGTGACCTTGGGGAAAGAAGGCGCCTGATTTGTCTGTTATTAATGTTCATATCTTGATTCATGGACAAAATAGCGAAATAAAAACACCCAGATCATGTAGAGCGAGTTAATACAAACATTTTAAGACCAAAATGACAAGTCTGACAGCAGCAGTTACAGAGAGAGGCCACAGTTTTTTAGCGTAAAGTGAATTGGCACGCGGGGGCTAGTGAGTTTGCCATTTCTATTTATACATATTGTCTCTGCTTCACATCAAGTTGTTACCATAGCAACCAAGTGTCATTAACAACAATACAAACAGTTACATAAACAACAAAAGGCGCTGACTCTGAGCTAAACACAAAACATCACATCGTTACAGTATTAACTACTGCGTCTTTACTCTCCCGGCTCATCAGGGGAGGTTCACCATCGCAGCCAAACATCACATCAGCATCGCAGAGATCTACGAGTCTGAAATGGTCGACATCGAAAAGGCGAGTGACATTCAAACAGATCAGATCATCTTTGTGTGTTGTCATTGTAGAAGGAAACCGGTTTGATACTTACAGAGCAAATATTACGTCATAAAAGCTATCGTTTGTTTGATTATTTTATTTATTGTCTTCTACAGGCCATTGCACACTATGAGCAGGCAGCAGACTACTACAAAGGAGAAGAGTCCAACAGGTATGTCAACCATCACATGTTTTATATAATGTTTTTCCACATTTAAGACACTCAAAGCACTTTACATGAAGGAACCTCTCACCCTTCACACACACATTCATGCACCAGTTACACAGACACTGGGGGCGAAGTGGGTTAAGTGTCTTGCCCAACGACACAATGACAGCATTTATCTGTAGGAGCTGGAATCACACCACCAGCCTTGTTGATCATTTTATAACACATTACCTACATAAAAAGATGTGTTCAGGCTGTCTATTTTGCTATTTATGCACCAAAATTTCTCCCTGTTTGGTGTACAGTTGTCCCTCACTATATCGCGGTTCACCTTTCGCGGTTTCGCTGTTTCATGGATTTAAGGGACTAAGGGACTGTAGACTGTAGACCATTGGCTGTTCTGCGTCCTGCGTTGGGCTGAGGGACTGTAGACCATTGTTCTGCGTCCTGATCCATCAGTCTCCTCCGTGTCTCCTGTACAGTACAGAATGTGTCAGACAAATTTACATAAATGTTGGATCGCAGTGTGACTCTTAAGTGCTGTATGTTTGCAAGTTTTCTCCCCGACAAAACCCACAATGTCGATGAAACGTTCTGCACCGACAAAGGCACCGACGAAGGTTTGAACTTTGAGAGAGTTTAAACAAGAGAGAAATGTGGGAAAATGTTAACACCTGTGTGAGAAAAGTGTATAAAGTGTGTGGTGAGGGGTTTTACATCCACTTAAAACATAGAATAATTGTAAAAAATAAAGCTGATACTTCGCCTAGTGCGGGTTATTTTTAAATCATAACCCCTGCGATAAATCGAGGGACCACTGTATATTTAAAATGTATTCATAATGTGCCAATTCTGCTCATTTTACAAACTCACAAGTGTAATATAAGTAAATTGTTGCTCTCTTGTTCTTAGTTCTGCCAACAAATGCCTTTTGAAAGTGGGAGCTTACTGCGCTCAGTTGGAGCAGTACCAGAAAGCCATTGAAATCTATGAGCAGGTGCGTATTTACCTCCTCTATAACATAATATAATATCTGTTTTTCTTTAATACAAAAACATACAAAACTTGTCTATGTTTCTAAACAGGTCGGGGCCAATGTCATGGACAACCCACTCCTGAAATACAGCGCCAAGGAGTATTTCTTCAAAGCTTCTCTGTGCCATTTCATTGTGGATGAGCTCAACGCTAAGGTAAATCGTCATGGCAACCAATCTAGACTGATTGCAAAAATATCAAGAATTCAGAATATTTATTTTGGATGTCTAATGTGGAATTTCTAGTAGTAAAAACCTTAAAAATATAAGTGCGCACAATCGTCTAAGGGCCGTTGTCCCTAACAGAGAGTCGTCTCGCCCTCAGCTACAAATGGAAATACATGCAGTGTATTTATACCGTATATTTTTAAGGTTTTTAATGTTAGAAATTCCACAACATTTTTTATATGACACAAAACTGACTCTTGTGAGGTTTACATCCCAGTGCAGATATACAGATATTATATAAGCAGCTCTTGAGGTCTAAATATGTCCACTGCGCTCTGTCTGTATCTCATTATAAAGTGTTGCTTTTTAAAATCTGGTGATCAGGAAGTCTGTGTTAGCATGCTAGTTGTTCTTAGCTTTACTGTGATGGCATAAAAAGCGCATATAAACTCATCAAAGAATTAGGACGGTCGGAATGCCTAGGGTAAGTGAGAAATAACTTTGATTTCACCTCACGCAAAACTGACTCGTGTGAGGTTAAGTCATGTGAAGCACTTCCTGTATTACCACATGATGACATCACAAGGTGGAACAGACTGTTTTCCTTATTTCAATCTAGATTATTCTAATTCAAGTCTGAAAATATACACGATAAAAGATGTATAGCTCATACAAACTCGTACAAAGTTAATTGCACTGTGTAGCTTGTTGCCGTAGAGATATTATTGCTTCACCTTGAATGTTCCACAGTACGGCATTAAACAAATTGATCACCCTGGTCAGATCTGTAAGACATGATTTGGAGCGACGTCGTCTCTCCACAGAAGTTGAGCAACAAAGACACCTGTAATTGAATAAATGCAAGATAGACACGTTTAATGCCCTACTGTGGAACATTCTAATCTGGACAAAGCAGAAATATTTCCATGGCGACGAGCAGATACGCAGCCACATCAGAGAAGTTCCACCATGCAGCTTTAATATTCAGAATGCAAGTTATTTAACGTAGGCTAAGAGTAGTTTTTGGGGTTTTCTTTGCGTTGCCAGACTTATTTTTACATTTTTATCTCTCTACAGATCGCAATTGAGAAGTACGAGGAGATGTTCCCCGCTTTTTCTGACTCGAGAGAATGCAAACTGTTGAAGGTGCCCCGGAAACCTCATATCTAAAGATCTCACAGGACGCTGTTTCTCCTGTGTTGTTTTATGGAGTAACTTACATTTACTTTGTGTTGAAACAGAAACTTCTGGAGGCCCATGAGGAGCAGAACAGTGAGGCGTTCACAGACGCAGTGAGTCTTGGGATCGTATTAACTCTTAAGAAGTTTTAGCTGTTCACTTTCTGTCCCTTGTGAGTTCAAGTACACGGCTGGATTCTTTAGTCTCTTCTCCATGAGCTTGTAGTTTTGGAAGTTTCTATAGTTGCAGTTCACTTTGTAAAGCCTATTATAGTGTCAAAATCCATCCATTTTTTCTTCCACTTATCTGGAGCTGAGCCGCGAGGGCAGGAGTCTGAGGCAATTCAAGTTTATTTGTACAGCACAAATCGCACATAAAGTAATTTAAAATGCTTTACAGAATGAGAAAGAAACTAAAATCACACGACAACAAATCAAAACATAAATAATCATCATAAAACTAACATTACAAGAGCAGAGACTCCCAGACTTCCCTCACCCCAGACACATCCTCCAGCTCCTCCAGTGGGACCCCAAGTTGTTCCCAGGCCATAGTCCCTCCAGCGTGTCCTGGCTCTTCCCCGGGGCCTCCTCCCGGTGGGACGTGCCCTGAACATCTCCTCAGGAAGTCGTCCAGGAGCCACCTCAGCTGCTCCTCTCCACACGGAGGAGCAGCGACTCAGAGTTCCTCCCGTGTGACTGAGCTCCTCCCTTGAGATATTGTCAAAATATGTTTAAATATTCAAGAAAAAAGAGGAAATTCACATGTGTTAAAGCAGCTGTGAAACAAACGTGGTTCAGTTTGAGTAACTCGTGAGGAGTTATTTCTATCATACCTTTTTAGTTTTATATCGGTTCAGTAATATGAAACTGGTTGCTTCAAAATAATTTTATCAAAATCTTAAAATCATGTTCTATTTTCTTCCTGTTTTGTGTTAATTTAACAAACCAGAAAACAAATCAGATTATTATTGATCAGTTTCACCATACGCCCATATTGTTTCATCCCTAATGCAACAGATACCAGGTAGGAAAAAAAAAAAGAAAAAAAAAAAGGTATTCTTCATGTGTCAATTTAAAAAAAAAAGTAACATTATTTATTTGGGCTAAATGATGTTTTTTAATACAAAGCCAATTGAATTAAACCCGGGTATTGCCGTATATATTATCATTGGAGATTGAAAGTGTGAGACTGGATTCTTCTGTCACTTCTATGTTCAGTTCTGTTTAAGGCCTTTAGTTTTGTCTCAATGTTCAAGACAAAAAAAAAAATGTTGGTCACAAAATAATAAAATTTGATGAAACTGACAAAAAAATCAAATCTCACTACATATTTTTAAACATGATTATTCATCCACAAACATTTGACAGAACACAGACGAGTGAGAATAGGTTCAACACACAAAGTAGAGACAAGTTAAAGGTCCTAAAAATTGACTTTTGTGAGTTGCCGTAGCGATAAACAATTTAAAGGTCCTATATTACGCAAAATTTCTGTTCTAATGCTGGTACCTCCTCAAAAACAGACCTGGAGTTGTGTTTTGTTTCATTTCAACTCTTTATTATTAGTCTGTAACATCTCCAAAGCTCAAAATGCTCTGTTCCACCTTGTGATGTCATGAAGTGGTAGTTTTCAAGTTAGCAGCTACTTTTACCTTTAGTTCAGTAGAGATCGGGAATTCCTGGGCTGAAATCATCCAAATGATTCTAAAAATGAAGGTGTATAGAGTTTAAAAACACAGTGGACCACTTCCTGTATTACCACACGATGACATCACAAGGTGGAACAGGGTGTTTTCAGGCTGAGAGAAGAACTAAATCTGCGGGTTTATTTGTGTGTTAAACATGTGGATGAAACAAAACACGACTCCAGGTCTGTTTGTGACGAGGAAACAACATTTGAACATCAGAAAATGGCGTAACACGGACGCTTTAATTTAGAAACAGAAATGATTTATCGTCTCTGCTAAAAAATAATTGTTCTTTGTTTGTTTCCAGGTCAAAGAGTTCGACTCCATCTCTCGTTTGGATCAGTGGCACACGACTCTGCTCCTCCGCATCAAAAAGACGATCCAGGGAGACGAGGGCGATTTAAAATGAGTCTCCGGAGCCGTCACTATGCATGTTATACACACAAATATACACACATATCTATCTGTAGTACTCACGCCAAACACTGTCTAATCTGTGCTGCTTTCAAGTGCTGTCGGAAATTTGACTTTTTGGCGTGTGGGAAGGTTTTTTGGCCAAGTTGAGGGACTGCGTGGGGATGGCAGACGCAACATGAACGTGCCCAGTTTCTGTTTTTGTGTTGGTGGAAATGTAACAGCGGAAAAGAAATAAGAAATTACATATAAATTGGAAACAGATTTAGGTTATTTAGATTTTATTGGATTTATGTCAGTCACAGCAGATTTTAAGTAATTTTGAATTGAAAATAGTTGGTAGTTTTAATTAAGAGCCGTGATGGAAGAAGTACTCAAGATGGCGGACACGACGCAACAAAATATTCATTGATTTTATGCAAATGAATGGTGAAAAGTCCTCAAAATGGCCGCTTTAAATAGGAAGCTAAAACCCATGATTAGGCCATTGATGGAAGTAGTGCTCAACGCTGTTATTTAAGTAAAAGTACAGATACCGCAACAAAAAATACCCAAGTATAAGTAAAAGTATCACATGAAAAACTCTACTTAAGTAAAAGTATTAAAGTACTTGTTTAAAAACATATTTAAAGAGTAAAAAGTTAAAGTATTTTGAGCGTATTTTTTTAGGTTTTACAAGGGTGATTTTGATTTTGATTTTGATAAAGATTTGAGCTGAAACAATTAAATAAATTGATTTGGTTTTTTTTCTAGCTGTTTATTTTGTATATTTTTGTTACTCAAACTATGAACGTTTTAAAAAATAAACCCTCAGACTTTTCAGCAGGTCACAAACGATAATAAAAAATACGGTTCCTGTTCACAACATTTGAGAGCCGGTATCTGTACTTTCGACAGCGCTACATTTTTTAAATAAAAGTAAGAAGTATCCCCTTAAAAATGTACTCAAGTAAACCTAAAATGTATACTTAAATAGACGACTTTACTACTTTTACTCTGTTACAGTCCACTACTAGTTAAAAAATATGGTTTCTCAGGAGATATGGATATAAATTGTTCTCTTTACTACTTGAAATTTGAAAAAATACCCAAAAATGTGATCCTTTACTAAGAAATACTTGCTTTTCTACAAAACAAGTCTATACTTAATATTAAAACTGTGACATCTTCAGTTTCCTAGAACCAAAAATCACTTGAAAACCCTCTGAGACGCCGATATCACAAATTTTCCCACAGACACTTGAAAGCAGCACACTACCGCAGTTTACCACAGCTCACCCGCTAAGCCGTCTTCTGCTTTTTATAATTATTTCTCGGTTCTTTTCTCGGGCACATTTGAAACTAGTGAGAATGTAATCGCTTGCCCTTAGCCTCTGTGAAGGGGGTTGCTGCTGCAGACTTATATTATGACAATTTCCACTCAGTTTTCCACAATGTAATGCCCCCTAGTGTCCCAAACAAGCATTACATGTTTTCTACAACCCTAAGAATGTTTCACTGTATACAATAATTTAAATTAGCTATATATGTATTTATTTTTAGACTGTACAGATATAAGTTTTGACTTGAGAGAGACGTAAAGGGAGATAAAATGCACCATATGAAGACTGTTACACATGTGTACCTTATCTCGAGTCACTGGGGTGAATTCATACATAATCTGACATCATTTTTCTCACTTTTGAGTATTTTTATAGCTCATAGTGTTATTATTTAAGTGTTTGAACATGATTGTGATGATGCATAGATGGTATTTTAACCTGCACTAGTAATGAAATCGTTTATCTTTAATGCTAGGGCTGTTATCACTGACTTCGCTGCAAAAATGAGCTAAAACAACTCGAATTGAGACTTTTGATTGAGTATTTTTGAATGTTTAAGATAGATTTACTTATATTTATTTACTAAAACATATTTATTCAGTACTCTTATGCTTTTACAGGATGTGTTGGTTTATAATTTGTTATGAAATGCAGTTGGGGAAAACATCTCCATTGTAGGGCTATGCAATTAATTAAAACTTGTGATTTTAATAATGCTCCAATCAGTCACAAAACAGAGGGAAAAGAAATTGTGTTATTTTTATGTTATTTTAAAGTATTTCTCACAAAACATCTGTCACGACTCATCTCGTGTAGAGTCATGGAAGTAACAAAAAAGGTGGAAAAATGGTAAAGTAAGAAGTAGTTTAATGAACAGGGATGTAAAAGGGTGAACTAAACAAAAAGGATCTAAAATACTTAAACAGAAGGTACTTGCAATGTTTAAACAAAAGAGTAACAAAGGGAAAGTTAACCAAGACACAAATTTTACACTGATATAACAAAATCTGGACAAACAGCCCCAAACGGCTGTCCTGAATCGTCTTAAATGAGGAGAGGAGGCTGGGAAAACGTCCTCCGACCATCAGGAAGAGCCTCACACGGCCAGGATTTCACACACGAAACATAATAGACAAATACAAACAAGGCAAAGAACTTAAAGCCTAGAGCTGTAACGACATCCACCCATTTTCTTCTGCTTATCCGAGAGCAGAAACTCCCAGACTTCCTCCACTCCAGACACTTCCTCCACATTAATTACTTACTGCAATTTTTAGTCTGTATTTTTTATTTAACCGCTTGTATCCGCCATCTTGTTTTTTTCAGTCATTTGTTTATTTCATTTATCACAGCTCTCCCGCTCTACCATCTTCTCCTTTTTAATCATTTTTTCTCAGTTCTTTTCCTGGACACATTTGAAACTCGTGAGAATATAATCTCAGACTTATTTTTGGATTCTCAGTTCTTTTCCCCAAACGAGCATTACACATTTTGAACAACTCGTGAGAATATACGATAATTTAACTTAACACAATGACAATTTCCACTTTCATAAATAATGTAAAGTGCTGCACAGAGACACAGTGTAAAAATAAAAATAAGCATTACAAGCAGTTTTATAGATACTCATTTAACCACTAATCTAAGAAAGTTTTAAGAGTTATAAAAAGCATAAAAATAATTTAAATTTACTATATATTTATTTATTTTTAGAATGTACAGATGTAAGTTGTTTGCGCCATCTTGTTTTTTCAGTCATTACCTAAAGTATTGAGAGCTTTACCTTCTTTACCACCACAAAACAATACTAATAAAACTCGATCTGTGCTAAAAATACATACTTTTTTTTCAATTAACTACAATTTAAGTAACGACCAAACTAATATATCTTTGGGTTCTGCAGCCTTACCTTCTCCACTGGTAGATAATACATTTTCCCATGACGCCATTTTGAAAAAAAACACTGAAACAAGCCCGCTAATGTAGGTCTAAAAAGTGAAACTACTCAGATCAAAACTCAAGTACTTCTAGCTCATGTATATTCCATTTTTGCAGCATTGTTCATCTCATCGTTCATTAGTTTTGTGGATCATCCCTCGAGGTTTACCGCCGCAGTGCACCTTCCTAATGGCCAGTTACTAACCGCATGTCCCTGTAAAGTGTACTATAGTGTTACTCTGAGTTTACGGTGAGAGACAGACCAAAGTTTTTACTAAAGGGAATAGCTGACCACTGTATCGAGATGGAATGATTCTGTTGTGTATATGTATCGTGTATGCTTGTGCGAATGGGGGAATAAAGTTACTATATCCAAACTTCAATCTGTCTAAAGTATATTTATGGTGGCGTCTTCTGGTCACAACCAACCAAACATTTCCAAATAAACAATTATGTAGAGGAAGTGTTTGGCTTCAGGACACGATTCATGGGTTTCAAGGTGATGAAAAGCGCGTGTGTCCAAGTACAAACTTCAGGAAACTCCGGAGTCTACATTTTTGAACTGGACTGAAAAGTAAAATCATTTTTATTATTGTAAGAACCCTGCTGAAAAGGCTGAGGGTTTATTTTAAACACGTAACGTAGTTTGAGCAAACAAAAATATACAAAAAAAAAAAAAAATTCAGCACAAACTTCATCAATTTCAATACTTTTAAACCTTTATTAGGTCTCAAACTCTGGGCAAAATACTTAGAATTTTTAAACGGGTACTTTTAACACTTTTACTTAAGTAGATTTTTTCATGTGATACTTTTACTTTCACTTGAGTATTCTTTTGCTCCGATATCTGTACTTTCACTTAAGTAAAAGTACAAGTGGGTGGTTTGAACCCAGCTCTGTCCAGTTTACTGTTGTATCTTTAGGCAAAATTTTTCCGCCCACTTGCTCGTCTATTTGTGCCATTACATTAGTGATTGTCAGAGTAGATCAGATGAGCTAATCATCGAGCTCCTGACCAACTGGCACAACAGCATGCTAACTAACTTATGCTAACGTTTATTAAAAGAGTATATAATATACAATAAACAGCCAATTAAAATTCAAATTAATTAAAATAAAAGACTACCTGATTGTTGTTTACATGTAGAATACTTACAATACAATATGATATTTTTATATTTATTGTGCCTCAAAATGAGCATTAGCGTTAGCATTGAGACCCAAACATGTCTCTTTCTAAACACAGAAGTGTCTGGTGAAAATATTCATTTTATTTGTGTAGTTTTTAACAGTGACATCCACCCGCAGCTCCCTGTCCACTGCCTCATCTTTAAATATTTATTCATTTTAGCGTGACTCATAAAACCTCACAGGAAGTAGTGACGCTAACAGTGAGGTTGCCGGGTGCACAGAGCCTCAACAAAAGACATTCTCTCCCATAACATTAGGATATACACAGAAACACAACTAGTATTTGCTTTAATAGCGTTTACTTCATACTTCACACCATTGTTTGCCACTTTTAAATACAAAACACACAAAAAAATTATATGATGTCGCCGAAAATATCAAGATACCACACTAAAATAAATAACAAAAACTCATATTTTACTTTACAAATATACAATATACACATAAGTCTAAGTTTCATTTTGTTCGTCGTCGTCTTCGTCGTCTTTAGCATCAATATTAACTTCGATTTCAGCTGTTGTTTCCATGACGACCTCGGTTTCAACATTTGGCGCTAACATGTCTTCTTCGTTGGCTTTCGAGTCCGATTCTGAAGCTAAAATCGTCTGAGATGCCGCCACCTCTAAGACGGATGGCGTGCTAATGGTTTGGCTGTCCGTAACTATCGCTAGCGTACCATCCGAAACAGAAACAGTCGGGATAGTTGTGGTAGATATGGACTGCGCTACGTTAGCTGCTATCGAAAAGGGGACGGTAATAGCCGAATTGTCCAAAGATAGCACGCTAGCTCCGGTGCTATCAGTAGTCACGATAGGTTGGAGTTTCGTTCCTGCTGGTATTTCTGTATGGATAACAGTGATGCCACCTAGCGCAGTGTGGCTAACTAGCGCTATAGCTCCGTGGCTAGCCCAGTCTGATGGGACAGTAATGGTTGATGTCTCGGTAGTTTCAGATTTGGTTGGGTTTTTAGCGTCTTCGTTGTCCTCCCTGTTGGTACTTTTCTTGTTCCTTTTGTCAACAGTTTTTGGCGACTTGTTTTTGAGTTCTGCTGGAGGTTTTCTGTCCTCGATGTTTCCGTCCAGTACAACCAGAAACGAGGTCCAGGGAGCGTCAGAAGCGTGAGTCTGGAAAAGCGAGGAAAAGTTTGAATAGTGAAGGATTAAACAGACATCTACACATTTTTTCTTTGCCTGGCCAACCAAAACCACATGCTTTGACAATACTAATTTGACAAAAAGGTTCAGGAGCCGTATCCTGCCTTCCTACAGGATTAACCAATCAGAGAAACACATGAACTGTTCAGGTCAAAGCAAACATGGCGGCTTACAAGTAAAAAAGAAGAAAAAAACAACACAGAACTGAGAAACAGCACAGATTAATGCAGAATTAACAAGGTAAATGTTGGAAATGTTACTGTCCCAAGAGGTTTTTTTCACACCCCTTCAGAATGTAGAAGGGACTGGCTGGTCACGCAACTAACTTTTTCTTTTATCGTCTTTAAAACTAATCAAAGGCAGGCATTAAAGGGCCCATATGACACTATTTTCTCATGTTATAATGTTTCTTCATCACATTCGCACATGTTTAACACAAAACACACTGCATATTTAGTCTGAATTCTTCCTGTTCCACCTTGTGATGTCATGTGGTAACACAGGAAGTGCTCCACTGTGATTTTAACCCCCACACACCTTCACTAGAATCATTTGGATAAGCCCTGGATATTTCAGCTCTGGAAAGGAGCTGTTAACTTGCCAATCAAACATGTGTGAATGAAACAAAACACAACTCCAGGTCTGTTTTTGATGAGGAAACAGCATTATATCATGACTTAAACCTCACAAGAGTCCATTTTGTGTAATAGAGGACCTTTAAAGTACTTAAACAATATGAATCGCCGCAGTCTGGTGTTTTTTACCGTGGTGTGGCGGCGCAGTGTGGACTTGTCGGTGAAGGTGCGGTGACACATGCTGCACATAAAGGGCTTCTCCCCCGTGTGGATCCTCTGGTGCCTCTGCAGAGCGTTCAGCTGAGTGAACTGCTTCTCACAGAACTTGCAGCTGTAGGGACGTTCACCTGTGTCCACAATTACACCATATTATTATCAGTTTAACCTTTTTTGGAACGTCACTGTATTTTTTGTACAATATAACCTGAAAAGACTGAATAGTTGTATTTATTTATCTTTCTTGGGGACCCAAAAGAGAAAACTTGGACTCTCTTTTTCCTGGGCGCCTTGTTTAAAATACATTACAAGCAGAAAAAAAAAAACCCAAAAAAACAAGAATGCAACAGAACATATCGAGTTTTACGTTTCCTTGGAGTGTGTTCCAAGTGTGTATGAGTGTGTTAGGGGGGGATATACCCAATTTTTTTATATAATAAGTAAAATTTGGTGAAGTCAAGTCAAAAAACATTAATATTTAACAACCACAGCTGCACAAAGTGCTGTACAAAGGCAGAAACACGATAAAACACACAACACAAGTGTCCTGCTCAGCTCGTGCCAAAGCCAAATACAAATGACAGAGAGTGAATATTTGCATAAAAACTATAAAGTTTATCAGTTTGAACATTAAACATCATGTCTTTGTAGTTTATTCAGTTCAATATAGGTTGAAAAGGATTTGCAAATCACTGTATTCTGTATTTTTTTTTTTAAAGTTTTACACAGCGTCCCAACTTCATTGTAATTGCGATTATAATTAGTAGTAATTTTGAAATACAATATATTTCTGTAGGAAAAAAGTATGATAAACGATCATAAATTCTAAATCAGAATAATCCAAGTAAACTATGAAAAGACTGTGAAAGACATAAGTAGTTAGTGTATATATAATGAGTCAGAGAAGTACTAAAAATCCAGTGCAAGAAAAAGTACTCAATAAAAATATATATCCTCTATTGATCATTAATCAATACAGTAGTAATTACGTGAAAGTCCTAATGGTACAGAAGTAGGAATCAAGTATTGAATAATTTCCGTAGTTTCAAAATCAAGTTTGAATGTGAGTTTTGTGAGAACACTACCGTTTTAACAGTGTTGCTAACATCATCCTTGCATCCCTTTATCACTACTTTCTTCTACGTACCTGTGTGTATTTTTAAATGCTGGTTGAGGGAGTTCCTCTGTGAGAAGCCCCGCCCACAGCGCTCACACTTAAACGGCTTGGCTCCGGTGTGAATGTTTGAATGGTGCCTCAGATACTCCCGAGAGGAAAAACTTTTACCGCACGCTTCGCACATAAACGGCTTCTCTCCTGGTAAAAGACGAGAAGAAGAAGAAGCAAAAACACATGGATTTATAATGTAACTTGTGGACATTATGATTAAAAACATGCAGTATAACGTGGAGTACCGGTGTGAGAGCGGACGTGATTGGCCAACATCTGTTTCTGGGTGAATCGTGCGGCACACAGAGTACAGGCAAACGGCTTCTCTCCTGTATGTGTCCTGAACAGAAACAAACATGTATTATTAGTCCAAACGCAATCTCCAGTTTGATATGTAGCGACCGTGAGCCTTTGCTGCTTAGAGAGGAGATCGCAGAATGAATTTTCTCGTGATTTAATAAAACAGCGGCTTAAGCAGGTCACTATGGTACTATGCAGGCCGACAAAACGGTGCGGTAAAAAGTAAACGCCCCTTAGGCATTGCCATAGCAACCGGTCACCCACAATTATGGCTCGTACAAAATATATGATTGATTTAGATTCCAGACTAATTAAAATGGAAATAATGTGGTCTCATATAGGTATTCTGTATTCAAATAATTCTGCTTTACATTTTGGTTTGACAATGTTTAAGTCCAGGCTCAAAACAGTTCTTTTTAGCTGTGCATATGACTGAAAAGGTTTTATTCTACACTCTTCTCCTTTAATGTTACTTTTATGATGATGCTTTGTGATTACTTATGTTTCGATTCGTTGTATAGGGATTTTTCTCTTCTGTAAAGCTACGAATTGTGCTTCAATATGATCTTTTATATTTACTTCACTTCAAAATGTGTTATCGTGACAGGCCTAGTGCAATACAGACCTAAAGTTTATGTTACGAGCCTTGTAAAATGCACCTCTCTAACTGATGTATCGCTGTGTGGCCCTTCTCTTCGAATATCAGAATCAGAATCAGACTTTTATTGCCAATGTCAGTGAACACAGCTCACAAACTAGGACATTACTTCAGTGATAAAGTGCAACATAAAAACACTGAGTAAGTACAAATAAGGGCATGCATAAAGTTAAACAAGATATGCTTAAAAAAAAGGAGTCTTAGTGGGCTAAACTCAAACAAAGGAAGATATTTGTGGATCATTTTGTTTGATTCATGGTGGATTTTTAAGATCTTTCTTGCAAAAACAGTGAATTTCCCATAGAGTTACATACGTCCCTGCCCTCCATTTGGAATTATGACATTTCTGAATGCAGTCCTTCTGTTTTTAATAATCTATGAACTCAAGATTATAATGGGCTCTGTGCACAGTAGCGCCTGGCAACCTCACTGTTAGCGTCACTACTTCCTGTCCAGTCAGACTTGTCAAAATTACTAAATATTTAAAGATCAGTGGTGGTTCTTAGCGCTAAACCTGGTACATTGTTGCGGTCTTAACATGTGGTTCTCAGACTTTTAATACAAACATGTTCTGAACTGCATGTGACTCTCGTATCAGTTTAAATCGATGTTATTGCGTTACCTGTTGTGCATCTTGAGCGCCGTCTTCTGGGTGAACTTGGCGTCGCACACGGGGCACTGAAACGGTTTGGTTCCGTTGTGGATTCGCTCGTGTAAATGTAACGCCGCTTTACAACTCAGGGACTTCCCACAGGTGCTGCAGATGTGTTTGTGGCTGTCACGCTCGTGGACCTTAATGAAGAAAATAAAAAATGAACTAAAAATATCTTCAGGTTTATGCTGTGTAGTGTTTGGAAAACCATGACAACAAGAAAACATATAGAACCTGATCGTTTTTGGTGGTTATTGATTCATTTTATGATTAAAGTTTAAATATGTAATTAAACTTTGAGGTGTGGAGCATGTAATAAAAAGACCAGAATTCGTAATGACAATAAAGTGGATTTTCCGTTTGGACTATTTTATAAAAGAAATATCCAATCTCTAGAGCTCACAAAACAGAACTCAACAAGAACTGGACCAAAAAGTGCATTTATACTTGTTTCTAGTCCTGGTTTAATCCTGGTCTAGCTCAGTTTTAGCTCGTTTTCACATGTTGTGGACCAACCTCAGTGGCGATAGATTTAGTTGTGTTCATTTTTGGGTCGGTCTTGTTCACATACACCACACATCACACACCCCAAACACACCGTGAGCTACGCGAGAGTCCATCAACTGATCAGCGAAACTATTTCTATGACGACGAGCTTCAAGAGGACAATCATCATTTGGTTTGTTGCGGATAAGTTCTATAGGCTGCAATGTTGACTTGTTGTTGCAAATAACCACTGAACATCTGACACAAACTGACCTACTTTATATAATATTTTAGCGCCAAAACTTTTCCCAAATTCTCCATTGAAAGGAACGGGATTTCAGTGGGAATTCATTTCATCGGAAGTGCTGTTACAAAGAAAGTGTGGATTAGTTGTATTTATGGAAAAAGTGGGTCTTTTCTCTCACCTGTGGCTAAATACACCGTGAGTATTGTATGTGCAGGAGGAGGTGGAGAAGAAAAAGCTTTTTGAATGACATAGAGACAGATCCAGGCTCAAGTGCGCAGACGGAAGCAGGTGGAGGCTGTTAAGTTGTTCCAAATTGTCTCGTCAAACGAACGTGTCAAACGGTAGCTCTGCAGCGCTCAGCCATACAAATATACGAAAGTCCGAGTGCTTTTTTGCCAATTCCAATCACTGTGTAGGTCGGCCTTCTATACTTAAAACCTAATCATATTGCAAAAGAAATAACCAAAAATTTAAAAGAAAAAGTGCAGGTGATAAATATTATTAAACCTTATATTTTTATTTTTTTACTATATATTTTTTATGTTATATTATTATTTAATATTATTACATTATATTATTATTATTATATTATGTTTTATATTTTTTATTATATATTTTTATTTGTATTATATTTTTAAACCTTTTAAAAATGAAAGTTCCATCTACCATGTATTGAACTATAAGTGGATACAGTCATTATGGAGACTCGTCACCTGTCGTTGATGGCGGACCACGTCTTTCTTCCTCTTGAAGCTCTTGGTGCAGGTGGTGCAGGTGAACAGCCTCTCGGAGCTGTGCACGTGCCTCTCGTGGGTCTTCAGGTTACTGCGGTTGGCGAAGGTTTGCTGACAAATCTCACAGCGATGGACGATTTCAGCTGTGACGCCATGGTAAGTGCTGAGAGACAAAGTAAGAGCAAAAAAAAGTTATAGATACTTCAGTCAGAAAACAGTAGCGTCTAATTTTGCCACTTTTGACAAATTTGAGAAAAGGCTGTAAAAATGTCAAGGATTTTTTTTTTTTCTTTTGTGCAAAATATTCAAGTCTTTTTTGGGGGTACAGTAAGGTGGATTTATGAAAAAGTACTGTATAAACACTGTATAAAATGTATTTATAAGTGACTACGGCGACAGACTGACTCAAAAACATGCACACCTGGATAGATTGGTGCCACTAATGCACTTTAATAATCTGGAGATAAACATTTATACTCACACCTGCTCCTGTCTTTAATGTTTTAAATGGACCTCTGCAGTTATGTGTTTTGTTTGATTTTATTTGTGTTGTTCTGTATTTGAACAGGGTGCTCATAAAAAGTAGAGTCTGAGTGCTCTCATGGGGCTTTCCCTGTATAAATTAAAATAAATAAATATGGAAAATATATTGATATATTTGAAATCATGATTATTAGAATTATTTATATGCTGTCAAAGAATAATGGTGCCACTATTTAACCCCAAACACATGAATATTGTCAGCTGAACGGGACTAGAGACTATAAGACTATTATGACAATTTATAGAGCCAATGTCAAACAAAGAAAGATATGGTTCAACATCTGTGGATCATAAGTTTTAAGATGTTTCTTGCAAAAACAGTGAATTCACCATAAAGTTACATAGGCCCCGATGAAATGATGATATTTTTGAAAGTGAATAAAGTCCTATTGTTTTTCTATAATGCACTGAACTCAAGATTATAATCAGCTCTGTGCATAGTAGCGCCCGGCAACCGCACTGTTAGCGTCACTACTTCCTGTCCAATTTTATCTCTGTGAGGGTTTTTTTCATGCTAAAAGTAATAAATATTTAAAGTTCAGACAGTGACAGGGAGCTTACAACATGTTAAACACTCCACAAATAAAATTAATACTTCAGCAGAGTTTAGAAAGAGACAAAGACATGTTTGTGTCTCAGTGCTAATGCTAATGCTAATTTTGAGGCATAATAAATATTAAAACAACACCACAAACTGAAATATTCTACATATACAAATAATTGAGTAGTGTTTATTTTAATTCATCTAAATTTTAGTGTTGTTTATTTTATGTTTTTTTTAATTTAATAAAAGTATAAGAGTAACTGTTAGCTTTGCGACACAATGAGCTAGCTAGCGTGATCCTGTGCAGAGCCTATTATAGTGGCAGCTCGTAATGCATGTAGAAATAAATAGTTTTCTTACCTCCTGTGTTTCAAAAAGCTCTTTTCGTAGTGGAACGTTCGCTGGCACTCGGTACACTCGAACTGCGCTTTGGACGTCCACTTGAACACCTCCTCTCCCAAACTATCGTCTCCTGAAGGCTCCTGCCCCTCAAACCCAAGTAAGAAAGCATCATCATCCTCATCCCCATTCGGAGTATTATCCTTGGGACTCCACTCTTCATCGGACGGTACTGCATTTTTAGACTTTTTAGGTTCGTCGTTTCCCGTTTCTGCTTCTCCATTACCTTCTTCTTTGCCGTCTGTTTCTTCCTTTTCCGGTTCAGTCGTCTTTTCGAGGACTTTACGTGGTAGTCTTAGTTTAAGTGTCTTGCTAAATGTGTTTGTACCTGGTGTTTTTTCGCTAGTTGGTGTGTAATCGCCATCGTCTGAATCCATCTTTTTGCTTTTTTTCTTTCTTTTAGACCTTCTTGGATTATTCTCATTCTCCTTTTCTGCAGTAGTAGTAGTGCTAGGACTAGTAGCAGTTGTAGAAGTAGTAGTAGTTGTAGTAGTAGTAGCAGTTTTGGGCAGTTTTTTCAGTTTTCGTGAGGCCTTTTCCCTAGTTTCTTTACACAACAAGAACAGCTCCTGACAGTCCAAGAACTTAGCCACTAACTGAACATCGACTAACTCGTTCCAGCTAACTTGAATCTTCCCAGTGTACACAAACTCTAAAAATTTGGCAAAATCTGTCGTCTGCATGTTGGTGAGTAGAACTTTGTCTTGTATCCAGTGCTCAGACAGGACTATACTTTTGAAATAGCCGCTAGACGCTGCTAACATTAACTGATGGGCTCGGAATTCCTCTGCTTTTCCCTGGAAGTCGACCTTGATTGTGATGTCGGTGAGACGTCCGTGGAGTCTTAGGTCGTTCAAAGAGGAGAACGTGTTTTCCAGGAAGGACTTGGACTGGAGTAGGACCACCATTGTTCCTTTGCGCTGTAGAGGAAAAAGAAAGAACAACCTGGTCAGGACTGGGATGGGAGATACCACTGGGAATACCGGGTGCCACAGTGGAGCGCCATTGCGTAATAGTATTAATCGGGCTTGTGCGTGAGTGTTGGCGGGGGTCGGAGGGGCCGATGGCGTACATTGCCAGCCTTGAGTCTGTGGTATCTATAGTAGTTTAGTACTAGTAGTTTACAGTAGTGAAAGCATGGTTTTGTTTTATTATGTTACCCTTAAACTTTGCATTAAATACTGCGTGTCTTAAACAGTGAGGTAAACTTTTAACTTTGTAGGAATGCGACACATGCTTATTTTGAGAAGTTTACAGTGGCACCTGTTTCTTCGGAGACACAATGTAGCTCTTCAATTTCAGGTTGACAAGAGGCCTCGTAATACATCTTTACAGTGACAACGAGCATCTTTTTAGGGAAGCATTCTACCACATTGTATACTGATAACAGTCAAGAGCTGTGTAAAACGAGTTAAGTCCTTAATGGGACCTGCCTTCTATAGATAGTACCTTTCTCCGGCTACAAGTACTGGAAAAACTCCCTTGAAACACAAGGCATGTGCTGCTGTCTGTAACTTCATTCACCTGATCAGATAAACGTCTTTCAACTCTCTACCTGGTCTGCGATCTCTTCCTTCATAATTACAAGTAGTTCGTATAGTAGTTTACCATCATGTTTGACTGAATAATTGAATAATAAAGCAATTCTGAGTGTCTGAAAAAGCGCTATGTTACTTTGTAGTGAAATCATGCTAGAGGTGTTCTACATGTGTGTTTTCAGCAAAAAGGCGAGAGTGACTAACTGAAAAACTGTTGGCTAATGCTAGCTAGCCCGTGACAGACTTGTTTAAAACTAGAAATCACCTCATTTGTTGTAGTTCCAGCTGAGACAGTTATTTCAAGTCAAAGTGTGTTAAAATTAGACCTAAATTAAAGTCTAACAAAGCCACAGACAGAGTAGTGCCTACAATTAGCATCACACCAAAAAGGAATAAGATATAACGCAAAATAGTGCATTATAATTATTATTATTCATGCCTATGGATTTTGATAATACTGTGATTTTGTGGTTGGATAACTATAATAAGACGAGCAATACAAACATTTTATTTGATTATTGTTATAATTTTGTTATTATTATTATTATAATATTTTGATTTTGAATATTTCTGATGATAACTGCTACTGAAATATATGAACTGCTACTGAAATATTTTAACTACTACTGAAATATATGAACTGCTATTGAAATATTTGAACTGCTGCTGAAATATTTTTTACTGCTACTGAAATATTTTAACTACTAATGAAATATATGAACTACTACTGAAATATTTTAACTGCTGCTGAAATATTTTAACTACTACTGAAATATATGAAGTGCTACTGAAATATTTTAACTACTGCTGAAATATTTTGACTACTACTGAAATATATGAAGTGCTACTGAAATATTTGAACTGCTGCTGAAATATTTTAACTACTACTGAAATATTTGAACTGCTGCTGAAATATTTTTAACTGCTACTGAAATATTTTAACTACTAGTGAAATATATGAACTGCTATTGGGATATTTTAACAAAAATATTTGAACTGCTACTGAAATATTTGAACTGCTATTGAAATATATTTTAACTGCTACTGGAATATTCTGCACTAACTACAAACAATACACTTGTTCAGTTCTGTGCTAAAATTAAAAAAAAATTAAAAACATGATCATCCCACACTGTTTCTTGAAAAAAAGCCTTACATTTAGTTTGATGCTTTTGTTTGCTTTGTATTGTTTAAATTAAGAGGAAATAACTAACAACACAAATGACTGAAGGTATCTCTGACTTTACAGGTTAACTTAACTTTTCATTCTCGTGTATTATTACATTATAAACCTTGCATAAATAGTCTTAATAACTGTGATAGTACTACTTTAGCTGGTGCTTTTTCACTGAGCGGACTCTCCCAGCGGCTAACAGTAGCACAACAACGATGCACACGGATTAATGTTTGCAGAGTAATCCACCCGCTGCAAATAAACCCACAAACTTGATTTAAATGCACGATATTGGGCTAAAACAGCGTGGATGTTTGCTAGCGGCAGGATGCACGCGAACTACACAAAACGAAGTCAAGTTTTCTTACCGTAAGGTCGGTAAAATGGCGGCCTCAACAATCTGCCAGAGCGGAGGGTATTTCCTGAAGAAGTGCGCAGCCTAATCGACTTCCGGTTTCAACTGAAAAACAAAACCTCGATCAGATTTTGGCGATTTTTGACCACGTTTCAAACATTTTGTATGGTATTTAATGTTAACAGGTCGTTCACAGTCTTGGGTAAGTATTTAAGGATGAAAAGCATCTATTTTTAGATGGTAAATCTCCTGTTTAGGCCGTCATTTTGAATTCGGTAATATTAAAAGAGCATTAACGTCTTTTTTTTTTTCGACAACTGTGGTTAATATATAAATGTTTTATTCTTTTTTTTTTTTTTTTATTTATCTTGCACAAACAGTTACTTGAGTTTCAGCTTTTTTCATTCTAAAATTCTCTCTATATATATAAATGAATCTTTTTTTAAAAACTTATCTCCTAAAACATCCAAAAACAAAACTATGACTGAAAATACAGCAAACTACCTAATCTTTCGTAAAATAATTATCATTTTTAAACATCATATTGAAAGAATCATGAGTGCAGTAGCTTAGTTGTCCACGGGGGGGCGCCATTGGTTAAAAAAGAGCTGCACATGTGTTTGATTTATGGGAGCACAGGTCCTATGGGGAAACCTGAGCTACTGCAAGCTAATATTTCATGTAAACGTTGTTCTTTTATCAATTCTCTTAATTTTAATCAACCATATAGCATAATTTGTACGTTTCTAGCCTATATTACCTCATGCCAATCTGTATTCATTTATGTAGGCTGGTAAGTAATCATGAAAAACAACAGTACAAGCTAGCAAATTGAAACTACACATCAAAATAGCACGCTAACTCTTGTGTATGTGTTTGCAGCACAGTTCCAGAGAGAATCCACACACGTTTCATTTGTCTTGATGAATTCTGCACGCTCACAATGTGCTCCTTTGCTGTGACTCATTCAGATCCCCAGACTGAAGCAGTCCACAGCTCTCACATGGTACAGTGTGTTCATTTCTCTGTCATATCATGTACTGTTCCTTCTTTATTTCACGCAAATCCATCTACTTACTAAATGAAAGGGCTATTACTGATTATAGCACGTATTTGGTTTGAAAATCTCATATCAAAAGTCTGGTTATGAGGTTTATTTGCAGTGATGGAGGAATATTTTGTATGGTTTGGTCCTTGTTTAGTCTTAGTTTAGAGTCCTGGTTTTGTCTTGGTCTAGGGTCCTGGTGTAGTTCTGGTTTAGTCCTAGTTTAGTCCTAGTTTAGTCCTGGTTTAGTCCTGGTTTAGTCCTGCTTTAGTTTCAGTCCTGCTTTAGTCCTGGTTTAGTCCTGGTTTTAGTCCTGGTTCAGTCCTGCTTTAGTCCTGCTTTAGTCCTGCTTTAGTCTCGGTTTAGTCCTGGTTCAGTCCTGCTTTAGTCCTGCTTTAGTCCTGCTTTAGAGTCCTGCTTTAGTCCTGCTTTAGAGTCCTGCTTTAGAGTCCTGCTTTAGAGTCCTGCTTTAGTCCTGCTTTAGTCCTGCTTTAGTCCTGCTTTAGTCCTGCTTTAGTCCTGCTTTAGTCCTGGTTTAGTCCTGCTTTAGTCCTGCTTTAGTCCTGCTTTAGTCCTGGTCCTGCTTTAGTCCTGCTTTAGTCCTGGTTTAGATTCCTGGTTTAGTCCTGGTTTAGTCCTGGTTTAGTCCTGCTTTAGTCCTGCTTTAGTCCTGCTTTAGTCCTGCTTTAGTCCTGCTTTAGTCCTGCTTTAGTCCTGCTTTAGTCCTGGTTTAGTCCTGGTTTAGTCCTGTTTAGTCCTGGTTTAGTCCTGCTTTAGGTTCAGTCCTGGTTTAGTCCTGCTTTAGTCCTGCTTTAGTCCTGGTTTAGTCCTGGTTTAGTCCTGCTTTAGTCCTGCTTTAGTCCTGCTTTTTAGTCCTGCTTTAGTCCTGGTTTAGTCCTGGTTTAGTCCTGCTTTAGTCCTGCTTTTAGTCCTGCTTTAGTCCTGCTTTAGTCCTGCTTTAGTCCTGCTTTAGAGTCCTGCTTTAGTCCTGCTTTAGTCCTGGTTTAGTCCTGGTTTAGTCCTGCTTTAGTCCTGCTTTAGTCCTGCTTTAGTCCTGCTTTAGAATCCTGCTTTAGTCCTGCTTTAGTCCTGCTTTAGTCCTGCTTTAGTCCTGCTTTAGTCCTGCTTTAGAGTCCTGCTTTAGTCCTGCTTTGTCCTGCTTTAGTCCTGCTTTAGTCCTGGTTCAGTCTTGGTCTAATCTCGTGGTTTGTGTTTGTGGTTTTCTCACAGGATGTTTCTGCTGTTGCTGCTGTTGTGTTTAAATGAAGATGGAGCTCAGATATGAATGTGCCTGACACATGTGATCAAAGGACATCTGGAGCCCCGCCCACAACAGCGCAAGGTCCGCCCCTCTTACAAATTTACTGTTTTAAATCAAACTTGAAACAGGCTGCGCTGTGTAACTTTTCTGGTCAAAGGTCTGTCACCTCCTTTCTTTAGCATAAACATATCCATTTATTCAATTATAGGCATTAAAAAAAACAACAACTTTTCTTACTGTGCACGGGGTCACCTCTCCACAGATCTGACCTCTAACTCGGCCTAGTGGTGTTACCTGCTTGTCTCCATGGAGATGTATACGTTTAATACCCAACTGTGGAACATTCTAGTCAAGCCCTAACATCTCCATGAAGACAAGCAACTAGTGAACCTTCCACCAGAAAAGTTACATAGCGAACCTTTAATCTAAAACAGGCCAATTCTGCAAAATGGACGTTTCATAGATTTAAAAAATGTTATAGTTGTTTCCTTCTCATCTTCCCTCTGAAGCTGTTTTTGGAGTGATTCATGTTTGTGTAATCTTTAATCGCTTATTTTAAATACGCCATTTTGCCGATCAACCCCTGATGTGCAGCGATCTATAGGGGGCGCCGACAGCTCCACGGCTCTTTGTTGTGATGATATTTACGGCGACTTCAGCTCCCACTGGACACCGCAATTTTAGAGACGACATCTTTATTATAAAAACTGTATAAAGGGAGGAATCTGTTTGTAGATGCTGTGATTACAGAACTAAAATATCCTGGAAAAGTCCTGGAAAATTATTTTAAGCAGACATGTTAACATGAATTTACATATTTAGTCCAGGTGCACATTTATGTCCTGGTTTAGTCCTGGTTTAGTCCTGGTTTAGTCCTGTCCTCCTGGTTTAGTCCTGTTTTAGTCCTGGTTTAGTCCTGGTTTAGTCCTGGTTTAGTCCTGGTTTAGTCCTGGTTTAGTCCTTGTTTAGTCCTTGTTTAGTCCTTGTTTAGTCCTGGTTTAGTCCTTGTTTAGTCCTGGTTTAGTCCTTGTTTAGTCCTGGTTTAGTCCTTGTTTAGTCCTGGTTTAGTCCTTGTTTAGTCCTGGTTTAGCCCTGGTTTAATCCTTGTTTAGTCCTGATTTAGTCCTTGTTTAGTCCTGGTTTAGTCCTGGTTTAGTCCTTGTTTGTCCTGGTTTAGTCCTTGTTTAGTCCTGGTTTAGTCCTGGTTTAGTCCTTGTTTAGTCCTGGTTTAGTCCTGGTTTAGTCCTTGTTTAGCCCTGGTTTAAGTCCTTGTTTAGTCCTGATTTAGTCCTGGTTTAGTCCTGGTTTTAGTCCTGGTTTAGTCCTTGTTTAGTCCATGTAGTCCTTGTTTAGTCCTTGTTTTAGTCCTGGTTTAGTCCTGGTTTAGTCCTTGTTTAGTCCTGGTTTAGTCCTGGTTTAGTCCTGGTTTAATCCTTGTTTAGTCCTGGTTTAGTCCTTGTTTAGTCCTGGTTTAATCCTTGTTTAGTCCTGGTTTAGTCCTAGTTTAATCCTTGTTTCATCCTTGTTTCTACCTTGTTTAGTCCTGGTTTAGTCCTGGTTTAGTCCTGGTTTAGTCCTGGTTTAGTCCTGGTTTAGTCTGTGTTTACCGTGATGTCAGCTCCGATTGTGCGCCACAATTTTCTAACGTGGAAGTCAGCGTATTTGTTTATTTTATTCAGTCATTTTAGATGAATATTGCGATGTAAAATGTGCAGATTCTAACATAATGATCCACAGGTGTCACAGTTTATAACTATAGAGACACACGCACAATAGAACTGATTTAAACCAGGCCTTTTCTGCAAAATTGACTTTTCAGAGCTTTTATCCACGTTATAGTTGTTTCCTTTCACCATTTACTCACCCGAAGTTGTATTTAGAGTGATTCATGCACGTCATCCTGTAGATTATAACTACACAGCAGACACAAGCACAATACGTCTTCTTTAAGGCCAAAAATATTCAAACCAAAAACTAAATCATTCCGTGCAAGGTCAACCCGTCTCACAAATATCCTGTTTTAATCTAGTTGAGAACAGAGATATCATAAAGACTCCAGGGAGCGTTGAAACTCTTCTCTTCTAGATGAGGCGAGGACAGACCGACTGGGATGTAGTGTTTAAGTGGTGTCAGGGTGCAGATGTTGTACACGGTTTAGCCAGCTGCTCCGGGAAAATAATTAAATTCCCATGGATATATCATCAAGTTGTCATTTCCAGAGGAGGGGAGCTGCTGTAGTGAGAGGTGACACAGTGCTCCAACAAAATACAGTGGCTTTAAGAGGACGCTGTGTCAAATCCACACGAGTATCGTTTGTTTAATCCGAGTACGGCCTTTGTAATTATTCAGATTTTAATCAAGTTTGAGTTTCAGACAGTTCTAAGTGTCGAAGATCAGCTCAATCCTCTGAAGTAAAAGCAGTTTGGAGCAGAATGTAAGCTATGTCACTGTCCTGCTCGTCCCCATAGAGATGTTATTGTGCTTTTCCTGAAATGTTCCTCAGTATGGCATTAAACAGATCACACTTAGTTTTGTCCCAGTTTTGTCCTGGTAGTATTACAAAGTATTACAAAGTTACATTATGTTTTGCAATATAATATTAGCATTTAAAGAATTTAGTCTTTAAAGCTACCATCTCTTAGACTTAAGTAGATCCTCTTACCTCACCTGGCCCCTCCCCTCTCCTCTTCACCTCACCTGGCCCAGATCCCCCTCTCCTCTCTCACCTGGCCCCTCCTCTTCACCTCACCCTGGCCCTTCCCCCTTTGTCTCACCTCACCTGGCCCCTCCCCTCTCCTCTTTCCTCACCTGGCCCCTCCCACCTCCTCTCTCCCCTCACCTGGGCTTTGTTCAGACTCACCTGTGCTCTCTGGTCTCTGGTCTTTTTCTGTCACATTATCAGGAGTAATGTAGTGTAGTGGTGATACGTAAGAATGCTCCAGGGCACAGTCTTTTAAAAATAATCTTAACAAAAAACATCTCATAAAAGACGTGTCATCTGGTGGAGAATGAGGTTTTTCTGAGTGTGATTCTGGGGGGAGATCACAGTATCGTTCAGACACAGCCTGGTAAACACTCGAAATGCAGTGTGGACAGTGAGCACATGTCCTCATAAGACCCCTCTCCTCCTCTCTCCTTTAACAATCTCTCCTCCTCTCTCCTATTCTCTCTTCTTCTCCTCTCTCTCCTCTCTCTCTGCTGTCTCCTGTAAGCCCCTCTCTCCCTCTCCTCTCTCTCTTCTCCTCTCTCTCCTTTGTTGTCTCCTTTAACTCTTTCCACCTGTCCTTCTCTCTCCTGCTCTCTCCCTCTGCCCCTCTCCTCCTCTCTCTCATTCTCTCTCCTACTCCACCTTTCTCTCTCTCTCCTCCCCTTTTCCTCCTTCCTCTCCTCTCGCTTCTCTCTTGCTCCCCTCTCCTCCTCTTCCTCCTCCTTCCTCTCCTCTTTGCTCTCTCCTCTAACACCCTCTCCTCTCTCTCCTCTCTCTCTTCTCTCTTGCCCTCTCCTCTCTTGCTCCCCTCTCTTGCTCTCCCCTCTCTTCCCTCTCCTTCTCCTCTCTTGCTCCTCCTCCCATCTTCCCCTCTCCTCTCTCCTCCCCTCTGCTTCTCTCTTCCTCTCTCCTCTCTCCCCTCTCTCTCTCTCTCTTCTCTCCCTCTCCCCCCTATGCCCCTCTCCTCCCTCTCCTCTCTCTCTATTCTCCTCTGCCCCCCTCCCTCTCTCCCTCTCCCCTCTCCCTTTCCCCCCCTTTCCCCCTCTCTCCTCTCATCCTCCTCTCCTCTCTCCCTCCTCCTCTCCCCCTCTCTCCTCTCTCCTCCTCCCTTCCCTCTCCACCTCTCTCCCCTCTCTCTTCTCCCCCTCTTTCTCCCCTCTCTCCCCTCTCCCCTCTCCCCCTCCCTCCTCCTCTCTCCTCCTCCCTCTCCCGCTCCCCCCCCCCTCTCTCTCCTCCCTCTCTCCTCTCCCTCCTCCTCCTCTCTCTCCTCTCTCCCCCTCTCCTCACCCCTCTCCCCCTCTCTCTCCTCCTCTCTCTCCTCACCCCTCTCCTCTCCCCTCCCCTCTCCCTCCCTCTCTCCCCCCCCTCCCCCCTCTCTCTCTCCTCCTCTCCTCCCCCTCCCTCTCTCTCTTCCCCCTCTCCTCTCCTCCTCTCTCTCTCCCCCCCTCCCCTCCTCCTCTCTCTCCCCCTCTTCTCTCCTCCCCTCTCTCTCCCCCTCTCTCCCTCCCTCTCTCCTTCTCTCTCTTTAACACCACTGCCTCATAATCCCAGCTGATGTCCTGAGCTGCCGATCGTAATCACAAGTTAAACTTTACATGACTGCCGACCGGATGGTGGCTTTCCAAGAACAAAATCCAGAGCTATTTTCTTTTGTGTTTTTCCATTTAACCACGAAACTCAGGCCAGACCAGTGAACCACAAGCCCAGCTCCAAGTCTCTACTCAACAGTTACTTTTTGGTGGTGCCAGTGAACTTGGTTTTGAATGCGTTTTTCTCATTTATTTTCCTGAACGTTGACTTGTCTCCTAATCCCTTTCATCATTCAAGAGCCATGGAAGAGTTTAACTTCCAAAACCAATCAGCTGAGTGATGCTCGCACAAAGCATGAAGTCCTGGGGCACAAGTCAAACAGAACATGTAAAAAGAGGAGTTTGGATGAGGGTGGAAATAGTTTTTGTTGTATTTTGAAACTAACTAACTAACTATGTGCTCATTTATGAATATCTCAACAGTTTTACAGTGGTCCCTCGTTTATCTCGGGGTTATGTTCTAAAATAACCCGTAATCAGCTTTATTTTTTACATTTATTCTATATGTTTTAAGTCTGTAAAACCCCTCACCACACACTTTATACACTTTTCTCACACAGGCATTAACATTTTCTCACATTTCTCTCTTGTTTAAACTCTCTCAAAGTTCAAACCTTCGTCGGTGCCTTTGTCGGTGCAGAACGTTTCAGCGACTTTGTGGGTTTTGTCGGGGAGAAAACTTGCAAACATACAGCACTTCAGAGTCACACTGCGATCCAACATTTATGTAAATTTGTCTGACACATTCTGTACTGTACAGGAGACACGGAGGAGACTGATGGACAATGGTCTACAGTCCCTCAGCCAATCAGGACGCAGAACACAATGCACGTTCATACTAAAAAAAGCATCTAAAATTACACCAAAAAAATACAATATAGCGAAGGACAACTGTATTACATTTTTAAAAGGTTCTATATTGCACAAAACTGACTCTTGTAGCTTTAAGTCATGTTCTAATGCTGTTTCCTCCCAAAAACAGACCTGGAGTTGTGTTTTGTTTCATTCACATGTTTGAGTAACACTTTAGTATTAGTCTCTCTACATCCCCAAAGCTCAAAATGCTCTGTTCCACCTTGTGATGTCATGAAGTGGTAGTTTTCAAATTCACAGCTCCTTTTACCTTTAGTTCAGTAGAAATTGACAATTCCAGGACTGAAATTATCCAAATGATTCTAGTGAAGGTGTGTGGAGTTTAAAAACACAGTGGAGCACTTCCTGTATTACCACATGATGACATCACAAGGTGGAACAGAGTGAAGAACTGAGAAAAGAACAAAGCCTAAATATGCAGGGTTTGTGTGTATTAAACATGTGTGAATGAAACAAAACACAACTCCAGGTCTGTTTGTGATGAGGAAATAACATTAGAACAGATCAGAAAATAGTGTAATATGAGCCCTTGATGTGATTTGTGCGCAAGTTTTTGTGGTTGTCAGAGGGGCAGATGGCACAGATTGGCAGCCTCGCTTCCATCAGTCTGTCCCAGGGCAGCTGTGGCTACAATAATGTCTTACCTTACCAAGCATGGAGTGAATGAATAATGCAATATAAAGGTGTTATGAAACATGCTCCATAAATCCATTATTACCACTATTATTATCAGAAAATGTCCTGCTTTTTGTGGATATTTGTGCTGTTAAATCAGAAAGTAAAAGTTGATGCTACTTAAATGTAAATTATTGGCTGAATATAAAAACTAAAAACAACTTTTAAGTACTGGACAAAAAGTTTTTTATCCAGTTAAATAGATTTTTTTCTTCCTGTATTACCACATGACATCACAAGGGGGTACAGAGTTTTTTTTAACAATTTGACAGAAGAACTCAGCCTAAATATGCAGGGTTTGTGCGTTAAACATGTGCGAATGAAACAAAACACAACTCCAGATTTGTTTGTGATGAGAAAACTTTATAACAGATCAGAAAACGGCGTAATACGGGCCCTTTAAGGACAAAAAATCTCAAAACCAAAACATAAACAGTGAGTCAAATCTCTGCAAATCAAAGTCACATGTTAGCTAATGGAAGAAGTGTTTTTTTTTATAGTGTAGCTCAGACATTCTCTCTCTCCGTCTCTCCCTCTCTCCTTCTCTCCCTCCCCTCTCCTCCTTTATTAGTGGCCCGGTTCCATCCCACATTTCTTCTGTCCGAAACCCCAAATTAAACCCGGGACATAGACCACCGATGATTCACTAGCATTGCAAAAGTCCTGTCGCCACATTGTAGTAAATTCACTCTTTTTTGGCCCTGCAGGGTTGAAACTCGCACGTAAGCAGACAAAAAGTCCTCCAAAACAACTGCACGTCCGCCAAAAACACCAACGGGACTGAGCTTTGTCCCGCCGCACCCGGGCACAGGAAACACCAACGGGACCTGAGCTTTGTCCCGACTCGCACCCGGGCACAGGAAACACCAACGGGACCTGAGCTTTGTCCCGACTCGCACCCGGGCACAGGAAACACCAACGGGACCTGAGCTTTGTCCCGACTCGTTTCAAACCCACCGAGCTCTGATGTTGCTCTTGTGGCCGACTTTCACTGATGAGAAGATACGCTGCGCTCAGAGATGAAATTACTTTACAAATGGGCTTTGACTCATCCTGTCTTTTCACTGGCCCCTCGCTCTGTCTCTTACCCCTCTCCTCTTTTTTTTCCTTTTTTTACTCCCTCCTGTTTATAACCTCCCTCCCTCTCTCTCTTTCTATTTCTCTTCCTCTCCTCTTTTTTCTCTGTTATATCTCTCTTACTTTCTCTATCCTCTTTATAACCTCTCAATTTCCCTCCCTCCTCTCTCTCTCTCTCTTACCCCTCTCACTTCTGTTTATACCCCTCCTCTCAATTTCTCTCCCTCCTTTTTATCGTTCTCTTTCCCCTCTCCTCCCCTCTTTTCTCCCATTATATCTCTTCTTTTACTTTCTCTATCCTCTTTATAGCCCCCCCCTCTCTCTCTGTCCTTCTCTGTATTTCGTTCCCTCCTTTCTGTCTCTTTCCCTTCCCCTCTCCCCCCCTCTTTTCTCCTATTATATCTCTATATCGCTTAAATTCTCTATCCTCTTTATAACCCTGCTCTCTCGCTTTCTTCCTTTTTCTTTCTTTTTCTCTCTCTCTCTCTCTCTTTCTCTCTCTCTCTCCTCCCCTCTTTTCTCCTATTATATCTCTTACTTTCTCTATCCTGTTTATAACCCCACTCTCTCCTTCTCTCCCTTCCTCTCTGTCTCTCTCTCTTACCCCTCTCCTCCTCCTCTTCTCTCCTATTATATCTCCATATCTCTTACTTTGTGTATCCTCTTTATCCTCTCTCTCACACTTTCCCTCCCTCACCTCTCTCTCTCACTCTCCACCTCTCACTCACTCACTCACTCCCTCCTTCCCTCTCTTCCTCTCCCTCCCTCTCTTCCCCTCCCTCCCTCTCTTCCCCTCCCTCTTTCTTTATTTAAGTCTCTTAGATTCTCAAGGTCAGTTAGTTAAAATGTAATATGGGAATAAACTATTACAAATACATGTACACTAAAAGACGACAAGTCCCCTCCTCCCTCCCTTCTCTTCCTTCTCTTCTGTTCCTACTCTCTCCCTCCCTTTCTCTCATCTCCTCCCTCTCTCCCTCCCCTCTGTCTTTCCTCTGTCTTTCTCCCTCTTTCTTTTCTCCCCTTTTACTATTCTCTCTCCCTCTCTCCTCCTCTCTTGATCCCTCTCCCTCTCTCCCCTCCTGTCACTCCTCTCTGTCCACTCTCCCTCTCTCCCTCCCTCCGTGTCTCTCCTCTCTGTCAATCTCTTTCTCCTCAAATCTTTCTCTCTCTCCTCCCTCTCTTCCCCCTCTCTCCCAATCCCTCTTTCTCCTCTCATCAACCTTTCTCTCTCTCTCCCTCTTTCTCCCTGCTCCTCCCTCTTTCTTTGCCCTCCCTCCTCCCCTCGCTCCCATCTCCCTCCCTCTCTCTCTCCTCCCTCTCTCTCCCCTCTCTCTCTCCTTCTCCCCTTTTCTCCTCCCCTTCTGCCTATCTCTCTATTTGCACTTTTCTCTCTCCCTCCCTCCCTCTCTCCTCCTCTCCTCATCCTTCTCCTTCTGCCTTTCTCTCCTCTCCCTCCCTCTTTCTCATCCCCTCCCTCCTCCCTCTCTCCTCTTCTCTCATGCCATTCTCCTTCTGCCTTTCTCTCCTCTCTCTCCCTCTTTCCCATCCCATCCCTCCCCTCCCTCTATCCTCCCACTCTCACTCTCTACCCCCGCCTCTCTCGCTCCCTCCTCCCATCTCTCACCCCTCCCTCTTTCTCCCCCTCTGTCTCTTCCCCTCTTTCTCTCTCTCCCTCCCCCTAAGTCTCCCCTGTGTCCCCCTCCTCTCTCTCTCTCTCTCTCTCTCTCTCTCTCTCTCTCCCTCTCCTCTTCCACTCTCTCCCCCACTCCTCCCTCCCTCCTCCCCGTCTCTCCTCCCCCTCTTTCCCCTCCCTCTCCCTCTCTCCTCTCCTTCTTCACTGTCCTTGCCTGTGTTCTATGTATTGTAACTGTATACAGCACTTAGCTCTTCAGACAGCAGACTCACCAGCCCAAGGACGCTCTCTCTCTCCTGCTGCGTTCATAAATAGCCCGTTTGTCCGGCCTTACCAATCACCTTAGCCACAGAGCTCCGTGTGGGGGCTCCGGCTCAAACCAAAATAGATTTCTACCGTGGCTTGCAGGGCTGCGAGGGTGGATCCGAGAATGAACAGTATTGACACAGTGGGAACGACTCTCCCAGTGGCCCTCCCCTTTTATAATGTGTGATTTTAGTAACAAAACAACTGCTGTCCGCTCACCTACGCACACGAGCTGAACTAAACTGGAGAATCGTGACTCATTCATGATAATTCATAATCATTTTCAGGACTACACATTCCAAAAGGCACATGGAAAGGCCTCAACCAAATATCTCAGTTAGCGCTCCCTCCTTTCTGTCTCTCACACACTTTTCTCTCCCTCTTTCCTTGCACTCTCTCTCTCCTCTTTACAACCCCATCCCTCCTTCGTTCTCCCTCTTTCCCCTTTCTCACTCCACTCTCTTTCTATCTCTCTTAATAGCAGTAACATACATTATACTACAAGTAAACTACAAGCCTCCGACGACTTTACCAAATGGTTTTGGCATGCCCAAACTGTGGCCCGGGGGCCAAATGCGGCCCTCAGACCAATTTATCTTGGCCCTGAAGCTTCCAGATGAATTGACCCATATTACTTTAAACAGTAACTTTTTACTGTACATTTCTGAAAATTTACTTTAACAATATCAAATGTTTAATGTGTCTCACTGAGGATGTAGCATGAAAAAAAGGTCTAGTGGTTCAATCTAACTTGTAATATTAACCATAGTATAACTATGGCCCTCAATCGGCCCTCAGCTTTGTCTTTTTATTTGTGGCCCTTAATGAGAAAAGTTTGGACACCCCTGTAAATGACCTCTTCAATTTCTATTCCCAACAATAATCTGCTTTATCTGCAAATATTCTCGATCTAGAAGTCTTCACTCACAGTCAACTTTTATTTGGTTGATAACATAGACTGTACTGTATATATAAATGGTCATAGGAGGCGATCATGTGTGCGCTTCTGGCTCCATCGACTCTGGCTCCAATTCACTTTCTTTTGAAAAACTGTGGCCCCTCTCTCCGTAACTGCTGCTGTCAGACTCGTCATTTTGGTCTTGTGGTGGTTTGTATTAACCCACTCTACATGATCCTGGGGTTTTTATTCGCGATTATTTCATAAATCAAGACATGAACATTAATAACAGACAAATCAGGCGCCTTCCTTCGATAAGGGGTGTTACTTTCAACAGCCTCGCTCTGGATTGGCTCTTTGGTTGCTATGATACTCGCGGGTCCAAATTCGGCGATATAACTGCTCTAGCCTCGATGAGCTTCATTTGACTGGAGCCGAACGCTGTGGGTGACGTTTACTTCTTTATACCATCTATGTTTGATAACTTCTGCGTATCACTCCAATACTTATAAATGCTTACCTCAATTCCACAGCCTAAAATTACAATTCGAAAGACTATTTGTTTTATATTTTCGACGGTGCTTGGTGTGGAAAAATCATTAAGTTGTAACATTCACCTTTAGGTCAGAGTGAGACTGGGACTGGGACATTCTTGGAGAGTCAGATCCCCAGAAGCAACAATCCCCCCTCCCTCCCTCCTCCTAGTTCCTTCCTTCCTTCCTTCCGCCCTTGTGTCCTCTCTTTCTCTTCCTTGGTTACATCACTCGTCGTCTGCCTCCTGCTCGCTCTGCTTTTACCCTTTAATCACACATGGCACATGCCGAGGTAAAAGTCCACTTCTACAGTTACACAAAAATACACACTTACACTGTAAAAAGAGCCGTGTGCACAAGTTACCACTATGTAAACTCACAATATAATATTAATTGGAGTCATTTTCAAGTTTATGTATTCATATATATCATGTATTTTTGACTTTTATTTGCAACTGAATACATCTTTTAAATTAATATTTCAAATGCTTCTTTCCTGCTCCCATAAAAATACTTTGTAAAATGTATTTATTGAAAACAGTCAGAAATGAGTCACACTTTTAACAAGTGCATGTGGAAATAATATCTGGATTCACATCAGATCTAAACAGGGTCTAAACTAGGACTAAACCAGGGCTAAACCAGGACTAAACCACGGCTAAACAAGGACTAAACTAGTTCTAAACCAGGTCTAAACTAGGACTAAATCAGCTCTAAATCAGGGCTAAACTAGGACTGAACCAGGGCTAAACCAGGACTGAACCAGGGCTAAACTAGGACTGAACCAGGGCTAAACTAGGACTGAACCAGGGCTAAATTAGGACTGAACCAGGGCTAAACTAGGACTAAACCAGGGCTAAACCTGGACTAAACCAGGTCTAAACTAGTACTAAACCAAGTATAAACTAGGACTAAATCAGGTCTAAACTAGGAGTAAACCAGGACTAAACCAGCTCTAAACTAGGACTAAGCCAGGTCTAAACTAGGACTAAGCCAGGTCTAAACTAGGACTAAGCCAGGTCTAAACTAGGACTAAGCCAGGTCTAAACTAGGACTAAACCAGGTCTAAACTATGTCTATAACAACACTAAAACAGGTCTAAACTTTTAGCCAGGACTGAACCAGGACTAAAGTTTTAGAACAAAACTAAACTAGCTAGGACTAGACCAGGTCTAAATGGGGTCTATAACAACACTAAACCAGAGCTAAACTTAGACTAAATCTGGTCTAAACTAGGTCTCAACCACCCAAAGTAGGACTAAAGTAAGTCTATAACAAGACTAAAGCAGGTCTACAGTGAGACTAAACCAGGACTAACTTAAACCAGAACAATTATTAATGTATTTGATTCAAAAAGATAAATATTATAAATGTTCATAATGTAACTTTTGTTTTACAGTGCAGGCGATTGAAGCTGCCTTGTCAGTTTGCGCTCTATAGTTTCGTGGTTTTGCTGGAGGAATTTTCTGGTTGGTTAAAGAGGAGGATTCTGGAGGCTGTCCAAAGTCTGGGCTCCTCTCTCTCCATCTCTGTGTTGATCTCTCGTTACCCCCGGCGACACCCCCTCCCTTCCTCCGTCCGTCCGTCCCTCCGTCCGTCCCTCCTTCACCCGCTGTCTAACCCCTCAAGGTCAGAAATATCTCGTGGTTTAGTTTGATCCCTTCAGATAAAATGTCCCTAGTTTGTCTCTGCCATTCCCTTTTATCCATGTCAGATCTAGTCTTCTCATATATAAGCGTATTTGTGGCTTCCAGCTTCCTGTATAAGCAACATTTTGAGGACTTTTCCCCCTCATTCAGAAGATATAATATTTTGTTTTAAATTGGTAATCGCTATGCTAACCGCCCTCTACATTTTTTCCTCATTCTGAAAGCCTTGAATGGACAATCCCCATTCAAATTCAATCCACATTGCGTAATCTTTGACCTTCTGCTGACGTAGAACTGTATTTGAGCAAGAAGTGTTCTGCCAAGGTACACAACATCAGCTCGAGGCAAAGTACGCTTAATTATCCGTGTAGGGAAGCTCGTAATCTGCATTTGACCCATTCTTTTTAGCGCTACTAGAGCAGGGGACCCACCTCCAGCTAAAGTAAGACCAAGACTAGCTCAAGATCTGGAGAAGATTTAGAAAGGCCCGAGAGTTGAACCCAAAACCTTCTTACTGTGAGGCGAGAGTTCTAACCTCCAGAATATGTTCAGGTGGGTTTGAACCAGCAACCCTTCACCTGATCTTCAATTCTATTCACTGTACTAAGATCGTCGTAAACCGTGAACTCATCTGTTCCGCTGCGTCTGCCGTGTCTCGTTTGATGCTAACATAACATTTAGCTAGTCAAAGTGAAGTAGTTTTGGTATTTGACCTAGAAAGAACTGACGCAAAACACGGATGGTCCAGATACAGGTGGGTTTGAACCATAGACTGTTTATATAAATGGACATAGCTAACCTGCTAGCCGTTCCAAATAGGAAGTGATCATGGGCGAACTTCCAGCTCCACTGACTCTGACTCCAATTCACTTTACAACTTGTACAAATTGTTTTCCAAATGCATGAATACTTTTTTTTTTTTTTTTTAAGTTTTTCCTTTCCGAGAAGGAGGGTCTAAGCACAGGGGATGTTTTAGGACAGTTATCCATTTGCTTGTTTCTGCTGATTAATTTGCTTATCCTTTTCTCTAAATAAATTGAATTTAATTGAAATTAATCAGTCATTTATTAAATTTCAGCAGAAAAATAAGGTTTACCCTTACCTATTTTAAGATAACTTGGTCACGTTTGGTGGGCTGGATTAATAAGTCCAAAGGGCCGTAGTTTGCCCATGTCTATCTTAAAATGTTTGTATTAACCCATCCTAGTGTTTTTATTTCATAATTTTGTCCGTAACTCAAGATATGAACATTTAATAACAGAAAAATCAGGCGCCTTCTTTCTCCGAAGTTGCTCCCGCTAGTGTTAGCAACAGGTTTGATTGACAGCGTTACTAGATACCTGCTTCCTACTAAACCAACACTGCGCACGGGAATGGGTGTTACCTTCAACAACCTCGCTCCGGATTGGCTCTTTGGTTGCTATGATACTCGCGTTTGGAATTCCTAATATACAACTCGGCTCCAAATTCACCGCTATAACCGTTCCTCGATGAGCTTCATTTGATTGAAGCCGAACGCTGTGGGTGACGTCACACTCTCTTAGTCACTTTTTTATACAGTGTATGCTTTGAACCAGCGACCCTTCCTTTGATCTTCTAGTCTATTCTTTGTGCTAAGATCATCATAAACAATGTACTTATCTGTTCCACTGCGTTTGCCACGTCCCGCTCCACGCTAACATAACATTTAGCTAGTCAAAGTGAAGCAGTTACAGTAGTTGACCTTGAAAAAAACCCAACATAAAATCAAGATGGATGCAGATTTACGTTGAAATGAAGAAGAGCCTGTTGTATTCTGTACGTACTTGTATAGACTTTGACTCGTCGTGGTTAGAGACAGCAGGTTAGCTCCGCTCCTGTGTGTTCACCTATACTCGAGTTGTGTAACCTGGCGCGGGTCCAGCAGCATTGTGTAACCGGGGCTGTTTGAACACACTCCAGTTCAGCTCTGGGCCTTTCATATCCGCACAGTTAAAGGTAAACAAGATCTGGCCCAATTAAATGTCTTTCCAGGAATCAGAACGAAAACACTGTATTGTAAAGCTGTACTATGTAACTTTTTTGATGTAAGCTTGTTCACCTCTCCACACACCTGACCTGTAACTTGCCTTAGTTTCCACGGAGACAAGTAGGTGTCAAAGCTGTGTTATGTAACTTTTGTGGCGTAAGCTTGTTCACCTCTCCACACATCTGACCTGTAACTTGGACTAGTTTCCACGGAGACAAGTAGGTGACAAAGCTGGACTATGTAACTTTTCTGGTGTAAGCTTGTTCATCTCTCCACACATCTGACCTGTAACTTGGACTAGTTTCCACGGAGACAAGTAGGTGACAAAGCTGCACTATGTAACTTTTCTTGGTCACCTCTCCACACATCTGACTGGTAAATTGGCCTGGTTTCCATGGACACAAGTAGGCGTCAAAGCTGCACTATGTAACTTTTTTGGTTTACAGTCCAGCATCTGCTTTTTTCCATTCGCTTTGGCTGAAATTTTCCATAGTATGGCATTATGCTGGTTTGTAATTTAATACATGTTTTTCTTGCTAAAACTGGATTCTTACAGTAAGCTCGATCACCTCTCCACAAATCTGACCTGTAACTTGGCCTGGTTTCCACGGAGACAAGTAGGTGTCAAAGCTGCACTATGTAGCTTTTCTGGTGGAGGGTTGGCCACCTCTTGTTTCCATGGAGATGCTATTTCTTTGCCTGGATTGCCACTCAGTATGGCATTAAACTTGTCTTTTTCCATGGAGACAAGCAGGTGGTGTTACCAGGTGAAGTTACAGGTCAGATCTGTGGAGAGGTGACCCCACTTACAAAAAGAATACATGTTTTGTTTTTTTGGGTAAAAGAAAGATCAATTTAATGCCCTATTGTGGAAATCTCCTTGTTTACCTCTAACAGTTGGCTCTGTGCACAAAAACGCCTGGCAACATCACTGTTAGCGTCACTACTTCCTGTCCAATTTTATTTCTATGAGGTTTTCGCAGAGTTGCACTAAAATTAATAAATATTTAAAGATGAGGCAGTGGACAGGGATCTGACAACATGTTAAACACTACACAAATAAAACAAATACTTCACCAGAGACACTTGTGTGTGTTTTGAAAGAGACATGTTAGTGTCTCAATGCTAAAGCTAATGCTAATTTTGAGATAAGATATAATAAATAGTAAAATAATACCACAAACTGAAGTATTCTACATATTAAAATAACTGTATAGTCTTTACTTTAATTAATTAGAATTAAATTGTATGTTTTCTGACTTTAATAAGAGTGACTGTTAGCTTTGAGACATGATGAGCTAGCTAGCGTGCTACTGTACTCAGAGCTTAACGCTGGAATAACTTGCTTGTTTGGGTATGATATGTGCTCCAACATTGATATCGGTTCATTCGATACAAAAATGTACCAGTAATTACTATTGACCGATCTTGGCCCGTCTCAGAAGCTGTTTGGTTGTTATTTGGATCAGTTTTGTCATAAGTTTGTTGTATTTTAATGAAATATGTCATCTCTACTACGGCACTGGTGCATATCTGGTATTGGTCGACAGTTAATATTGATCGTTCTGACCTCCCGACCACAAAGAGAGCCGCTCCGAGCTTAGCCCTGCAGCCGCAAAAGATAAATCGCTTTTCAAATATCCAACTGGACGTCAAACATAGTGTTAAGTTAGCTCCGGGTTTGCTTCCAGAAGGTTTGCGTTTTCCTAACTGAATTTGTTCCTTTTCCTTGGGTCTCCTCCCAGAAATCCCAGACCACATAGTGAGTTTGCCAAGGTATTTGAACTCCTGACATAACAGCGAGACGTAAATGCCTAAATATTATTCTGGTTTCTGTACGGTCCACTCCCGCTAATATACTACGTGTTAATGAACAAAATTTAAACTGCAAAACGAAATCCAATCTTTGTCAAATATATTTTCCGAAGCACGTAAGCAAAAATCCACACGCTGACCTATTCCCTGTTGAGTCTATGCGGATCAACTCCAAATCCCGATAATCCTTAAAAACACAGCCACCATTTTTGTTTGTTTCTGTGTATTTTTCCTTGGTGTTCTTGCTTTCAAACTGTCCAAAAATGGAGAGAATGAGAAGAGAGGACAGAGGAAGGAGAGTGGGGGATGGGAGGAGTGACACTGCCCTGGAGACAAGACCCGAGACTGGCACATTTACAGTGAAACAAGACAAGTGTGAGAAAGAAGAGCGAGAGAAAGATGGATGCGTGTAGAGGTCAGACAGGACGCTGTGAGCTAAGTGAATGTGGATGGGTTAGTCTTAGGTCAGCTGGGTTTGGGCCACATAGTTGTTACTGTGCCAAATATTGTGGTTAATTAAAGTGGGACTAAACACCTAAACTCCGCCCACAAATGCACTGTAAATGGAGCTGCTAAAGTGGCCAGTATGGAGGACAAAAGAGGAGAGTGAGGGTGTAGAGTGTTTGGTCTAACAAGTATCCACACTCGGGATGCACCGAACTCTACTCTCTCTGTCTCTCTCCCTCTCTTGCTCTCTGTCTCTCTTTCTCTCTTTCACCGTCTCTCTTTTTCTGTCTCTCTCGCTCTCTCTCTCTCTCTGTCCCTTTCTCTCTCTCTTTCTCCCTTTGTCTCTGTCTCTTTCTCTTTCTTCTCTCTCTGTCTGTCTCTGTCACTCTTTCTCTCTCTTCTCTTTTTCTTCTCTCTCTCTCTCTGTCTCTCTTTCTCGCTCTGTCTCTCTCTATCTGTCTCTCTCTCTTTCTCTCTTTGTCTCTGTCTGTCTCTCTTTCTCTCTCTCGCTCTATCTCCCTCTCTCTGTCTGTCTCTCTCTTTCGCTCTCTCTCTCTCTTTCTCTCTTTGACTCTCTTTCTTTCTCTCTCTTCTCTCTCTCGTTCTCTCTCTCTGTCGCTCTCTCTTTCTCTCTCTCTGTCACTCGCACTCTCTGTCTGTCTTTCTCTCTTTCTCTGTTTCTTCTCTTCTCTCTCTCTGTCTCTCTCTCACTGTCTCTCTGTCTTCTCTCTCTTTGTCCCCCTCTCTCTGTCTCTCTCTGCCTCTCTGTCTGTCTGTCTCTCTCCTTCTCTCTGTCTCTCTCTTTTTCATTATATCAGTTTACACACTTGTTTTGAGAGATTACGTTCTGTCTCTATTTAATGTAATTGTAGGTTTTAATAATAATTAAACACCATATCCTCAATTTTCTAAGTTTGCACATCTCCAAAACAACAATTGTGATATTATCAATTTTCCCACCTCTTTTCCCTTTGGTATTTCATGTTTTGTAACTTAAAATACAAACTTTTTCTTTGGCAAACCAACTTTTTATCAAACGATCAGACTTATCTTCTTTCACAGCGTCCATCTTTGATCTCGCTCTGGACCCAGACTCCGAGTACTTACTATCGTATCTCTTCTCTGAACTTTAGAAACTTCCAACTTTCTCTTTAAAGAGTTTGGATGCTTGGATTAAGCACTAGTCCGACGCCCTCTTCTGTCAACAATGGGTAGTGACGCATTTTTAAATAGAAACTTGGCAGCGTGACAGTGGTTAACATGACACTAACTTTAACGTCAATCTAAAATGTGTTAAATTAGGTTTAATATCGTTTATTTGAATAATTAATTGCTTGCCAGTGATTGGACATAATTTCTGAATAAAATTGTGAATGGACAATGGTCTACAGTCCCTGAGCCAATCAGGACGCAGAACACAATGATCTACAGTCCCTCAGCCAATCAGGATGCAGAACACAATCGTCTAGAGTCTCTTAGCCAATCAGGACGCTGAACACAATGGTCTACAGTCCCTCAGCCAATCAGGACGCAGAACACAATGGTCTACAGTCCCTTAGCCAATCAGGACGCAGAACACAATGGTCTACAGTCCCCTAGCCAATCAGGACGCAGAACACAATGCACATTCATACTCTGTAAATACAGCATGAAAAATTGCTCTAAAAAAAAAAACAGCAAAACAGCGAGACCACGAAAGGTGAACCGCGATATAGCGAGGGACTGTAACTGAATTATAAATAAAATGTATACATAAGATTAATACATTTATAAATAAAACATATGAATCATTAAAAGTGAATTGAATTTCTGTAAAATAGACTATTTAAAAAATAAATCATGTGGAGATTAATGAGTGTCGTGTCTGTTCACATAGAGACAACTTCATAATACAGAATAACTTTTGATCTCTGTTATTATGTTGTTTCCTCATAAAAACATACCTGGAGTTGTGTTTTGTGTTATTCACATACTGTATTTAGGCTGAGTTCTTCTCTCAAATGAAAAACACTCTGTTCCACCTTGTGATGTCATCATGTGGTAATACAGGAAGTGCTCCACTGTGTTTTTAAACTCCACACACCTTCACCAGAATCATTTGGATAATTTCAGCGCTGGTATTGCAAATCTCTACAGACCAAAAGGTAAAAAATGAAGCTATTAACTTGAAAACTACCACTTCATGACATCACAAGGTGGAACAGAGCGTTTTGAGCTTTGGAGAAGTTACAGACTAATAACGAATGAAACAAAACACAACTCCAGGTCTGTTTTTTAGGAGGTAACGACATTATAACATGACTTAAAGTTCACAAGAGTCAGTTTTGTGCTATGTAGGACCTTTAAATAAAACAAAAAAACTACTGCACAGGTAACTTGAGATTTGAAGAAGCAAAACTAGCACTATTAAAAGTAAAATGAAACCCAAATTTGCCCGATGCGTCTATACAATCTCCGCAGGAATGCTCATAGACATTTCAAACTATCTTTCCAGTTCTGACTTTCCTCCATAAGCAGTTTTCATTTGATCTGCTGCCATCGCGCTGCCCCCTGTCTGCAGCTCCTGTCACTGTTTATCCCCATTACGATGATAAGAGGGGCGTTTGGTGTCGTTTGGCGGCATCAGAGGAGAGTGCTGCCGAGGAGACTGTCAGAGCAGGGCAGAATGATCCATTGTGTGGCTGTATAATTGAATGATGCCAGTATTCAAAGCATGGCGCAGGGCTGAGATCATTATAAACCTGAGAGGGGCTGCGGAGGGGAGAGCGGCCTGAGGAGAGCCAAATGCTATTCATCTGAGTTTAAATCAACCAGCTGTCAATCACTGAAGTCACAGGTGTATGGTGTAGGGATGCAGGCCGTGGGGATGGGGCGATTAAACAAAAATATCGTGATAAAAAGTGTAGACCGTAATCGTTCCTTGGGTATTTTACGTAATGTGATCATCGCTAACAAAGCTAATCGCCATTACATCATCAGAATGTGCAGAACAAACCGACTTGATGATGTTTTTCTTCTAGATCAGTGTTGTTTTCACCGATAACAAAAGTACTGTTCAAAGACTGTATAAAAAAGTGGACTAAGTGAGTGTGATGTCACGATTAGCGCTAGGTTTCAGTCAAATGAAGCTCATCGAGGCTAGCAGTTATAGCGGCTAATTTGGAGCCGTGAGTAGCATAGCACCACCCGCACAGCTAGTTTAGCAGGGAGCGAGCGCTTAGCAACGCTGTCAATCAAACCTGTTGGTAACACTAGCAGGAGTGACCTCAGGGAAAGAAGGCGCCTGATTCGTCTGTTACTAATGTTCATAGCTTCATTTACAGACGCAATAATGACATAGAAACGCCAGGATCATGTAGAGCAGGTTAATACGATACAGGGAGCAGGCGCTTATCAACACTGTCAATCAATCTTTTTGCTAATGCTAGGAGGAGTGACCTCGGGAAAGGCGCCTGATTTATCTTGATTTACGGACACGATAGCAAAATAAGAATGCCAGGATTATCTAGAGCAGGTTAAAACAAACTTGAAATTTGATCAATTTGACAATATAAAAGAGAATTGTAATGTTTTGTTACTTTAATCCAATTCTAAGCTGTAAATTGTTTAATTTTATACATAGCGCTTTTCTACCTTCAAGTCACTCAAAGCGCTTTACATCAAGGAACCACTCACACATTCGAAGTGGGTTAAGTGTCTTGCCCAAGGACACAACAACAGCGTTCATCTGTGAGAACTGGAATCGCACTGCCAACCTGTGGATCTAACTGCTCTAACCAATGATCTTTTTACTTCGAGAACAGGATTCGAAACGCCAGCCTTCGGATCAGTGGGCAAACGCTCTACCAACTGAGCCACCGTCACCTGAAAATCATGATTGAAATAACATGATTTTCAGATGGGGACAACAGCCAGTCTTTCCTGTTGATTACATTGCATTTACCATGAAATATCCAACAGTTAAATATACAAATCTGCACTTTAACAATATAATTTCTAGCTCCCCCGCATCTGTCTCAAATATTATTGGTCTTTCGAACGTCGTGATGTCATGTGCGACCCACGAGTACGAGCCTGTGGTGTGTTACGAATTGAATAAACTAAAGAAACTTGCTCTCTTACACAAACCAGGCTCAGGCAGGTTCATTGCTGCGGCTGATAGAAGGAGGACGCTGATACAGAACATATGTACAGTTTGTTTACCTGCAGTGCAGCACAGCCTGTCCCCAGCACACTGTGTCACTGCTGCTACGAGAGAGGACAGCACAATGTACACTCGTCCTCCACACACACACTGTTCACTGTACTTAAAGCTGCACTATGGAACTTCAGTCCAGTCAGGGTCAGCTGGGCCTCTGCTCATTTATTTTAACACTTTATAACTACACTATCTACAGCCTTAGAACAAATCAACACATTTCTACAGTATTTTCTCTCTCTCTTTCTTTTTCCATCTCTCTCTCCTCCCTGCATCACGGACTCTCCTTCTCTTCTCCTCTCCTCTTGTTAGAGGTGTTAGTTTATTTATTTCCTTATTTATTTGATCATTTTCTACAGTACTCTCCCTCTCTCCATCTCCCTCTCCCTTACTCTCTCACTTGCTCTCTCTCTCTCACTCACTCTCTCTCTCTCTCTCTCTCTCTCTCCACTCCCTCTCCCTTACTCTCTCACTGGCTCTCTCACTCTCTCTTTCTCTCTCTCTCTCTCTGTCCCTCTCTTTCTCTCTCTCTCTCTGCTCTCTCTTCTTTCTCTCTTCTCTCTCTCTCTCTCTCTCTCTCTTGCTATGTCTCTCTCTTTCTTTCTTTCTCTCTCTTTTTCCTTTTCTCTTTCTTTCTTTTTCTTTCTCTTTTTCTCTCTCTCTCACTCTCTTCTCTTCTCTCTCTCCTCTCTCTCTTTTTTTTCTTTCTTTTCTTTCTTTCTCTTCTCTCTCTCTCTCTCTCTCTTTCCTTGCACTTGTTGATTGCTCCCTCCATCGGGGACTCTCCTCCCTCTCCTCCTCTCCTCTTGTTGCAGGTGTTAGTTTATTTATTTCCTTATTTGTTTATTTATTTGATCAATTTCTACAGTATTCTCTCTCTTTGTCCCCCTCTCTCTCTCTCTCACTCACTCTCTCTCTTGCTCTATCTCTCTCTTTCCTCTCTCTCTCTCCATCTCTCTCTCTCCATCTTGCTCATTGCTCCCTCCATCAGGGACTCTCCTCTTCTTCTCTTGTTGCAGGTGTTAGTTAGTTTATTTATTTCCTTATTCGTTTATTTATTTGATCAATTTCTACAGTATTCTCTCTATTCCTCTCTCTCTCTCACTCTCTCTGTCTGTCGCTTTCTCCCTCACTCTCTTTTTCTCCTTGCACTTGCTCATTGCTTCCTCAGGGACTCCCCACACCTCTCCTCTCACCTCCTTTCCTCCTCACCTCCTCTTCACCTCTCCTCTTCTTCTCTTCTCCTCACCTCCTTCTCTCCTCCTCACCTCCTCTTGACCTCTCCTCTTCTTCTCTTCTCCTCACCTCCTCTTCACCTCTCCTCTTCTCTTCTCACCTCCTCTTCACCTCTCCTCTTCTCTTCTCACCTCCTCTCCTCCCCCTCCTCCTCCTCTCCTCTTCTTCTCTTCCCTTCCTCCTCCCCTCGTGTCCTCCTCAAGTAAGTAAAGTAAACGTTGTAAAGTACTGTACTTAAGTAAAGTACAGATACCTAAAAATTCTACTTAAGTACATTTTACAGTGGATACTTTTTACTTTTACTTCACTACATTTGAGAGCAGTATCTGTACTTTCTACTCCACTACATTTCTGAACAGGACTGAAAAGTAAAAGTAGTTTTGATTATAGTTTGAGACTTGCTGAAAAGACTAGAGGAATTGATTGACCTGAAAATCTGCAAATCTGAAATACTTTTACTATTTACTCTTTAAACAAGTACTTTAATACTTTTATTTAACTAGATTTTTTTTCATATGATACTTTTTATGTGAATATTTCTTTGCTCTGGTACATGTACTTTTACTTAAGTAACAGCATTGAGTACTTCTTCCACCACTGGTCTTGAGTAGCTGCATCATCTTACATCGTTAACACCTTTTAATTGAATAAACATTTGTATAGCATGCTAGTTTATGCTAGTTTATGCTAGTTTATGCTAGGTTATGCTAGTAGACAAGTCGTAGTCAAATACATAGTTTTGATGATTCGTTCCATATATCTTCCTGTATCGGCAAAACCCTCTCTTCATCTTTGTAGAATTTGAGGTCACCTTGACTCTACCTCTCCGCCTCGAATTCATTCACAAAGTCAAGAAGTTAAATCAATCTTTTTCCACGTTTGTCTAGTACGTGGGAGCACAGAGAACCAATTTACCATCTCGTCTCAGCCCGGCACATCAAAGTAAATACCCAAAACGCAGCCGCATATCCCTCCATCTTTCTCTTTTGTGATTGTGTACAAAAGGGCCAGCTGCCGACGGGACCGCTGGGTACAGGTAAATGGACAAAATGATCCAGTTTTGCTCATTACAGAGAGAAGAAGACGCTATGTTCCTGAGGGTGAAGCTTTAGCCAGGGCTGGTGTCGTCATGGTAACTGGGCAGCACTGGTGTCGCATGCAGGCTTGTTTTTTTTCCGCATTTATTTATTTGTTTATCTGTTTGTTTATCGTTTATCTCAAAGCAGGAGAGCCGTCTTCAAGAAAACGCTACCTCTACTCCCACTTTTTAGGCTTTTTTGAATGATTAATTAGGATTTAGGAAGTTTATTTCAAGTATGCAAAAGGAAATTAGGCTTTACATGTTGCCACTGTACAATCCAGCTCTGTATCTCTCCACCTAGACGCCATTTGTAGGACTTTTGACCTTCAAAAACATGTTTCACTGGTTTTGAATTGGTAATATTGCAACAAATCAGTGGTGTAAGGAGCTTTTTGTCTAATGTAAGATGCCATTTTCCATTACAATGATGTATAATGTGGCTTGAAGAAATAAAATACATTTCAGATCAGAAAACAGTGCAGTGATCTGGGTTCTCACAGTTTATATACTGTACATATGGAGAAAGACTTGACAGATACACAGATGGAACAGTAGATCTGCTTTAGCTCTCCCTGTCAGTGACACCCCACCGCTTCTCTCCTCCTCTCCACCGCTCCTCCCATCTCCATCTCTCCTCTCTATCTCTTCTCTCTACCTCTTCTCTGCTCCTCTCCACTTCTCTTCTTCTCTTGTTGCAGGCGTTGGTTTATTTATTTTCTGATTTGTTTATTTATTTGATCAATTTATACAGTATTCTCTCTCTCTCTCTCTCTCTCTCTCTCTCTCTCTCTCTCTCTCTCTCTCTCTCTCTCTCTCTCTCTCTCTCTCTCTCTCTCACACTCTCTCTCCTTGCACTTGCTCATTGCTCTCTCCATCAGGGACACTCCTCTCCTCTTTTTCACCCCACATCCTCTCCTCTTCCACTTCTCCTCTCCTTCTCCTCTTCTCATTTCCTGGTCTCCTCTCCTACACCTCCATCTCCTTCCCCTCCTCCTCTCCTCTCCTCCTTTCCTTCCCCCCTGCTCTAGCCCACCTCTCCCTTTATCCCCCTTTCCCCCTCTTCCCACCTATTTTTCTCCTCTCCGTCCCCCCCTCCTCTCCTCCTCTCCCTTGATCCCTTTTTCCCCCTCTCCTCCACCTCTCCTCTCTTCTTTCCTCTCCTCCTCTCCCTTTATCCCTCTTTCCCTCTCTCCTCTTCTCCCTTTATCCCTCTTTCTCTCCTCTCCTCCTCCCTCCTCTCCTCTCCTCTCCTCCCTTTCTTCCCCTCTTTCCCCCTCTTCTCCTCTTCTCTCTTTATCCCCCTCTCCTCCTCTCTTCTCCCTTTATCCCTCTTTCCCCCTCTCCCCCTCTCTTCCTCTTCTCTCTTTATCCCCCTCTCCTCCCGACCTCGTCCGATCACATTCTTCACACACAGCCTTATGAGTCATACCCATCACTTTCTGGCATCTGGAACAAAAGGGGCGGAGCTTAACCTTCTGCACGTGCTCAGTGGACGTTCAGAGAGAGACGTGCACTTTTCCATTTATAGATTTATACATAATGCAAAACGATGCTCTGATTCCACTGCAAAAACACATGTTTATGCACAGCGAAAAAAACGTTTATAGACGTGAATTCAAAATTTTAATTCAGATTCCAGTTTTACATTTATACATTTAACAACAGCACTTGGGTCTGATGAGTTATGACTTATACTTCAGAGGACATATAAATTACCACACGAGTCATTTGGTTTCAGTGTTGTTTTTTTTTATTTATCTCATTTAAAAATCAAAGAACTCAAATATTATAATCTGCAAAATGGACATTTCAGAGCTTTTAACCATGTCATAGTTGTTTCCCTCTTATTTACCCTCTGAAGTTGTTTTTGGAGTGATTCATGTTTGAGTAATCTTTAATCATTTATTTTTAAGACGCCATTTTGCTGCTCAATCCCAGTTTTCACGCCCACTGTGACGTCCGCACTTCGTTCTCCAGTTTTATTTTCTTAAACAAAATCATCATGTATATATAAATCGACATAGCTAACCTGCTAGACGCCATGTTCCAAACAGGAAGTGATCATGAGCGCTCTTCTGGCTCCATCGACTCTGGCTCCAATTCACTTTCTATTGAAAAACTGTGTCCCCTCTCTCTGTAACTGCTGCTGTCAGACAGATATGAACATGAATAACAGACAAATTAAGCGACTTCTTTCCCTGAGGTTGCTCCTGTAGCGTTAGCAATAGGTTTGATTGACAGCGTTGCTAAGCGCCCGCTCCCAGCTAAACCAGTGGTGCAGGCGGGAAGAGGCGTTACCTTCAACAGCCTCGCTCTGGATTGGCTCTTTGGTTGCCATGATACTCGCAGATTGAACTCGGCTCCAGATTCGCCGCTGTAACTGCTCTAGCCTTGATTAGCTTCATTTGACTGGAGCCAAACGCTGTGGGTGACGTCACACTCACTCAGTTACTTCTTTACAGAGTCTGTGATATGGACCCTTGTATTTTTCCATACAGATTCACATTAGCTGATCGCACATGTGTTTTCCTCGTCTGTGTAAGTGCTGTTTGGATCTGGCTCGTTTGCTCCTCATTATCAGTTAGATTATGGTCTTTAATCGCCCTTCAGTCTCTCCGATCTCAGATGAGCTCAGCGCGTTCCTGCTTTATCTAGGGCACCAGATGTCAAAAATCCTACAGCCTTTATGGGAAAAAAAAAAACGCTTCCTCTTCTCATCCGTAGCAGGAAAAAAAAATCTACATTGCAGTGTTTATTTCGAGTAATTTTGTCTGTTTCAGCTGTGTTTATTTAGAAGTTATGTGTGTACTGTTCTTCACTCCGAAATTAAAATGTTGTCTTTTTGATGCGAAGTACAATATATATCGAGTGTTTTTTGCAGATAAAGGTTCCACAGTATGGCATTAAATCAGACCTATTCTACAAAATGGACTTTTCAGAGCTTTTAACCATGTTAGTTGTTTCTTCTCATTGAGCCTCTGAGGTTGTTTTTCGAGTGTTTCATATTTGCATTTAATCTTTAATCGTTTATTTTCAAGACGCCATTTTGTCGATCAACCCCCGTTTTCACCTCCACCTGGACACGCCCACTGCGACGTACACACTTTGTTCTTTAATTTTATTTTCTTAATTGATGATACTTCTTGGATTCGGCAGCATTGTTGCGTATCATTTTGGTACAAATTTTATTAAAATCTACTGCTCGCTAGTGTGACGTGCAGCTGTCCATAGGGGGCGCCAACAGCTCCATGGCTCTTTATTGTGACGACATTTACGACGACGTCAGCTCCCATCAGACACCACAGTTTTCTAACATGGAAGTCAGCGGATTTGTTTCTTTTATTAAGTTGTTTTAGATGAATATTGTGATTTAAAATGTGGATCGTTATGTTATAATTTACACGAGTCCAAAGCCAAAAGTAACTGTATGAGAACCACCAAATGAAATGTAGCTGTACTAGAATATAGTTCCTCATAATTAGTATCATATCACTCTCCACAGGCTTCAGAATGATCAAAACTAGGACAGTTACCATAGCAGTTAACAATTTAAAGCAATTTTAGATGTTTTTTGAACGGTGAAAGGTCCTTAAAATGTAACATAACAGAAAACCCATGGAAATATTACACAAAATCAAACATTCTGAGCACGAGTCTTGTGTTTTCCAGTGCAGTGCTGCTCGATGAGTGATACGGAGGAGCGGCGGCGGAGCGGAGGAGGGGGCAGGCTGAAAGACGGCGGCTTACAGCATGTGTTCTTCAGGTACGGACCAGGTGACTTCCATTAAAGGGGCGGCCGGAGGAGCACGATACGGCCAAGTGATGAGTGACCCGCTGTCTACCGCCCCCTACAGCTGCTATATCAAAGCCCCCGTATGCGCTACACACACGCAGGTTTATGTGTCATGAGGGGACACTGTAGAGCTTAAAGAAGACGTACTGCGCTCGTAGCTTTAATCTGACACCCGTGGATCATTATGTTATAATTTACATGTTTTAAATCGCAGTACTGTGGTCCCTCGTTTAATGCGGGGGTCACGTTCTAAAAATAACCCGCAATAGGTGAAATCCATGAAGTATCAGCTTTTTTTTTTTGCATTTATTCTGTTTCTTGGCTGTAAAACTCCCTCACCACACACTTTATACACTTTTTCCACACAGGCATTAACATTTTCTCACATTTCTCTCTTGTTTAAACTCTCTCAAAGTTCAAACCTTTGTAGGGTTTTGTCAGGGAGAAAACTTGCAAACATACAGCACTTAAGAGTCACACTGCGATCCAACATTTATGTAAATTTGTCTGACACATTCTGTACTGTACAGGAGACACGGAGGAGACTGATGGACAATGGTCTACAGTCCCTCAGCCAATCAGGACGCTGTAAAAAAGCCTGAAAAATTGCACCAAAAAAAATCTGCGAAACTGCGAAAGATGAACCGCGATATAGTGAGGGACAACTGTACACGTTTAAACGACTTCACTGTAAACATCAGCTCCAACAGAGAGCCATGGAGCTGTCAGCGCCCCCTATGGATAGCTGCATATCACACTAGTGCATGGCTGATTAAAAAAAAAAAAAAAAATTTCATTTGAAACAAAATGACTACACAACACTGCTGAATCCTACGAGTATCATCAATTAAGAAAATAAAACTGAAGAACTATTATAATGACTGACAAGGAGACCAAAGATACAGAACTCAGGTAACAGTTCAACAGTGTTTATTTACAGATTGTAATTTGCAAATGAAGGTAGATGGATCAGACAGTTGAGAGCGGGTGTTTGCAGCAGTCCTTGAGAGGATCGTGGGCAGCGGGGTCAGAGACGAGGTAATCCGTACCGGTCGAAGTGAACTGGGTCGGAGGGTGTGAGGTTCGTACCGGTCGTGGAGAGCTGGGTCTGAGGCAGAGGAGCTGAGCGGGTCCAGGGAGCGGGATCTGATGAGGAGCAAAAAACGTCCAACTTAGTGAAAAGTAACAAATGCAAAACAAGAGACTGAGCCGAGCTGTACCACAGTGGATACGCAGACGATCTGGGGCTGAGTGTCAGCTCCTCGGTCCCTTTGTCCTCCCCAGGTGTAGCTTGATTAGAGATTAGTTGCAGGTGTGCATGGGAGGAGCCTAAATCTCCGCCCAGATCCAGGCTCTGACACAGAAGGGACGGGAAAAACAGCACAGAACACAAGGCAGGCTGGGATCTTGACAAGAACGAAGTCAGAGCAGAGGATATGTACCGGTGGCGTCTTGAAAATGAGCGATTAAAGATTACTCAAACATGAATCACTACAAATACAACTTCAGAGGGTCAATGAGAAGGAAACAACTATTACATGGCTCTGAAAAGTCCATTTTGCAGTCCTTATTTCCAGAAATTTGACTAGAGCTAATGGTGCATTGAAGGCAACTAACTGGGAAATAACCTATTGTCCACTGCCTCTTTTACTCTTTAGCATCCATGCTTATATAATTGAAACAACATTATTACACAGACCACAAAACAGCATAATATGGGCTCTTTAAATGATTATTCAATTCTTCAATTCTTACTGTGTTGAAAATGCCAGTTCACCCATTTTAATTTCAACAAATAAGCGTTTATTCTCTAAGTACCCACATTTTAAAGTACATTTCCAGCGCCGCCGCCCCTCCCATCTGCTCCCTCTCCTCTCATTTTGACCTTCACTTTGACATTCCCATTCTTCCCTCGCCTGTTTACAAGTTCTGTGTCAAAATTCACATAGGAACATTTTAGCGTTTTCGTGTGCTAATATAATCCTCAATCCTAAATGTAGATTAATGCACTGACGGGGGTTTTTGCATTTTAATCACAGCTGGATTTCCTGTGAGACGATGCTCTGTGTATGTAGGTCACCTTGGGCTTGGTACAGTAGTGCAATTTCCCCATCCCCATGTTAAAATCAAATTAGTGAAGGCATCGTCACATGTTAACCCTGATTTTTACTGTCTTAAATAAGTCTTAAAGGGCCCATATTATGCTGTTTTCTGATCTATGCTATTATAATGTTGTTTCCTGGAGTTGTGTTTTGTTTCTTTCACACATGTTTAACACAGAAACCCTGCATATTTAGGCTGAGTTCTTCCTCTTTTCCACCTTGTGATGTCATGTGGTACAACAGGAAGTGCTCCACTGTGTTTTTAAACTCTATACGCCTTCACTAGAATCATTTGGATGATTTCAGCTAACCTTTGTTGAGCTAAAGGTAAAAAGTAGCTCTTAACTTAAAAACTACCTCTTCATGACATCACAAGGTGGAACAGAGCATTTTGAGCTTTGGAGATGAAGACAGACTAATAATAGTTACTCAAACGTGTGAATGAAACGAAACTCCAGGTCTGTTTTGAGGAGGTAAAGACATTATAACACAACTTCAAGTTCATAAGAGTAATTTTGTGCAATATAAGACATTAAATATTTGAGAAAAGTTAATAAAATGAACTGTTTAAATCTGTACTATATAACTTTTCTGGTGAGAGGGTCTGCCACCTGCTTGTCTCTAGGAAAATGTTATCTAGAATGTTCCACCTTATTGTATTAAACTAATGTATTTATTTAATAGGCTGTGTGCACAACAGCGCCCAGCAACCTCACTGTTAGCGTCTCTACTTCCTGTACAGTTTCATCTCTATGAGGTTTTTGCCGAGTCAGAATTTCTAATATGCAACTTGGATATACTTTAAAAAAAAAACATGCACAAACACTAAAATTATTTTTAACGCTAAATTTTCAATGGGTGAGTGAGTGGTAGAAAGGCAGTTCTTCCATTAAAACAAAATATGAATGAACAGCATTGAGAGTATAAATCTAAATAAATCTTTTTTGGGCGACTATGTAAATTTGTCTGACACATTCTGTACTGTACAGGAGACACGGCACGGAGGAGACTGATGGACAATGGTCTACAGTCCCTCAGCCAATCAGGACGCAGAACACAATGGTCTACAGTCCCTCAGCCAATCAGGACGCAGAATACAATGGTCTACAGTCCCTCAGCCAATCAGGTGAACTGCGTTACAGCGAGGGACAACTCAATATATTTATTTCACTGCGCTAACATAATGCTCCAATTAAATGCAAATGGATACACAGAATGCTTTTTTTTTAAACTTATTTTGCATTTTAATCACAGGTGTATATCCTAATGAGACAATGCTGCGGTATAAGTACTACATGTAGGTCACCTTGAGCTTGCGGTCTGGAACATTGTACATGTAAAATCGTGTTGTGCTGTCGTAGCAACACGTCCAAACCATCTGTATCCACATCTCACTGTATTAAATGAACTAATGAGGTGTGGAACAGCTTGTTAAAGTCACTGATTGTAAAGAATAGTGAAGGGGAGGGGGGAGTGGTTTCTATAAAATAACATTAGCGCGTGTAACTGTGGGCCATTTTGCGAGCAATGTGCAAATGTAATACAGCTTAATGAGAAAGGAGCCCGAGTGTGTGACAAGATGTGTGAGAAATACTGCCTGTAATCAGGGCTGGGAAGTAACTGAATGCATGTACCGGGAATACGTGTTCTGAATACTAATTTTGTGTACTTGTGTGGATTCTGGTGCAGGTACTTTTTCAGTTACTGCAGTTACTTTTCTCAAATCTAACAAATACGTGGTGGTACTTGAACGCACAATTTAGGCTTCAAAATGGCAGAAATCAGTGAGAAAAATACAAAACCCGGCAATTGTCTTGAGGCAGGCGTGAGTTTTGCTCTTTCTTTAATTAGTAAAAGGAAAAACATAAGCAGAGAAACAGACATAAAGCTGTTTTTAATCCTGTGTTGCGGCTTTACACTATAATTTTAATGCAACTCAGTGTAAAAGTATTGTAAGTGTTGAGAATGCAGTACTCCAAACAAATACATTTTAATGACGGTATTCAGTATTCTGTAACTAAATACTGTACATTCAAAGTATTCTTCTCATCACTGCCTGCAATAGTGGTTATCAAACTGTGGGGTGCGGACCAGCGGTGTTACAAAAGTGATCTTAGAGTCTTATGCAGGTCCATTTAACAGATATATGTAATAAATATTTCCCTCTGGTTTGTTCTGTTTTAGTCGATCTGTATGTACGTTCTGTAGTTTTTGTTTAGACCGGATTAAGTCCTGGTTAAGTCTTGCTTTTGTCCAGCCATCTCCAAATTCTCTGGTGACCTACATTTACAAAACAAATATGCCAGAGAGCTACTAATTCCAGTGTTTGCAAGAAATTGAGCAAATATAAGAGGCACAGTAAGCCTTAGATGGGCAGTTAGATGTCTATAAAACATAAACCATTATGCATTTATTAGTGCACAAAGTTAGGCATCAAAAACCTACATTTACACTGATAATCGGCATTTAATTAACCACATTTGAGCATAATACGTATACCGAGAGCTACTGCTACACGTTGGAGACCCCTGGTTTACTCCTTAAACCTGGTTTAGTTTTTGTAAAGTATATAAGTTTGTGTATTCCTTGTACTCGTTAAAGGGCCTGTATTACACTATTTTCTGATCTGTTTTAATGTTGTTTCCTCATCACAAACAGACCTGGAGTTGAGTTTTGTTTCATTCACATGTTTAACACACAAACTCTGCATATTTAAGCTGAGTTCTTCTCTCAAACTGAAAACACTCTGTTCCACCTTGTGATGTCATCAAGTGGTAATACAGTAAGTGCTCCTACTGTGTTTTTAAACTCCGTACACCTTCACCTTAGAATCATTTGGATAATTTCAGCCCTGGAATTGTCAATCTTTACTAAACAAAAGGTAAAAAGTAGATGTTAACTTGAAATCTACCACTTCATGACATCACAAGGTGGAACAGAGCATTTTGAGCTTTGAAAATGTAGACAGACTAATAATAAAAACACAGCTCCAGGTCTGTTTTTGATGAAGAAACAGTATTATAACATGATATAAACCTCACAAGAGTCCATTTTGTGTAATATAGGACCTTTAGCTTAACCCTGATAATGTAATACTTTGTGACGCTAAAGTGATGATTTTGTTTTGTCTATTTTGCAAAACCCAATTCCTTCACTGTGTTTTGTTCCTCTCGTTTCTCCAAAAACTATTTCCGCACCAACAGATATTTACTTGCACATGTTTGATAGATTCCAAAAATACTGGCTGATTATTGTAAAGGAGGCGATCCAAAAACAACACTGAGTAATTCTTTTTTGGCAATATCCTCCATCTTGTAAGACGAGTTTTCTGTCTAAGTGCTTCCAGCGTACAGCACACCAAATACCCCTCCTCTACTGCTCTCTCTCTTCCTCCCTCTCTCTGTCTCTTTCTCTTCTTCCATCTTCCCCTCCCTCCTTTCTTTTCTCCTTCCTTTCTCCTTCTTCTTTCTCTTGCTCTTTCTCTCTCTCTTCCCCTTCATTCCCCCTCTTTTTCTCCATTCTCCTTCTCTAATATATACCTTTCTTTCTGCTTTTCTCTTCACCTCTCCCTTCTCTCACTCCCTCCCTCTCTTCCTCCCGCCCCGCTCCTTTTTCCTCTTTCTTTCTCTCTCTTCTCCTCATTCTCCCTCTCTAATATATACCCTTTTTTCTCCTTTTCTCTTCACCTCTCCTTTCCCTCACTCTCTCTCCCTCCCTCACCTCTTCTTCCTCCTCTCCTCTCTCTTCCCCTCATTCTCCTTTCTCTCTCTATCACCCTGTCCCTCCTTTCTCCATTTCCCCATCACTTTCTCTCTCCTTTTCTCTTCTTCCTTCTTCCATTTCCCATATTCTTCACCTCCCTTCCTTTTTCACTCTCCCTTTCTCCTTTCTTCCCTCCCTTCCACTCTCTCTCCTCCCCTCTCTCTCTCCTCCCCTCTCTCTCTCTTCCCCTCACTCCCCCTTTCTCTCTCTACCACCCTCTCCCTCCTTCCCTCTATACCTTTCTCTCTCCTTTTCGCTTCTTCTATCTCCAATATTCTTCACCTCCCTTCCCCCTTTTCACTTTCTTCCTTCTCTCACTCTCTGTCTCCTCCTCTCCCCACCCTTCTCCTTCCTCCTCTCCCTCTCTCTTCCTCTCTCCCTCATTCCCGCTCTTTCTCTCTCTATCACCCTCTGCCTTTTTTCTCCATTCTATCCCTCTCTAATATATGCCTTTTTTCTTTCTCTCCCTTCTCCTTCTTTTCTTCTTCTTCTTCTTCCCATATTCTCTCCCTTCTCTCTCCTCTCTCTCTCTCTCTCTCTCTCCTCTCTCTCCCTCTCTCTCGTTCTTTCTCCCTTCCTCCCTCATCCCCCTATTTTCTTTCCCCTCCTTCCCTCTCTCTATGTACCTTCCTCTAATTTTCCCTTCTTCCATTTTCTATCTCCCATATTCTTCACCTCCATTCCTTCTCTCTTCATTTCTCCCTCACTCCCATCTTCTTCCTCCTCTCTCTCTTTCTCTCTCTTCCCCTCATTCACCCTCTTTCTCTCTCTATCACCCTCTCCATTCTGTCTTTCCTCTCCTTTTTTCTTTTTTTCACCTCCCATATTCTTCCCCTCCCTCCTTTCTCTCTCTCCCTTCATTTCTCCTTTCCTCTCTCACTCTCTCCCCTTCCCTTCATTCCCCCTCTTTCTCTCTCGATCAGCCCCTCTCTAATATATATCTTTCTCTTTCCTTTTCTTCTATTCCATCTTGCGTATTCTTCCCCTCCCTCCTCTCACTCCCTCCTTCCCTCTATCACCCCTCTCTCACTCTTCCTCCCTCCTCCCTCCGTCGCTGTGTATGAGTCATCACGAGCAGCATGTGATGGGGTCTCTTAATACACGAGCACACACGGTTATTTTCTCCTGCCAGGGGCTTCCCTTCATCCCTCCATCCCTCCATCCCTCCATATCCATCCCTCCCTCTATCATCCCTCACTCCGTTCCCAGCAGTGCGAGAATCCCTGACAAGCATACAGAATAAGGAGAAGACTACTCGACATGTACCAGTGTGTAGAGTGTACTGTTGCCATAGCGATTAACAATTTACAACACAATCTTTTTTTATCTTTTGAATGGCGAAACGAACATGAATTGATTTGAATTACAGATGAAAAAGATGATGGTGGTGGGACATCCGTTTTGCTCGTTATGAGTCACTCCCGAGTCTTTTTCTCTGGTTACACTGAAAGAGATGGTTTCTAAGTGGGTTTCCATGGTGATTTTAATGCCGCACTATGGAACACACCTGACAACAGCATCTCCTGGGACAAAATGTGTTGAAGATGCTAGACCAGCTGCAGAGGATGCACTAGCACTGGTTAGAGATGCATTGATCCAGCTTTTTCATTTCCGATACTTAATATTGATACCTTGGTTTTTAGTATATGTCAGTACACGATATTAACCAATTATACTAGCATGACTGAAACTGATGATTTATTTCTGTCAAAACAATTGCTCCAAAACTGATCCAACTGTGTTTTATGCAGCAAGTAACTGTTGAACAGCTTTGTAGGAATAAAAGTTCATCTCACGAAATGTCGTTAGGTCAACATGAAGGTAATGCCCCTTCCCGCCCGCAACACTGGTTTAGCATGGAGCAAGTGCTTAGCAACGCTGTCAATCAAACTTGTTGCTAACGCTAGCAGGAGTGACCTCGGGGAAAGAAGGTGCCTAATTTATCTTGGGCGAAATAGCTAAATAAAAACACCAGGATCATGTAGAACGGGTTAATACGAACATTTTAAGACCAAAATGACTGCAGCGTAAAGTGAATTGGAGCCAGAGTCGAGTCCATTTCTATATACAGTCTATGATTGTAACATAAACATCTTCGTCATTGTGTTTAGTGCTTCTGTAATTAATTAAAATCAGTGATATGAATCTCCACTGGCAGAGAAACAACGAGGAAAAGTTTGAATAAATGCGTCTCAAATCATAAGTCAAGATTACCACTCTGAGCCGAACTCATTGTGAAGAATGTGATGTTTTGCAGTGCAGCAGCTGTGACCGGAGAGTGAGAATGTGTGTGTGTGATTCTCAGAGCCACCAGCGTTTGATGAAGATGAGTCATCGTCACGGAGACCCCGAGGAAGACTGGCAGTGCGGTGGTGATTCATCCTGGAAAAAAAAGGGAAAAGTCTGTGTATTCCCTCTCATATCAAGTGAGTATATATTTGACTATGAGCAATGTGGGTCCAACCAGAAACTTCACAGCCAATTTGTTGCTTTGATTTTGTTCCTAATTCGTCAAACAAGAGACATTTAGCTTTCAAAAGTCTATGTTTAACCACAAATTGCATCAAATAGCCCGTATAATGTAGTAATAAAGTAGTGTGCATACGTCATTAACTGCTGGTCACCGCTAACGCTATCTTAGCCTAGCCTAGCATCTTACCCTCAATCTCGTCCACTTTCTGTCGCTCTCACTGTATAAAGAAGTGGACTAAGTGAGTGTGACTTTACCCACAGTGTTCGGCTCCCGTCACATGAAGCTCATTGAGGCTAGCAGTTATAGCGGCTAATCTGGAGCCGATTTCCATATTCGGAATTACGACTGTGAGTATCATAGCAACCAAAGAGCCAATCCACAGCGAGGTTGTTGAAGGTAACGCCCCTTCCCACCCACATCGCTCGTTTAGCAGGGAGCAGGCACTTAGCAACACTGTCAATCAAACCAATGCTAACGCTAGCGGGAGTGAGCTCGGGGGAAGAGGCTCCTGATTTGTCTGTTATTAATGTTCATATTTTGATTTGCAGAAGTGGTGAAATAAAAACACCAGGATCATGTAGAGCGGATTGAACATTTTAAGACCAAAATTATGAGCCTAACAGCAGCAATTACGCAGGGAGGGGCAACAGTTTTTCAATAGAAAGTGAAATGAAGTCGATGGAAGCTAGCAGGTTAGCTATGTCCATTATATATACAGTTTATGTTCTCAGCTCATTTGTGGTTCAGCGTATAATCTGAGGGACTTCTGTCGGTGCATTTTTTGCCTTATGCTCATTTTCAAGCACGTTTTTTTGTATTTTGGCTAAACAAATGACAGTATATATCCGTCTTTACAGCTAGCAAGGATCAGATTGGTCAAAAATAGGGACATCTGTGACATGTCTTGTATAAAACTGCGACAGATTTCTGGTTTTGTATAAATCAGCTGAGACAGGGGACACAGGGCTCAAAACTGGGACTGTCCCGGGTCAATAGAGACGTCTGGTCACCTTCGTAGTCATATATGTTGAGTTATTGTGTACGTCTCAGTGTTTTATTGCTCTTGAAGTGTTTTGCTGTGGAAGGCTAATATTCATTCTCTCTGTCACACGGTTCATATACTGCCAAAGGTGCCCTGTATAGATGGAGCTTGAGTCTTTTCACATTGTTGACATGGAATTACCCCAGAAATGTAAAAGGATCCGTCTTCTGATGTTAAAATGCAGCAGGCCGTGATAGCATTAGGTCGAGCATGTAGCCTACAGATGTTTATATACATTTGAACTGTTGGACCGCTTTCATCTTTTCCAGTATTACAAGTTTTTCATATAAAAAATAAGGCATTTTATGTGTAAAAACATCAAAAATATACAATTCCAAACAGAAATATGAAAATAGCCAGGTTTAAATTTCTTTCTTCACGTTGTTTGAAAGTTTAAGAAAACTCTCGCACACCGTCTCTCTCTTGATTCAATTTTATTCTTACGTTTCTCTGACCTTCCTCAGGTATGAGGACAGCCCCTTCCTCCATTTATTTTGGAAAACTGTACATTCTTATTTAACTAAAATGTTAAACAAAGATTTTTGTTTTTCCCCACTTATCTTTTTAATTAATGATTTTTCAAAATTACTAAATTGGTCCTTTTTTCACAAAAAGATACTACTGGCAGGATTGACAGCAGCGAAAAAACTTCTGGCCCTTTGCTGGCAAACATCCAACAACTTGACTCCGAGTCACTGGATCAATACCTTTCTTTATATCATTAACATGGAAATATCAGGAGCTAAAATGCACAGAGCCAAAACAAAAACTATCTCATTATGGAGTAAAACCTTATTAGAACTGGATAATCTCAAATTTAAAAAAAAAAAAAAGAAAGATTTGTGTGTGTGTGTATATAGTATGTATAGTAATGTATAGGGGGGCATATAAATACATAGTGTGCAAGTATATATGTGTTTTATGGTATAGGTGTGTGTATATGTATGTATGCGTACATGCATGCGAGTTTGTCTTTAGTTATGTATTTTGTAAGTGTACGTGCGCATACACACAAACAAATATGTATGTATATATGTAGGATATTTTGTTTTTCTTGTCCTGTTTTTTTTTTTATTATACAAACAATAAAAATTTGATCACAAAAAAAGGACAGCCCCTTCCACTCCCCTTATATAATTTAAGGGACTGCCCCCTTCAGTTTAATCAACCAATCACAATAGTGAAAAAACATACATTTAAGATTAGATCCCAAATATACCCGCAAAATTGTGCATAATTCACTGTACAAATGTCTTTTGTGAGTTAAAACGCATGGATAAAAGCTAGAAAAATATAAAGATTATTATCACTGGGAAAAACATCTCTCTCATAGCTCAGAGGGAGGGCAAACAAGTAGCACACTATATTACAACATCATAGCTTTACATTAAACAATAGTTCATCATTTAAGTCTTTTGGACTAAGATTCTTCATTTTGTTGACATGTTAGATACTAAAACATACACAGGCTGGATTTTGGATCTTATTTAATGTTTGAATAAACTAGATCTGACTGAAAATGTGCCTAAAAATTCAAATTCCGCTTCATATTTTGGAGTTAAAACGTTCATAAATCAGATTTGGAATTAGATATCAAAAAAATCCTTTCGGTACATTTCGTCAAAATCTTGTTACGTCCAAGACTGTAAAGTTTGGTGTGTGTAGGTGCTACTTTAAGGGCTGATCCTTACATCCCTTTGGGGGAAAATGCATTTTGAGAAAATCTTTGAAATTACACTGTCTCATAAAACTCTATGGAGGCAGGTTGATTAAATTAAATATTAAAACATCTTTCAGTGCAGAGTGGACCATTTTCCCCATGAAAGATTATAGACTAAGAGACCAAACTGACCAAAAAACATAAAAATTAGAGCGAAAAAGAAGAGTTTTGGTTGTAGTGTCTCCCCTTAAGACTAATTAAAGTGCAGTTATTGCGTTACACTTAACACAATGCTATTCTGTACCACATCTGTGAACATGCTCATTTGCTTGATAAATTCCCATAGACAGTATTTACTTAATGACTTTAGCACTGAGCTCGTTGTTGTGCTAGCTCCTGCGTAGCTGAGGCAGTCGTGTGCATAATAAGTTCGATGCCAGAGGGAACGGTTGACTCCATTAATCCGGGAAAAGCTCTCGCTCCATCTTCCCCTCTCCAATACTCTCTCTTATCACCAGGCTGAGGGATGCAACCGAACCACGCGGCCATTACTTTTGTCTACTACTATTATTGTCTCCCCCAAATTTAAGTGAGTTTGGGATCACAAATGGGCAGTTTTCAAAGTAGAGATGGTGTTTTGCACTTGGGGGAACATAATTGAATATATAGCAATGGTTATGCAGTTGGAATTTAAAAAAAATCATGGTTGTTGACATGTTGTTGGTGCAAAGAGGGTTTTTTTCACATTTTTATATAGCGCTTTCCCACCTGTCAAGGCTCTCGAAGCACTTTACATCAAGGAACCACTCACACATTCACATAAATATTCATACACCACAGACACTTTGGGTAAGGCGGGTTAAGTGTCTTAAGGACGAGAGCGGGATTCGAACCGCCAACATTCGGAACAGTGGACAAACACTAAAATTATAATTAACGCTAAATTATAAATTATCAGCGGGTGAGTGATAGAGAGGCAGTTCTTCCATTAAACCAATATATGAACGAGCTGTGTTGAGAGTATAAATCTATGAACGTAACTGCAAGATGAGCTGGAATAAAATCAAAATGGCGATTTCGATTGGTCGCTATTAGCAACCTGCGTGGTAATATGCAGCAGCGTCTTTCATATAGAACCAAATGGTAAATAGTCACATTATTATATAGTACTTTTCCACCTTCAAGTCACTCAAAGCGCTTTACATCACATCATTCACACACACGTTCATACACCAGTGCACACAGACCTATGTATCTCTGTCCAGTGTCTTATCTTTAAATATTTGTTCATTTTATTTCAACCGATCTGGAGTCAGGCTGTCAGTCAAGGTACATTGTGAGAAATTTTAAGAGCACTACTTTTCCACTACAATTTCACAAATCTATTTCTTGCTCATCATTTTCAAGATTTCTGGATTTTTATTCAAGTTTCATATAAAAAAAATATTCAGGAACCAAAAAACAAAATGTATCAGGACCTGAGTCAAAATGTAAAACTGAACAGAAAGTGCAGAGCTTCTCATAATACTGGGTGAATACAGTTTCAACACATCCACAGTCCTTTACTGCATCATTCACTCACTCCACTCGCTGAAGTGAGGCTGCCAATCTGCACCATCATCCCACTACCACCAACACTGACACATCGCATTCATTCTAGGCAATGTGGGGGAAGTGCCTTGCTTAAGGACACAACAATAGTTTGAACTAAAGATACTGCTGACCCACTGTGGTCTCCCAACCAAGAACTGACCAGGCCCCGCCCTGTTCAGCTCCAACGGTCAGACAAGATCAGGTGGTCTGGGCTCCATGTAACTCACCCAACAGAACATTAAGTTGACAAAATAGTTTTGGAGTTTTATTTTATTTACTGTCCATTTTATTTATGTACACAGACTATTTAAAACATTTTCAAATGTAATTATGTGTTTTATTTTTAAATATATGTGTTTTTATTTAATATGGACATTTTCCAACATTATAAACCTGCACAGAGCTGTCGTTGCCATGACGCAGATCTTTCAGTTTGAACCAAACCTTTGTCACAGACGCAGCTCATAACGAGACAGCACTTCAGCAAACACTTTGAATCTCTCTACTCCACTGCTCTCGCACCATCAGACGGCTGTACGCCGTGGCACAGTTACTTGGACGGCCCGTGGACATCACAGAGTCCACTCGCTACAGAGCTCCTGCCCCGTTTTCGTCATCAGAGTTTCGGTTGGGGACTTGTGGGTAGAAGTGCGAGGGCCCAACAGGAGCGAGATTAAGACCCGGCCCTGTGCCATGGCCCTGAACCTACTGGAGAGGCACCCACCCTAATGGCTACGCCAATGTCCCGCGCTCCAGCCATCCAGACTTCAGTCTGGACAAAGACCCGTGCACTCGCCTGTCTGAGCTGCTCGTGGCCTGGAAACGCCAGAGTCCACTTCACAAGAGCCTTCCGTGGGCCAGTCCCCTGAAGGGACTCCAGTGAGGGCAGGCTCAGGAGAAGGCTGTGATACACTTTCAAATTTGGCCACAAGTCCAGAGGCTCCACAGCAAACTCCAGACCAGAAGAACCAAGAAGAGAGTCACAGTCCACAGGCCACAGCTGAGAACAACCAGGAGAACCAGCCCCTGAACAGCTCAAGTAGCAATGATTTTTCAGAGGAAACATCACAGGAGAGACATGGTCACAGCTCTCATGGACCTGTCAAAGATGACTCCACTCAAGCTCCAGAGACACTTGAACTTTCTGAGGTGGAACTGGAGGAAGAGGGTGGACAGATAGATCCAGAGCAAGAGGAGCCCAAGTTTCAATGGAGACCAAAAAGAGGACTGCAGAGAGACGACACCCACTGAAGCTACTGCGCTCATGTGTTCTTTAGGAGGACTCACTGAGTGGACACTTCAACTTTATTCAAAATGCATTTAAAGTTAGTTTAATACAATAAGGTGGAACATTCTAGATAACATTTTCCTAGAGACACCAGAAAAGTTATATAGTACAGATTTAAACAGTTCATTTTATTAACTTTTCTCAAATATTTAATGTCCTATATTGCACACAATTTACTCTTGTGAGCTTTAAGTCATGTTATAATGTCTTTACCTCCTCAAAAACAGACCTGGAGTTGGGTTTTGTTTCATTCGCACATGTTTGAGTAATTCTTTATTATTAGTCTGTAACATCTCCAAAGCTCAAAATGCTCTGTTTCACCTTGTGATGTCATGAAGTGGTAGTTTTCAAGTTAAGAGCTACTTTTTACCTTTAGCTTAATAGAGGTTAGCTGAAATCATCCAAAAGATTCTAGTGAAGGTGTGTGGAGTTTAAAAGCACAGTGCAGCACTTCCTGTATTACCACATGATGACATCACAAGGTGGAATAGAGTGTTTTCAGTTTGAGAGAAGAGCCTAAATCTGCAGGGTTTGTGTGTTAAACATGTGTGAATGAAACAAAACACAACTCCAGGTCTGTTTGTGATGAGGAAACAACATTATAACATAGATCACAAAATATCATAATATGGGCCCTTTAATGCTTATGGACGTGTTTAGAATATAGCGCCCTTAGTCGTTTTATATCTATTTTATACGCTCCACATAAACCACACACCTCCAGTTTAACAGATGTAATAAACTGTAAAAATATGCACCCGGATTTGTTGTAGCCCCCGAGCCTGTTTATTCCACTTGGGGAGCGTTCATAAAAGACTGTGTTTCACTCCCAGAACAGGGCCAAAGGCAAAAGCACAACTCCAAATCCCAGTCCAAGTGAGCCTCCTCGTTTCTGATTAGATTTGACTTCATGGTAAGAGAACGACTTAAACGTTTTATCTGTGAAATATTAGCTGCGTTTATTTTGGTGCTGTACTGTAGACCACACTCTTGTTTATGCTGAACGGGCTCTGCAGCTGTTCTGTTTTATGAAACCAACCAGGAAGATGTTAGCGGAATTAAATGGATGCAGGAGAACGTATAGCTTTAGAGACGGGATGCATAGATGATCTTTCAGTTCCTATTCTGACATTTTAGCTTTAGGCATCTGCTGCTACTCGATATCAACCGATACCAGTGTAGAGACAGAACAGCATTTATTTTACTTTACAGAAATAAAATAAGACCAAACCATAGACCGTAATGTAATTGGACATAGCTAACCTGCTAACCGCTGCGTTCCAAACAGGAAGTGATCATGGGCACGCTTCCGGCTTCATCGACTCTAGCTCCAATTCACTTTCTATTGAAAAACTGTGGCGCTTTTCTCTGTAACGGCTGTTGTCAGACTTGAAATGTTCGTATTAACCCTCTACATGATCCTGGTGTTTTTATTTCGTCGCCTTCTTTCACCGAGGTCGCTCCAGCTAGCGTTAGCAACAGGTTTGATTGACAGCATTGCTAAGCGGAAGCAGGAAGGGGCGTTACCTTCAACTGCCTCTCCCCGGGTTGGCTTTTTGGTTGCTATGATACTCGCAGTGAATTCCTAATATACAAATTTGCCGCTATAATTGCTAGCCTCGATTAGCTTCATGTGATATTTAACAGTAAAATTATAAGGCTGTATAAATAAAAGTTCAAACATTATGAAGCATTCTGCACCGACTACAACCAGGAAATAGTGTTAAAACATCAAAAAATTATATTCCCAACCAGGATATCGGCTGAACCAGTATTTGGGAGCCCAAAGCACAAAAAACACATTAGTTTGACATTTTTATTTCTCTTTTTCATCTTCTCTTTGGCATTTAAATCATTAATAAAGAAAATCTGCTGCATTTCACTTTGTAGTTAGGTATATTATGTTAGTTAGTACAGTAACGTATTGGTAATGCCTTGGTTTTATGTCAGATGCCCTCCCTGACTTTTATACTTAAAGCCAACAAATAAATACAACATGTATTTAGAGTGATATAGTTATAGATGTTTTTGGAGACTTTCTGACCACGAAACCTGAACTTGTGCAGTTTTCTAGCAGCGATTCATGGACTATAAACCAGGACTAAACCGGGACTAAACCAGATCTTAACCGAGACTAAACCAGGACTAAACCAGGACTAAACCAGGACTAAACCAGGACTAAACAAGGACTAAACAAGGACTAAACCAGGACTGAACCAGGACTCTACCAACGAGAGGACTGAACAGAGACTAAACCAGGACTGAACCAGATCTGAACGAGGACTAAACAGGGACTAAACAGGGACTAAACAGGGACTAAACAGGGACTAAACAGGGACTAAACCAGGACTAAACCAGGACTAAACCAGGACTAAACCAGGACTAAACCAGGACTAAACCAGGACTAAACCAGGACTGAATCAGGACTGAATCAGATCTGAACGAGGACTAAACCGGGACTGAACCGGGACTGAACCAGGACTAACAAAGAACTCCTCACCAGAATATACTGCAGTAATATTTTGTTAACTCAGATGCTCAAAGTCCCTCATTTTTGTGCATGATTCATTCGCTCCAAACACGTACTGACCAGACTCAGCCCTGCTCTGCTCTCGAGCTCAGACGAGATCGAGTTTGAGTGACATTTTTCCTCTTTTTTCTCTTATATTTGACTCCCGGCATTAAGTCGTACACATACTTAAGTGTTGAACTGTGCCCCTCGGTGCCTTTAACAAACTCTTCTTACGTCTCTTAACGCTCATAACATATTACAGGAGTTTTATTCCTCTCCCCTCTGCACTGCGCTACATTCATTACCAGTCATATAAAAACCTCTAGAAGAGTTATGGCTAAACAGTGCAGAGGAGGAGGCGAGTGCAGAGGAGCGCGCCGCCCCTTTAAGAAGCCGTCCTCTATCTCTTTACATTACGATGATTGATCAGGAAGTGGTAATGCTGCGCTCGTGATGAGGCAGTTATCTCCCGGAGACAAAGAGCGCAGCATAAATCTTCTCTGTGATGAAGACGCTGTGCTGCTGTGTGTGTGTGTGTGTGTGTGTGTGTGTGTGTGTGTGTGTGTGCATGTGTGTGCACGTGTACATGTCTGTGTGTGTATGTGCGTGTTTGTTTGTGTGTCTGTATCTCTATCTGCATATGTGTGTGTGCATGTGTTTGTGTATGTATGTGTGTGTGTTTGTGTATGTATGTGTGTGTGTGTGTGTGTGCTTGTGTATGAATGTGTGCGTGTTTGTGTATGTATGTGTGTGTGTTTGTGTATGTATGTGTGTGTGCGTCTGTGTGTGTCTCTGTGTGTGTGTGTCTCTGTGTGTATGTATGTGTGTGTGCTTGTGTATGTATGTGTGTGTGCTTGTGTATGTATGTGTGTGTGCGTCTGTGTGTGTCTCTGAGTGTCTGTGTCTCTGTGTCTGTGTGTGTGTGTGTGTGTGTGTGTGTGTGTGTGTGTGTGTGTGTGTGTCTGTCTGTCTGTCTGTGTGTGTGTCCCTTTGTCTGTGTGTGTCTGTATATCTGTGTGTGTGTGTGTCTCTGTGTCTCTATGTGTGTCTGTGTGTGTGTCTTTTTGTCTGTCTGTCTTTACCCCTGTGTGTGTCTTAATCCACTTTTTACTACTGCATACATACTTTTCTTTCAGTAGCTCGACTCCGGAGTGTGAATGAGTCATACTCTGCTAATCAACTTTGGTGATTCATACAGCAAAGACAAAAGGCTCTATATATGGCATGTTTTCATTCTCAGTCCAGTCAGAACCACAAACTTTGACAAAACTTTACGAAGACGAGCCGGTCTGTAGCCGTGCCCTGTCTGCCTGATTTCAGAGGGCGTGATTGACAGGCAGATTAACCAATCAGAGAGAGGCATGGTATGTTTGTGTCAAAAACAAACATTCCACCATTTTTACAGTTTGAACAAAAGGACGTCATTGTTGTTATTATGAATAATCTTGCATGACGCCTAAATCACTCTTTTTGTTCCTCCCGGGCCCTCACGGGGTTTAGGTCTGAGGATGGAGACATACATGATGTACGCTTCACCTTAAAAGTTACATATTGCACCTTTAATGATGCCATACTGTTAAATGACCAGCTACTGAAAACACTGGCTCATATTTAACAAAGTGTACAGTGTGTTTTCTGATGCTAAAAAACTCTCTGTCCCTCTCTCACTCTATGTCTCTCTCTGTCTCTCTGTATCTGTCTCTCTGTCTCTCTCTCTCTGTCTTTCTCCCTCTCTGTCTGTCTCTCTTTATTTCTCCATTTCTCTGTCTCTCTCTCTCCATCTGTCTCTCTCTCCATCTGTCTCTCTCTGTTTCTCCCTCTGTCTGTCTCTCTCCATCTCTCTCTGTCTCGTTTTCTCTTTCTCACTGTCTCTCTCTCTGTCCATCTCTCTCTCTCTCTCTCTCTGCCTCTCTGTCTCTCTCTCTGTCAACCTTTGTCTCTCTCATTCTCTTTTTCTCCACCTCTTTTTTTCTCTCTCTCTCTTTCTCTCTCTCTGTCTCCCTTTCTTTCTTTCTCTCTGTCTCTCTCCGCCTCTCTCTCTCTCTCTCTTCTCTCTCTCTGTGTCACTCTTTGTCTCTCTCTCTTTTTCTCTACCTCTCTCTCTTTCTCTCTCTCTCTCTCTGTTTCTCTCTCGCTGTCTCTCTTTCTCTCTCTTTCTCTCTGTCTGACACAAACCCGGTGATTTTCTCCCGGGGGTCACCTTGAGCTGCACAAATTGGCTTTAGTCGGCAAGGTCTTAGTGCAGCCAAATTAGCCCTCCATTTTACACCTCCTCTCTTTACAAACTATCCCTCCTTTGTTCTCTCGCTCGCCTCACGCCACCTCAACAAGCTTCACATAAGCTCCACCCTGCCCCTTATCCAGAAAACAACCTTCACTTTTCTACTTGTAGTATTTGTGTTACTGGGATACATCAAAGTAACATTCACTTTGAACAGTAACATTATTATGGTAAATTCATAGCCTTGAAGCTGCCATATGTCATTAGACTGGACCCTCTCCTGTTGTATTCTCACATATCACCACTAGAGGCTGTGTGCTGTACTGCAGTCTGGTATTCTACCAGCTTTGGCTGACAGAAGAAGACCAGAGAACACAGCTCAGGTGTGATGCCGTTCTGACCAAGCTCTCTGTCTGTCTGCCTTACTCTCTGTCTCACTGTCTCCATCTCTGTCACTCTGTCACTCTCTCTCTCGCTCTGTCTCACTCTGTCTGTCTCATTCTGTCTCTGTCTCACTCTCTGTGTCTCTGACAGTCTCTCACACACTCTCTCTGTCTCTCTGTCACTCTCTCTCTGTCTCTCCCTCTATCACTCTCTTTCTGTCTCTCTCGATCTCTCTCTCTCTCTCTGTTTGTCTTTCTGTCTGTCTCATTCTCTGTCTCTCTCTGTCTCTCTCTGTCTGTCTCTGTCTCACTCTGTCTCTCTCTGTCTCTATCTGTCCATCTCTGTCTCACTCTCTGTCTCTGTCTCTCGCTCTCTGTCTCACTCTCTCTCTCTCTCTCTGTCTCACTCTCTGCCTCACTCTCTGTCTCGCTCTGTCTGTCTCTGTCTCACTCTCTGTCTCTGTCTCACTCTCTGTCTCTGTCTCTCGCTCTCTCTCACTCTCTCTCTCTCTCTCTCTGTCTCTCTCTCTGTCTCACTCTCTGCCTCACTCCCTGTCTCGCTCTGTCTGTCTCTGTCTCACTCTCTGTCTCTGTCTGTCTCTGTCTCACTCTCTCACTCTCTGTCTGTCTCTGTCTGTCTCTGTCTCACTGTCTCTCTGTCACTCTCCCTCTGTCTCACTCTCTGTCTCTGTCTGTCTGTCTCTGTCTCACTCTCTGTCTCTCCCTGTCTCTCTGTCTGTCTCTGTCTGTCTCTCTCAGTTTGTAGAGTGTTTGTCCACTGATCCGCAGGTTGGTGGTTCAAATCCCGCTCTCAACATAAACATAATTGGTTGAGCGGTCACATCCACTGACCCCCAGGTTGGCGGTGCGATTCCAGCTCCCACAGATGAACACTGCCGTTATGTCCTTGGGCAAGACACTTAACCCACCTCACCCTCAGTGTCTGCCTGAAACTTTGGTCTTTTTCGTGAAGGTTGTTGGCCAGTTGAAGTTGTTTTAAAAGTGCTATATAAATAAACTTAAGAATTGAATCAAATATGTTTGCGATCAACCTAACCAATCTTTTGAATGGGCAAAAGTCCTCAAAATGGCGCCTATACATGAAGCAGAAGCCCATATATAATCTTGTGAACTGAAACCAAGCACAAATTCCTCTCGTCCTGCGTGTTATCCATCATCCTCTCCTTCATTTTTTCTTCTGTCTATTCACAAATCCAGCGAGTGCGTTTTGTCCCCGCTGCGGTGTTACTGAAGCCCGAGTCCGTCTCATTCATCGGCCGGTTAAACACGGCTCCTCTCACAGATCTGTTTATGCATCGTGTCCACTTCAGTTATTATCACAGGGACACAGTCTGGCACCGAAAACTGCTACAGACGAGGAGAGAGGGAGGAGGAGAGGAGGTAGAGAGGGAGGAGGAGAGGAGGTAGAGAGGGAGGAGGAGAGGAGGGAGAGAGGGAGGAGGAGAAGAGGGAGACAGGGAGGAGGAGGAGAGGAGGTAGAGAGGGAGGAGGAGGAGAGGGAGGAGAAGAAGAGGGAGACAGGGAGGAGGAGGAGAGGGAGGAGAAGAAGAGGGAGACAGGGAGGGGAGGAGAGAGGGAGGAAGAAGAGGAAGAGGGAGGGAAGGAGAGAGGAGAGAGAGAGAGGAGGAGGGAGAGACAGAGGGGAGGAGAGGAGAGAGGGGGAGAAGAGGAGGAAGGAGGAGAAGAGGGAGACAGGGAGGGGAGAAGAGAAGAGGAGGAGGGAAAGAGGGTGGAGGAGGAGAGGAGGAGGAGGGGAGAGAGGGAGGAGAAGAGGGAGACAGGGAGGGGAGAAGAGAAGAGGAGGAGGGAGAGAGGGTGGAAGAGGAGAGGAGAGGGAGGAGGAGAAGAAGAAGAAGAAGGGGAGGGAGAGAGGAAAGAGAGGGGGGAAGAGGAGGTAGAGCGGGAGGGGAGAAGAGAGAAGAGAAGAGGGACAAACGGAAGGGAGGAGAACAGGAGGGAGGGGTAGAGAGAGGGAGGAGAAGAGGAGGAGGGAGACAGGGAGGGAAGGAGAGAGAAGAGAAGAGGAGGGAGACAGGGAGGGGAGCAGAGAGGGAGGAGAAGAAGAGGGAGAGAGAGGGAAGGAGAGAAGAGGAGGGAGAGATAGTGGGGAGGAGAGATGGGAGAGAGAGAGAGGGGGGAGAAGAGGTCAGATGAGGGGAAAGGAGGAGAGGAAGAGAGGAGGCGAGAGTCTGGTGGAGAGCAGAAAGGGGGAGAAAGAGAAGAGGGGAAAGAAGGAGAGCGAGACAGGAAGGGAGAGAAAGAATGGGGTGAGGGGAGTGAGAGGAGTGGAGAAGGAGGAGGAGGAGGAGGAAAAAAAGGAGGAGGAGAAGGAGGAGGAGCAGGAGGAGGAGCAGCAGCAGGAGCAGCAGGAGGAGCAGCAGGAGGAGGAGGAGGAGAAGGAGGAGGAGAGCGTGTCCGTTGAACAGGACTGATAGTGCTGTGTCACCAGAGAAGTGGAGATGTTGTATTTGCACAGAGCTGTTCTGTGGAGCAGATACATTACACAGGCACAAAGGTTCATCAATGGGGCTTTAGTAGGAGCCACTGTACATTTGGAAACACAACACTCTGCAGGTTTTAGGGCGGATTTTAAGAATGAACAAAGACACGACTATGTACAAAGAAGAAAATGCCTCAAGAAGCAACAAGACCCCGGCCAAGGCACTGACCATGTAACTCGCAATGGGGAAGATGCCTAAACCTGCACTTTTTTTCAGAAAATACTCTGTTCCACCTTGTGATGTCATCTGGTAATACAGGAAGTGCTCCACTGTGTTTTTAAACTCCACACACCTTCACTAGAATCATTTGGATGATTTCAGCCCTGGAGTTGCCCAATCTCTTCTGAACTAAAGGTAAAAAAGTAGCTGTTAACTTTAAAACTACCACTTCATGACATCACAAGGTGGGACAGAGCATTTTGAGCTTTGGAGATGTTACTCAAACATGTGTGAATGAAACAAAACACAACTCTAATTCTGTTTTTGAGGAGGTAACAGCATTAGAACATGACTTAAAGCTCACAAGAGACTGTTTTGCGTAATATTGGGCCTTTAAGTCACTCAACATCGTGACCTTATCTGTTTGGAGATGGAGACAGGTGCAGACAAGTCCTCCTCCAAATGAAGCTATTTAAAACACTGGAATCAATATTATAGAGCAATACCAAGGCGATTAAAGACGTCTTAATGGGATAAGATATAAAATAGGACTGTAAATTGTTATTGTTATTCGAGACACAGAACCTTTTAAAATATTTTGTCGAATGTTGACGCTTGTCTCTCATGTAACATTGTAATGACTTTTGAGCCAAAAATAGCCGGCAATAAAATCTCCAACCTTCCAAATATGGCGTCTGAAGAGGGGCTGATCGTAAACAAGCCCTCGCGTGCCCACAGTTTGTTCTAAATCGAGGTGCAGAGTCGCTCCTGGGATTTGTAGAGGGTTTTTTTTGTATTTTGTGGAAATTTAGGTCAGACGATAATAGTACACAGGAGATCACATGGAAAGCGAAGGTCCTTTAAGTTAAAAAGATTGAAGTCAGAGATATGTCAGGTAGTTATTTAGTTGTTTGAAGGTTTTTTTTTGAGTGGTAGTTGCTGAAGTTTGATGGTTGAATCCCCTACTCTGGCAGTGTTGTCCTTACGCAAGAGACTTCACTTACATGGGCCTAGTAGTATTCTGAATACTTGGAAGAATTTTACATTGAGCTGCATTTAAATGATAGTGTAAAGATGCAACATGGTTAAAACAGCTTTATTTTTAGTTTGTTTCACCGATTGTTCTGTTGTAAAAGCCAAGTTAAATCTGTCAACAGGATGAAAAGTTGTAGGAGTGAAGACTTTTGGCTGCTCATTCTTCAGTTCTTGTCAGATTAACAGGTGTGTACTGTGTCTGAGTCAAACATATTCATACACCTCTTAATGGGTGATTTTCCACACTTATTAGCATCCTGCCTCACTTTATTGTTCTCTTTGTTTTCTTTGTTTGCTTTGGGTCTGAGGATGGAGTTATAGATGGGTAAAGAAAGCTGGGTTATACATTTTTCTCACTGATTCTGTTCAGTTTGATCAAATACTGCAGTGTATTCCTTTGATTTTAGAAAAGTAACAGTACTCTGAATACCACCAAAGGAAAAAGTACCTGTACCACAATACAGTTACTCAGTATTAGTATTCAGAATATGTTTTCTCTGTATATGTGTTGAGGTGCTTTTCAACACTGGTCCTAAAGCGACTGTGGCAACAACTTTGCACAATGTTTGTCATTTTGAGCCCTGAAAAACTGTGCGTTAGAGACCAAAGAAGATACTTCAGTAGTTTCCATTACTGCTTTGCCTGAAATCTCACCCCTGTATGGCATTAAACTAGCTACAAACTACTTAAAAACATGCATTACTTACTTAGCCGCATCACCTCTCCTCAGATCTGACCTGTAACTTGACCTGCTGGTATCTATGGATGCATTGATACTGAAACTTCAGGCGATATCCTGGTTGGGAGATGTAATAAGACTATTTACTGATCATTTTTGCCCAAGAAAGTCTCAGAATGTTGGACTTTTAGTTACACAAAGTAGGTTTGTGGTTATTTGAGGCACAAATAACAGCTACATAACATCTTCGGATCAGTTTTGTCTTAATTTGCTTTTGTTTTCAGTCTCTGCTCTGGTATCGGTTGATATCGGGGATCGGTAGACTTAAGAATTGGTATCAGAACCGAAAAATCTGGATGCTTGATACTTCCCTCCTAGTATCACCTGCTGGTCTCTATGGAGATCGATTAGTTGAATGGTAGCAGGTGATAGACACTCCATCAGAAAAGTTACACAGTGTTCTTCATAATTATTACTTTTATTTGTGTTTTCAACATACCACAGTTATATTTCACGCTGTTCGTGCTTTGTCTACTCAAAACCCTGACGTCAGTGTCTAAATAATGAATCCTATTTCCGTGTAGTTTCTGCAGCACTAGCACCGTGTCTGCCTCCATCTCAATCTCTGAAATTACAAATCGTCTCTTTGACACTTTCTCCTGAATCTAACTTTTAAATGTGTTTTTCATCTCACAGACTGACAGCCGTCGAACATCAATAATGCATTAGTCAAAGTGAACCAGACCCAAGCTGCTGCTGCTTCTGCTGCTTCTGCTGCTTCTGCTGTGGCCTGCGTTTATCTCCAACACAAAACATCCCACCCATAGTTTATATAGAGCGTCCATAGGTTTCAGAATGATGAAAGCTTGGACTGTCACCGTAACAAATAACGATAAAAAGAGAAATATTATATCTTTTTGAAGTGTGAAAGTTCTCAAAATGTCCCCTATAGCAGGAATCTGAAACCCATGTGTAATAATAATGCATTGGATTTATATATTGCTTTTTAGACAGTGTATTATTCATTCAGTCCACCAGCACTCGCGCACACGCATACGAGGCAGGATGGGTGAAGTGACTTGTCTAAGGACATAACAACAGTTTTTTGCAACTGGCGCCCCACCCGATGGCACCCAGCGGCCTCCAATCCAGGCCCACGTCCAGACCGAACTGACTGAGGGGGCATTTGAGTTTCAAAGGGGTGTAAACATAATACGCTTCCATTCAGTGGCTTTATTTTATTTTTAAAAAATTAATTTTCTTTATTTTTTATTTTATTTTATTTATTTATTTTTGTTTTTTTTTGTTTTTTTATTTGCCTTTGATTTGATTTTTCTTTCTTTTTGTTTTCTTTTTATAATTTTTTCTTTTATATTTATTTATTTATTTTTGTTTTCTTTTTCTTTTATTTATTTTATATGTATTGATTTATTTTTATTTTATTATTTACTTATTTTATATTTACTGATTTATTTTATTTTATGTTTTTATTTTCATTTATTGTTATTCAAAGCCAGACATACTGTACAAGTTAAGCATTTTTAAATACAACATTGTAGGTGCAAGACACATTAATAAGACACAAAATAGTCTGTTAATGCAATGTTATATATTTTACACACCTGGCATTATTTTAGGAGCCTGGAATGAGGTGGAAACATCTTTTACCCTTTGCTCCCCTGTAGACTTTGGTCTTGCTTAACTTCTGAGATCCGACGATATGAGGTTTTGACGAGCCGGTGTGTCCACAGCACACACACGTATAGTCTCTAACTGTGTAGCATGTTACAACATCACCATAAGTGTTGTGTAGAAACAAGCGGGTAAAGAGGTCAGGGGGCTCTTTACTTTGAAACATGGTACTTACAGCAAGAGACGTTTTGCTACACTGCTTTGTGAACTAGCAGCTGTAATGTTGAATATCAAGTGCCCAGAATTAAGCCTTCATCCTATTAATTTATATTAGAAGGGGGGCCCATGTGAGGATTCTTGCCCCGGGCCCTTAAATTTCTCTAAACGGGCCTGGCCTCAACAATAGTAAAGCCATAATCTCACTGCTCTAATACTTGACCTGATGACATTTGTGTTGAGTGTTCAATATGAGAGGGGAGCGCTTGTTTTCTCTCTCTCCGTGACCCATTTCAGCGATCGTCACTGTGATCCTCGCTCCGCCGGGGTTTCCATGCCAACGCAGCCAGTGGCAAGACAAAAGAGCAGGAGTTACAGTTTGATCAGAGGGGAACACAAATGAGAACCACCAGTGTGTACAGTATGTGGTGATGGAGCGTGTTTAAGAGCAACTATTTAAAGGTCTTATGTCACGCAAAATTGACTCTTGTAGCTTTAAGTCATGTTCTAATGCTGTTATCTCCTCAAAAACAGACGTGGAGTTGTGTTTTGTTTCATTCATTCATATTCATATTAGTCTGTAACATCTCCAAAGCTCAAAATGCTCTGTTCCACCTTGTGATGTCATGAAGTGGTAGTTTTCAACAGATCCTTTTACCTTTATCTTAAACGAGATGGGCAACTCCAGAGCTGAAATGATCCTCATGATTCTAGTAAAGGTGTGTGGAGTTTAAAAATGCAGTGGAGCACTTCCTGTCTTACCACGCCATCCTAATACAAGATCCTTCCTAGTTCTCTTTCTCCCTCCTTCACTCTCCACTCTCCTCTTTCTCTTTCTCTCTTTACCTCTCTCTTTCTCTCTGCTCTGTCTACTCCTTTCCTCCCCTTTTCTCTCCCTCCCTCTCTCTCTCTCTCTCTGCTCTCTCTCCTCCCTCTTTCTCGCTCTGTATCTACTCTTTCTCTCTCATTCTCTCTCTCTCCTCCCTAACTCCCTCTGCTCTCTCCATTCCTCCCTCTCTCTCTACTTTCTCTCTCTTCTCTCTCTCTCTCTCTCTCTCTCTCTCTCTCTACTCCCCCTCTGCTCTCTCCCTCCATCCCTCCTTCTCTCTACTCTCCCTCTCTCTCTCTCCTCCCTCCCTCTCTTTATCTCTCTGTCTCTACTCTCTCCCTTCCTCCCTCTCTCTTCTCCACCTCTCCTGCGCTCTCTCTCCCTCCAGCCCTCCTTCTCACTACTCTCCCTCTTCCCTCTGCCCCCCTCTCTCTCTGTGCTCTCTCCGTCCCTTTCTTCTCTCTCCCTACCTCTCTTCTGTCTCTCTCTCTCTCTCTCTGGTCTCTGCGTCCCTCCCTCTCTCTACTCCTCCCGTTCTTTCCCTCGATTCCTCCTTCTCGCGACTCTCCCCACGCTCTCTACTCTTCTCTCTCCCTCCCTCTCCACTCTCTCCTTCCCTGCTCTCTCCATCCCTCCCTCTCTCTTCTCTCTCCCTCCTTGCTCTCTCCATCCCTCCCTCCCTCCCTCCCTCCCTGTTCTCTCCGTCCCTCTCTATCTCTCTCTTCTCTTCCTCCCTCCCTCTCTCGCTCTTCTTTCTCCCTCCCTGTTCTCTCCGTCCCTCTCTATCTCTCTCTTCTCTTCCTCCCTCTGTCTCTCTCTTCTAGGATTTCCCTGTTGGTGACTCATCTGTGGTTCAGGGGGAACACTGCTGCAGACACAGGGCTGGAGATGAGGTCATGTCACACTCAGTCATTCACAACTCAGGACTGAGAACGAGAGAAGATGAGAGAGGAAGAGAAACTAGAGAGAGTGACAGAGAGAGTGAGAGAGAAGGCGAACGGGGAAATAGAGGAAGCTGCAAAGAGGAAAGAGACAGTAACAGTAAGGAGAGAAAAAGAGAGAGTTTAATGCCATAGAACTATATGTATATATAAATGGATATAGCTAACCTGCTAGCCATGGCGTTCCAAATAGGACGTGAGCCTGGGCGCACTTCCGGGTCCATTGACTCTGGCTCCATTTCACTTTCTATTGAAAAACTGTGGCCTCTCTCTCTCTGTAACTGTAAGAAAATAAAAGTCTGTCAGTTTGGTCTGGACTTGGATTGGAGGTTGCTGGTTGCCATCGGGTGGGGCGCCAGTGGCAAAAAACTGTTGTTATGTTCTTAGGCAAATCTCTCTGTACCTGCTGCTGTCAGACTCGTCATTTTGGTCTTAAATGTTCGTATTAACTCGCTCTACATGATCCTGGTGTTTTTATTTCACTATTGTGTCTGTAAATCAACATATGAACATTAATAACAGACAAATCAGTCGCCTTCTTTCCCCGAGGTCACTCCCGCTAATGTTAGCAACAGGTTTGATTGACAGCGTTGCTAAGCGCTCGCTCCCTACTAAACCAGTGGTGCAGGCGGGAAGTGGCATTACCTTCAACAACCTCGCTTCGGATTGGTTCTTTTGCTGCTATGATTCTCTCGGTCTGAATTCCAAATATGCAACTTGGCTCCAGATTGGGCGCTATAACTGCTAGCCTCGATGAGCCTCATTTGACTGCAGCCAAACGCTAACGCTCACTTAGCTCTTTATACAGTCTATGTTTGCCCCTCATCTGAGCGTATGACATCATCACAGTGTACAATCTGAACAAAAAACTCCTTAGAGACAGAATATTTGTTATATGACCAAAACGAATTGCTATTTTTGTGATGGGACAATAACAGCCTTTCAAACTACACTTCCGACTCTCGTTCTCATTCAAACCCTGCTCCAAACTGCCCCTGCCCCTTAGGGATCGTTAACATTGTGCATGGGGAATATTTAGTCTTTTTACGAGCTTACAAACCAGCGCTGGATTTACTATGACGGAGGGAACAGTTTTGTGTGCCTTTGGTCCACTGCCACAGTCTTGGCGACCTTGTAAAAAGTATCCGCAGGACAACGTGACGCAATAAAAGAGGCCACATGTGCACTGCAAAAGATCTGGAAAATCTGGAAAAAATGTAAATATTTTTTGAGTTCAGAATCAATATTTAGTCCTAGAGTCCTTTAGAAAACTGGAGGTGACCAACGTGCTTTTCAATCAAACCAACAGTGTAAAAAAATGCAAAACATTAAACAGAATCCTGCCAATAAATGACACAGGAAGTAGAATCTTTATCGCTAATCTACAGCAGCTTCACCCCCAAAATATACTGAAAAGTGCGTTTATACTGTGGGTGGGCTCGCCTCTCCACAGATCTAGCCTGTAACTTGCCTTGGTGGTCTCTCTATCTCTCCCACTGTGTCCCGTTCTCATTCTCTCTCTGTCATTCTTTCTTTCTCACTCTCTCTCTGTTTCTCTCTTCTTACTGTGAGTGTGATCCCTTCTCCACAGATCTAGCCTGTAACTTGTCTTGGTGGTCTCTCTTTCATTCACTCTCTCTGTCTCTGTCATTCTCTTTGTCTCTCACTCTCTCTGTTTCTCTCTCTTGCTCAGTCTCTCTCTCTCTTTCTCTCACTTTGTCTCTCTCATTCTATCTATCTCCCAGTCTCTTTCTCTCACTTTATCTCTTTCAGTCTCTCTCTGTCTATATCTCAGTGTCTCTCTCTCTCACTCTAGCTATCTCTCAGTCTGTCTCTCATTCTATCTATCTGTCAGTCTCTCTTTCTCAGTCTCTCTCAGTATCTCTCTTTCAGTCTCTCTCTTTGTCTATCTCTCAGTCTCTTTCTCTCACTCCATCTGTCTCTCAGTCTCTCTCTCGCTCAGACTCTCTCTATATTTCTCTCACTCTGTTTCTCTCTCTCACTCTATCTCTCAGTTTCTCTGTCTCGGTCTCTCAGCTTCTCTCTCTCAGTCCCTCTCTCAGGTTCTCTCTTTGTGTGTCTCTCTCTCGGTCTGTCTTTCATTCTATCTCTCTCTCAGTCTCCCAGTTTCTCTCTCTGAGTCCCTCTCTGTTTCTCTCTTTGTGTGTCTCTCTCTCTGTCTCTCTGTCTGTCTCTCAGTCTTGTCTGTCATTCTATCTCTCTCAGTCTCTCAGTTTCTCTCTCTCAGTCCCTCTCTCAGGTTCTCTCCTTGTGTGTCTCTCTCTGTCCCTCTGTTTATCTCCCGGTCTGTCTTTCATTCTAACTCTCTCTCAGTCTCCCAGTTTCTCTCTCTCAGTCCCTCTCTCAGTTTCTCGCTTTGTGTGTGTCTCTCTCTGTCTCTCTCTCAGTCTTGTCTTTCATTCTATCTCTCCCTCAGTCTCTCAGTTTCTCTCTCTCAGTCCCTCTCTCAGTTTCTCTCTTTGTGTGTCTCTGTCTATCTCTCAGTCTTGTCTTTCATTCTATCTATCTCTCTGTCTCTCTTCTGTCTTTCTTTCTCACTCTCTATATATATCTATGTATCTTTGGGTTTCTCTCTGTCCTTGTCTCTCTCTATCCCTCATTCTCTCGTTGTTAAAAACATGTACAGGGCGTTTAAATTCTGTTAGTGACATTTTACAATTTTAATTTTCACAAAATAATAGTTATAATATTGATCAAAAACATTCTAAAACTATTCAGGAAAGATCCGACTTTAAGGTTTCATGTTCATTCAACATTTGTGGATTGTAAATTTGGATATTTGGACATTTCTTCCAAAAAAACATGAATGCAACCTTTTATTTTCAGTTTAAATTATGAACCAGTAAAAGTACAGACACTGGGGCAAAATAAATACTCAGGTAAAAGTACTTTTACTTGGATACGCTCCTCCGCTGCTGATCTTCGTCTCCACCTCGGCTGACCAGGTCTTTTGGGGACAGCGTGTGCCTTGAGCTCTTTCTTTGTTTACACCGGAAAACTTACCCACAATCCCTCTGTAAGGCAAACATATTAGCGCTCTCTCTCTCTCCGCAGGTAGATAAGATTTTCCAGCATTAGCCACACGCCGAGGCTTCATAATCGCCATGGAGACGCACGCCGGAATAAAACTGAGCCTCGTTATGACTTTACGCTGCAAAAAAGAAGAGTTTAAATGACTCACTCTTGATTTGAGGACTAACTAAATAGACGGTCGATGGTTTGATCTCGCCTTGTCCTTGGGCAAGACCGTAGCGCTGAAGCATAAATGAAGCTAATCGAGGCTAGAGCAGTTATAGCGACGAATTTGAAGCCAAGTTTCATGTTTGTAATTCTGACCGTGAGTATCATAGCAACCAAAGAGCCAATCAAGAGCGAGGATGTTGAAGGTAACGCCCCTTCCTGCCCACACCACTGTTTTAGCAGGGAGTGGGCACTTAGCAACGCTGTCAATCAAACCTGTTGCTAACACTAGCGGGAGTGACCTCAGGGAAAGAAGGCGCCTGATTTGTCTGTTTTTAATGTTCATATCTTGATTTACAGACACAATAGTGAAATAAAAACCCCAGGATCATGTAGAGGGTTAATACAAACATTTAAGACCAAAATGACGAGTCGATGGAGCCAGACGCGCGCCCAGGCTCACTTCCTATTTGGAACGTAGCGGCTAGCAGGTTAGCTATGTCCATTTATATAAACAGTCCATTTGCGAGACACACACATAGACTCTTTTAAATGTTTTTATCCTGTACAGTGGTCCCTCGTTTATCGTGGGGGTCATGTTCTCAAAATAACCCGCAATAAGCGAAATCCACGAAGTATCAGCTTTATTTTTTACAATTATCCTCTATGTTTCTTGGCTGTAAAACCCCTCACCACACACTTTATACACTTTTGTCACACAGGCATTAACATTTTGTCACATTTCTCTCTCAAAGTTCAAACCTTCGTCGGTGCCTTTGTCGGTGCAGAACGTTTCATCGACATTGTTGGGTTTTGTCGGGGAGAAAACTTGCAAACATACAGCACTTCAGAGTCACACTGTGATCCAGCATTTATGTAAATTTGTCTGACACATTCTGTACTGCAATATAATGAGGGACAGCTGTATTATATATTGTCAAGTGTAATTTTCAGACTCCGCTCGTGGATCGTTTTACTGAAATGTTGCTATAAGTTATTTTCCTTTATTTTGTCTCATGATTCAGGTCACATATGCTCACGGTCGTCAAATATTTTATGTTTTCCGTCATGTGTTTTGGTTCTCACGACGATTATCCAGTCAGAACAGAAAGAGCCTCGTGTGGGTTGCCAGGTCCAGTTTCTAATTTCAGTTGGTTTGAACCTAAAATGGGAAATAGATGCTTTTTTATATAGCGCTTTTCTACTTTTAAGGCAGGTTACATCAAGGATCATCACCCATTCACACATTTATACACACACACACTGAGGGCGAGGTGGGTTAAGTGTCTTGCCCAAGGACACAACAACAGCATTCATCTGACTGCTCAACTAATGATATTTATATGTGTATTTTTATGATTTTTATGTGTTTGTATGTTCATGTCGAGAGGGGGATTCGAACCGGCAACCTTCAGATCAGTGGACAAACGCTCTACCGATCATGACTCAGTGCTAGTGCAGCCTCTGCAGCTCAGTGAGTGAATCCTGGAGGTTTTCTCGTGCGAGGCCTGGTCTTATCCTGGTGAATATGTTGAGTTTGTGCAGTGACTCACACAGAACATCAGTCTGTCCCACATTTAAATTAGTGCCGTGTAATTACCCAGAGCGAAGGGGCGGAGCCAGTGTTACAGAATCAACATCTATATCACAGACTGAGACCTCTGCACTCCTCCCTCTCCTCCTCCCTCTCCTCCTCTTCCTCTCTCTCTCTTCCTTCTTAATCTTTCTCATCTTTTTGTCTTTGAACCTGCATCAAAAGTATAGCGTGGCTCACTTTGTTTCTCTTCTCTCCCTGCTCTTTTTCTCCTTGTTTTCTCTCTCCCTCTTCACTCCTGCCCTCTCTCCTCTTCTCCTCCTCTTTCTCATCCCTTTGTTTTTGAAGCTACATAATGTAAATAAGCAGGTTCGGTCTCACCCTCTCCTCCTTCTCTTCCCTCTCTCCTCCCGCTCTCTCCTCTTTTCTCATCTCTTTGTCTTCGAAGTAAAGTATAAGCAGACTCACGCTCCTTCTCTCCTCCTCCTCTCCTCGTTTCCACTCTCTCTCTCTCCGCCCTTTCTCATCCTCTCCTCCATCTCCTCCTCTTCTTTCTTTCTCTCTCCTCTACCTTTGTCTTTGAAGCTCCATAGTGTAAAAATAAGCAGGCTCAATCTCCTTCTCTCCACCTCTCCCCTTCTTGTTCCCCCCTCTGTCCTCCCTGTCTCTATCTCCTTCTCCTCCTCCTCTTTTTCATCTCTTTGTCTTTGAAGCTGCAATATATTGTAAAGTATAAGCAGGCTCTCTCTTCTCTTCTCCTCCCTCAAAATATATCTATCCTCCTCTTCTCCATATTTTCTCCTCTTTTTCATCTCTTCTTTGAAACTGTAGTGTAAAGTATAAGCAGACTTTCCTCCTCTTCTCCTCTCTCTCTCCTCCTCTCTCTCCTTCTCGTCTCCTCTCCCTCCCTCTCTCTCTCTCTCTCTTGTCCTCCTCTTGTTTTATCCCTTTGTCTTTGAAGCTATAGTGCAAAGTACAGTCAGGCTTTCTCTTCTCTCCTCTTCTTCTCCTCCTTTTCCTCTCTCCTTTTCCTCCTTTTCATCGCTTTATCTTTGAAACTATAAAGTATAAGCAGACTCTCTTCTCCTCCCTCCCTCTCTCTCTCTCTTCCTCTTCCTCTCCCCCTCTTTTTCATCTGAAGCTATAGTCTAAAGTATAACCATGCTTTCTCTTCTCCTCCTCTTCTCTCTTCCCCTCCTCTTTTTCATCCTTTTATCTTTGAAGGTATAGTCTAAAGTATAAGCAGACTCTCTCTCCTCTCTCCTATCTTCTCCTCCCTCTCTCTTGTCCTCCTCTTTTTCATCCTTTTATCTTTGAACCTATAGCGCAAAGTATAGTCATGCTTTCTCTTCTTCTCTCTTCCCTCTCTCTCCTCCTCTGTTCCATCCTTTTATCTTTAAAGTGATAGTATGAGGTAAAGGTTCAGTGCTCGGTGTGTATCTGTATGCTCCAGATGCCCTGGTCGTTCGGAGACGTGCGCTGCATCGTCTCTTTCCTCAGAGCACTTTACGTTCCCCGAGTCCCTGTAGTGTTTTAATGCTGTGTGTCCACTTTGGCAGAGTGTTGTTTTATCGAGGGATTAGGTCAAAAAGAGTCTGTGATCAGAGCAGCCGTGGTCACAAATAAATCACTGTCTCTGTTTGTAGCAGTTTGATTTGGTTATATCGCAGTGTGACTCTTAAGTGCTGTATATTTGCGCTTTTTCTCCACGACAAAACCCACAATGTCGATGAAACGTTCTGCACCGACGAAGGTTTGAACTTTGAGAATGTTTAAACGAGAGAGAAATGTGAGAAAATGTTAATGCCTGTGTGAGAAAAGTGTATAAAGTGTGTGGTGAGGAGTTTTACAGACAAGAAACATATAGAACAAATGTAAAAAATAAAGCTGATAATTCACAGATTTTGCCGGTTGCAGGTTATTTTTAAAACATAACCCCCCCGTATATATATGAATATGTGAGTTATTGGTGGTCGGATTTGCCTTAAAGTAGCAAAAAAGTTAGTTAATTTTGCAAAAAGTGTCTTGAATCATTTGATATTTTTGAAATTCCCTGGGCCATCCTGAAGCTCGTCTGGCGTTCTGTAGATTAGCCGAACCCTGAAGGCCCTGTACCGCATTTTTACTGTCTTAAAAATGTGGAAAATAAAAACAACCTAGTTCATTTTAAACGGTTTGCAGTTGTCCAAAGTTGTTTTGGGGTTACTGTAGCGCTAACAACAACTAGCATGCTAACAGCGTACTTCCTGATTGACAGAAATTACAGTGTTTTAAAAAAAACAACCTCATCCTTCTTACTCAGAGTGATGAGTTTGTAAGTATAACTTTTTCACAAGTTTCAAAGGTCAGTAATGCCAAAAACAACTAGCATGTTAACAGTGTACTTCCTGATTGACAAAAATGACAGCGTTTTAAAAATACTTTATGCATCCTAATGATTCACGGCAATGTCTTTATAAGTGCTTTTTTCAACATTCACAGGTTAGTAATGTAAACAACACCTAGCATGTTAACAGCGTACTTCCTGATTGTCTGAAATTACAGCGTTTCAAAAATACTTTATGCATTCCGAGCATCCTAATGATCCACAGCGATGAGTTTGTAAGCGCAGGTTTTGCATAACTTACAGAGGTCAGTATTGCTAACAACAACTAGCATGTTAACAGCGTACTTCCTGATTGACAGAAATTACAGCATTTTAAAAAATACCTCAAGCATTCTGAGCATCCTAATGATTCATGATGATGAGTTTATAAGTGCAACTTCTTCACAACTTTTAGAGGTCAGTAATGCTAACAACAACTAGCATGCTAACAGCGTACTTCCTGGATCTTGGAAATTAAAGGGTTTTAAAAATATCTTATGCGTTCCGAGCATCGTAATGATTCACAGTGATGAGTTTGTAAGCGCAACTTTTTCACAATTTTCAGACATCAGTAATGTTAACAACAACTAGCATGCTAACAGCGTACTTCGAAATTACACCGTTTTTAAAAATACCTCAAGCGTTCTGAGTATCCTAGTGAGTCATGGCAATGAGTTTGTGAGTGCAACTTTTTCACAACTTTCAGAGATCAGTGATGCTAACAACAACTAGCATGCTAACTATGCACTTCCTGATTCAAGGACAAAGAAAATGCTTAAAAAAAACATATTTCGACCTCAAGAGCTGCCGGTACAATATATCCAAGACACATTTTAATCAAATACATGTGGAAAAATGTAACTTTCACCTCATGTCATAACTTCCTCTCTTATCTCTGTTTGAAAATGTTCCAAATAATTGTATTGTTTTAATAACGAGCTTTAATCACCCACACGACTCTATTCTTACCAAACTAGGCCAACATCTTACCCACTTCAAACGACTCGTGCTAAAGAACGCTCACATTTTAGTTTATTCCCCAGCTAAGATTCACGGTACATTACTATCTTTGGAAAATTTGGCTACAGCAGCATTTTCGGTCCATAATTACTTCACAACGTAGTGCTCCCCCGCCCCGAGGTTCTATTAGCTGGAATCAGATTGAGTAGTTGTGATTATTCAGAGCTGCCGGTGATAAAAAGTGAAAGGGCAGCAGAAAATTGGGATCCATGCTCCAAGACACAAACTGCACGAGTTTGAAGGAACAAGATGCACAGGCTTTGGACAGAATGGTCACATCGAAGAGTCCTGGTTTAGACCACGTTTAGACCTGGTTTAGTCCAGGTTTAGTCCAGGTTTAGTCCAGGTTTAGTCCTGGTTTAGTCCTGGTTTAGTCCTGGTTTAGTCTTGGTTTAGTCCTGGTTTAGTCCTGGTTAAGTCCTGGTTTAGTCCTTGTTTAGTCCTTGTTTAGTCCAGGTTTAGACCTGGTTTAGTCCTGGTTTCGTCCCGGTTTAGTCCCAGTTTAGTCCTGCTTTAGTCCCAGTTTAGACTTAGTCCTGCTTTAGTCCCAGTTTAGACCCAGTTTACTCCCAGTTTAGACCTGGTTTAGTCCTGCTTTAGTCCTGGTTTAGTCTTGGTTTAGACCCGGTTTAGTCCTGGTTTAGTCCCAGTTTAGACCCGGTTTACTCCCGGTTTAGACCCGGTTTAGTCCTGGTTTAGTTCTGGTTCAGTCCTGGTTTAGTCCTGGTTTAGTCCTGGTTTAGTCCTGGTTTAGTCCAGGTTTAGTCCAGGTTTAGTCCAGGTTTAGACTTGGTTTAGACCTGGTTTAGTCCCGGTTTAGACCCGGTTTAGACCCGGTTTAGACCCGGTTTAGTCCCGGTTTAGTCCTGGTTTAGTCCTGGTTTTGTCCTGGTTTAGACCTGGTTTAGTCCTGGTTTAGTCCTGGTTTAGTCCTGGTTTACTCCTGGTTTACTCCTGGTTTAGACCTGGTTTAGTCCTGGTTAAGTCCTGGTTAAGTCCTGGTTTAGACCTGGTTTAGTCCTGGTTTAGACCTGGTTTAGACCTGGTTTAGACCTAATTTAATCCAGACTCATTATACAGACCCTGATGTCCAGACTCTTCGTCCTGTCTGTTGTTTTCTTCCACACCTCCACCTCTCCTCTCCAACCTCCGCCCCTCCCCCTCTCTTTTCTCTCGTCTGTCTCGTATTTCCCATAATGCAATTCAGCAAGGTGACAATAATGTAGCCCGCATGCAAAAAAGCTGCTGGCCGTATGCAAAACGCGGCACAGGTGACGCTGATAAGGAGATGGCAGTGATGAAGGAGAATACGGAGCAACTAATTTTCATTTCAAAATCTTTTTCAAATATCTACCTCGACAGGAAGTTATCAGATCCGCCTCCCTTTTGTGGCAGGACGGCTTATTGCTTTTTTCTATAGACTGATTATACCATTTTAATTGCATAAGCTGACCACGTTCCTGGCTTTGTCTTAAAAAATTGAAGGATTGGTCAAAAGTAGAGGGCACATTTACATATATTATAAGTCGATGATCAAATATCTGAATAATTAATTTCACTGAATCTTATTTAAAATTAAAGACGCTGTAAAGACGGTGCCGTTTTGAGAAAAAAAACATGAAAAAAATACATTTGCATACTGACCATGCTAAATATTCATGAGTTTATAAGGGCCTTTCACAGTTTTCAGAGCGGATTTTTGTTGTCCTGTTACTGCCAGCAACAGCTAGCATGCTAACCGCACACTTCCTGGTTCTTGGACAGGAAAACAGTGTATGTGTTGTGTTTTAAAAATAACCCGCAATAGGTGAAATCAGCTTTATTTTTTACAGTTATTCTATATGTTTCTCGGCTGTAAAACCCCTCACCACACACTTTATACACTTTTCTCACACAGGCATTAACATTTTCTCACATTTCTCTCTCAAAGTTCAAACCTTCGTCGGTGCCTTTGTCGGTGCAGAACGTTTCATCGACATTGTGGGTTTTGTGTCGGGAGAAAAACTTGCAAACATACAGCACTTCAGAGTCACACTGTGATCCAACATTTATGTAAATTTGTCTGACACATTCTGTACTGTACAGGAGACACGGAGGAGACTGATGGACAATGGTCTACAGTCCCTCAGCCAATCAGGACGCAGAATACAATGGTCTACAGTCCCTCAGCCAATCAGGACGCAGAACACTATGCACTCTCATACTCTGGAAAAAAACATGCAAAATTGCGCTAAAAAGTCCACGAAACAGTGATGCCGTGAAAGGTAAACTGTGTTATAAGGAGGAACAACTGTATGTAAATGGACATAGCTAACCTGCTAGCCACCATGTTGCAGATAGGAAGTGATTATGGGCGCACTTCCGGTTCCATCGACTCTGCCTCCAATTCACTGAAAAGCTGTCATCCCTCTCTCTGTAGCTGCTGCTGTCAGACTCGTCATTTTGGTCTTAAATGTTCGTATTAACCCTCTACATGATCCTGTGGTTTTTATTTCACTATTGTGTCTGTAAATCAAGATATGAACATTAATAACAGACAAATCAGGCGCCATCTTTCCCTGAGGTCAGTCCCGCTAGCATTAGCAACAGGTTTGATTGACAGTGTTGCTTAGCGCCTGCTCCCTGCTAAAACAGTGGCGCAGGTGGACAAGGACGTTACCTTCAACATCCTCGCTCTGGATTGGCTCTTTGGTTGCTATGATACTCACGGTCAAAATTCCAAAATTTGAAACTCGGCTCCAAATTTGCCGCTAGAACCGTTCTAGGGATTAGCTTCATTTGACTGGAGCCAAACGCTGTGGGTGACATCACACTCATTTAGTCCACTTCTTTACACAGTTTATGCAGGGGCCCCTCTCTAATATAAATGAAAAGGAAGAGGGTCCAAATTTAGGCCCCTAAGACCCTGGGGCCCGGGACAATAGACTCCTTTGTCCTCCCCTGTCGACTCTGGGCAAAACAAAATGTCCAGAAAAAAACAGTTACATCCACTTTAATTTGAGCGAAATGCAATGCCAGAAATACCAAGAATCAGACCACTATCCTCCTGGTTAATGGGCAAAAGTCTGTACTAACTGAGCCACTGGTGCATTAAATAAAAGTGTTTCCTGTGAGTTTTTCTGCAGGTAAATCACAGGTGTTTGGGTTTAGACTCTTTAAACTGCAGACATGGACAGAGCTGTTTGTCCTGTAAACAGCACGACTCTGTGTGAAGAACTCTCCTGCTTTTTCTCACCCCTCTCTCCTCCTCCCTCTTTCTCTCTCTCTCTTTCTTCTCATCCCGCCTTTCTCAACCCTCCTCTCTCGTTTTTCTCTCCACCTCTCCTTCTCTCTCATCTTACTCTTCAGCATTTCACACTGTCTTTCTCTCTTTTTCTCACATCCCCAACCTTTCTCTCTTTTCATCCTTCCTCTCCACTTTCCCACTCTTTCGGTCTCTCTCTCTCCCCCTTCCCTCTCTCATTCTCTCTTTCTCCCTCACAACCTTTTCTCTACCTCCTGTCTTTCTCTTTTCTCTCCACCACCACCACCCTCTTCCCTCCCTCTCTTTCCTCCTCTCGACCCCCCCTTTCCCCTCTCTCTTTTGTCCTCCTTTCTCTTCTCTTCCCCTCCCTCCCTCTCCTTCCCCCCTTTCTCTCTCTCCTCTTTACCCCTCCCCCCTCTGCTGTCCTCTTCCCTTCTCCCCCCTTCCTCCTCTCTGTCCTGTCTTCTCTCCGTCTCCTCTTTACCCCCCTCTCTCCTGTCCTTTTTTTCTTCTCTTCTTCCCCTTCTCCTCTCCTCTGTTCTATCCTCTCTCCCTCTCCCATCCTCCTCTCCTTTGTCCTCTTTTCTCCCTCTCCTCTCTTCTCTCTCTCCTCTCCTCTGTCCTCTCTTCTCTTTCCTCTTCTACCTCTCTCTCCTGTCCTCTTTCCTTCTCTCTCCTCTCCTCTGTCCTCTCTTCTCTCTCCTCTCCTCCCTCTCTCCTGCCTCTTTCCTTCTCTCCTCTCCTCTGTCCTCTCTCCTCTCCTCCTCTCCTCTCTTCTTTCTCCCCTCCTCCCCTCCTCCCCTCTATCCTGTCTTCTCTTTCTAAGCCAAAGTCAAAGTTTATCTGTCTCCTCTCACTCGTCTCAGTGCCTTTGACAGTCAGACTCTTTCTTTCTTTCTTTCTCTCTTTCTCTCTCTTACTCCTCTCTTTTATCGCCCCCTTATCTGTTTTTCATGAGTTTTTATGACTCCACAGAAGTGAGCTGAAGTGCTAATGTAGTTTTGGCTCAGTCGTTTCTGTATAAACATCACGAGGAGTTTGTGCTGACGGCTCCGTGTCGACAGAGATGGACGGAAAACTTTGGAAATATATTTAGTTACAGAAAACTGAATATGTAAATGTAATATTCAGTTACGTGGGCCAATCAGAATCAAATCTAAGAAACATATTCAGAATTATTAATGCAGCTCCACCTTCATTGAAAAAATCATTAAACTTTGTTCCGAACACCTGATCCACTCGTTCCTCTGTAAATCCAAACTGCTTAAAACAGAAATAGTTTAATTTGCTGTTAAAAGTTCTGCTTATGATCGATTGGGCCGGTTCAGCAGGAGCCTGAGGGACATGGGGACATTTTATTGTTTTTTAAGGCTGATGTTCATGATTTTAGTTTAGTTTAGTTGTTTTTTATAATGTAACTGTAATGAAATGTGTGTTTTAATGTGTCACCTGCCCAGGGACTGAGGGAAAACAGGAGATAAATCTGATACTTTTCTTTTGTAAGATTCATGAATTTGTACATGGTCAGTGAAAAAAAGAAATAAATAAATAAAGAGAGAGAGGGGAAGAAAGAAAGAGGGAGAGAAAGAGAGGAAGAAAGAAAGAGCAAGAGACAAAGAGAGAAAGGAATAAATAGAGAAATAAAGAGACAGAAAGAAAGAAAGAGACAAAGAAAGAAAGAGGGAGAGAAAGAAAGAGACAGAAAGAAAGAAAGAGACAAAGAAAGAAAGAGGGAGAGAAAGAAAGGAAGAAAGAAAGAGCGAGACAAAAAGAAAGAGTGAGAAAGAGACAAAGAAAGAAAGGGGGAGAGAAAGAGAGAGGAAGAAAGAAAGAGTGAGAGACAAAGAGAGAGAAATAAATAAAGAGTGAAATAAGAGGAGAGGGGAAGAAAGAGTGAGAAAGAGACAAAGAAAGAAAGAAAGAGGGAGAGAAAGAGAGAGAAAAGAAGAAGATAAAAAGAGAAAGGGAGAGAGAGGCAGAAAGAAAGGGAGAAAGAATACTCTGACTACTTACACAGTGTTGTATTATCTTATCAGGGTGACAGTGGCTCAGTTGGTAGAGTTTGTCCATTGATCAGAAGGTTAGAGGTTCGACTCCAGTTCTCGACACAAACAGTGGTAGACCGGTCAGATCCACTGATCTGCAGGTTGGTGGTGTAATTCCAGCTCCCACAGATGAATGCTGTTGTTGTGTCCTTGGGCAAGACACTTAACCCCCTCACCCAGAGCCTGTGTGCTCTGCTGTATGAATGTGTGACTGGTGCTTTGAGTGTCTTGAAGGTGGAAAAGTGCTGTATAAAAACATGCCCCTTCACCGTTATAGTTTAAAAACATGACTTACAGTTACAAACACCTTTATTTTTGTTGCCATGTTTGTTACGCATTAATTTTTATCCAATTAGAGATGAAAAATCACACACGCCTCACCACAAGAGCTGGGTTTTCAGTTTTTCTCACTAATACTGTGCCGTCCAAAGCCAAAATTGCATGAAGTACCACCACGTGTTCCTCACCCAGGACCGAGGCCTAAATCAAAGCCAGGAAAACAATAAGGCTAGCCAGTATGCTAATAGCCAGTATGCTAATAGCCAGTATGCTAATATGTTTGAGAGCATCCATTAGGGACCTGAACAATTATGCAAAATACGAGTCAGGCACAGTTCACACTTAAGGGAGCTAAAAAAAACAAACTGTAAACAAACAGGTGTGTTAGCTTCAGTGTCGTTAGCTCCTCGCTTCAGACAGATGTAAGGCAGTGTCTCTCTCGGCGCTCTCGTCTCTCTCGTCGCTCTCGTCTCACTCGTCTCACTCATCACTCTTGTCTCCTTTTGCTTTCGTCTCTCTTATCTCACTCTTCTTTCATCACTCTCTCATCGGTCTCGTCTCTTTTTGCTCTCTTCACTCTTGTCTCTCTCATCACTCTCTCTCATCGCTCTCATCTCTTTTTGTTCTCGTATCTTTCATCTTTCCCATCGCTCTCGTCTCTCTTGTCTCTCTCCTCGCTCTTGTCTCTCTTGTCTTTCTCGTCTCACTCGTCACTCTCGTCTCTTCTTGCTTTTGTCTCTCTCATCACTGTCATATCTCTCTTCTCTCTTGTCGCTCTTGTCTCACTCGTCGCTTTCGTCTCTTTTTGCTTTTGTCTCTCTCCTCGCTCTCATATCTCTCGTCTCTCTCGTTGCTCTCGCCTCTCTCATCACTCTCGCCTCTCTCGTCACTCTTGTCTCTTTCGTCTCACTTGTCTCTCTCGTCTCTTTTTGCTTTCGTCTCTCTTTTCGCTCTCATCTCATATCTTTCGTCTCTCGTCGCTTTCTTCTCTCTTGTCGCTCTTGTCTCTCGCGTCGCTCTCATCGCTCTCGTCTGTTTTGTCACTCTCTGTCTGGTCACTCTTGTCTCTCTTGTCGCTCTCGTCTCTCTCGTCGCTTTTGTCTCGTCAAGATGTACCTCGCCGCTAAAGGCTAAACTTGCGACATGCACCATTGATCGGCCATATTCAGACCCCGGGACTTGGTTAAAATGTAGTTAGCGCCCATCCCCCACGGCTCCGCCCCTGGTCACATGCCTCGATGGTTCATATCTCCAGGTGCTTGGTCCTGTCCTGATGGAAACTTCTCCTGCGTTAGAACTCCAGCCTCTTATTTCAACTTTTGGGCTCACTACAATTTACTCTACAACCCCCAGTCTTCAATTGTATTCATTCGTCTTTCCATAGCGCAGAAATCACCGTAAATAAGCCGTATTTTTCTCACATCCGTCTTAATCCGAGCACCTTACATCACATTACACCTACCACAGAAATTCAAACGATTCCAGTGAAACGCATTTACAATCCCATTTGACTCTCAGCGCTCTGCTTTGACTGGCACATACCCGAACCACTGTACCGGAGACGGCTCTCTGTCGGCTCTCTGTCCCAATGTCAAATGATGTAAATCTATGTAAAGCAAAACACAGCAGCACACGGCACCTGTTAACAAATGTGTGAGAGCCAAGCCTTTAAGGAAGCTGCCAGAGCCCCCCCAGTCTGGAGCAGGACTGGACTCAAACAATGGCCCTAAACGCAGACAGCAGACTGATGTAATGCCCCACAATCTGCACTGCAAAAACGGACTGTCTTAAAAGATCCTGTTTGGTTTTTTAGGATATACAGAGTGTCCATTAAGTGTCCATTTTTAAATTCTATCACAAAGGCAAGTGATAAGACATATTAATTACATTTTTTCTGTTGTATCCAGTATTTTTAATTCATTCAAACATTTCCAGATCGTTCCATTGGAAGGGATGGACCAATTTTCCAGATATCACACCTCTGGGTTTCTTTCTACCAGGCTGTGTCGAAGGTGTCGTGTATCGAACAAAGATGAGGGACATTACTGAACTAAAGCCAAAGATACAGATGTCATTGAACCACTGATGAGGCTCTGCTACAGCGAAACATGGCGAGAAATCCAGTCCTGTCTTGATGTGCTTCGTGCCACTAATGGAGCCCATATAGAGGTGGATTAAATGAGGTAAAAAACTTCGGAAACCTTTGGGCAAGTCTGATTATCCTTTGCTTTTGTAATCTTTTTTTTAATTGTAAATAGACTTTATGGGCACCCTCTACAATTGTTTTATATCTGCCTAATATAAAATGTGAAAATACAAACCTAAACTACTATTTAAATCCACCATATTGTGATTGTGTCGCTCTATAGTTATTATATCTGACACTCGTGGATCGTTATGTTATAATTTGCACATTTTAAATCACAATATTCATCTAAAACGACTTAAAAGAAACAAATCCCCTACGAGTATCACCGATTAAGAAAATATAATTAAAGAACGAAGTGCGTACGTCACAGTGGAGGTGAAAACAAGGGTTTGATCGGCAAAATAGCGTCGTGAAAATAAGCGATTAAAGATTAAACTCAAACATGAATCACTCCAAACAAAACGGAGAAGGTTGAAGATCCGATTCTGATTCAAAGATGGTGGAGGGTTGGTGAACTTTCAGGTGTGTGCACAGCTCTATTTCTGCTTTTGCAGTCGACTAAAATAAATTATTAGATGCAGACATAGACTGTACTACAGAGACATCTACTCTGACTTCAATTCACTTTCTATTGAAAAACTTGCCCCTTTCTCTGTAACTGCTGCTGTCAGACTCGTCAATTTGGTCTTAAATGTTGGTATTAACGCGAGCTACATGATTCTGGGGTTTTTATTTCACTTCTGTGTCCGTAAATCAAGATATGAACATGATCGGGCGCCTTCTTTCCCCGAGGTCGCTCCCGTTAGCGTTAGCAACAGGTTTGATTGACAGCGTTTATGGATCTCATCTTGTCACATTATACACATATAGAGGAAAAAAACAAATTCCCTCATTTACAAGAAGACGACCAGCTCAAAGAGAAGAGATTTGCAGATGGATTTGGTTTAAAATTTTTGGTTTAAAAAGAAATATGTTGAAAGAGTCAATTCTGAACTAGTCAAAACTACATTTGAGCTGGAGTCTAGACATTTTTTGCAGTGTGTTGCATTGAAGCCCTGTGATTCTTTGAAAGGATGAACTGCAATACCCCTCCTCACCACCGCAACACCGAGTTACCAAACCCATCTTTTAGTTTGAGCCTTTCAGATAAATGTTGAAAGCGAGGGACATGCGGCAGACAGAGAGGACCAGAACTCACACCAAATCCTCATTAAAAAGTGATTCGTCAGGACAGAGCTCAGATAAGATTTAAGGCCTGTGTAATATATTTTCTCATTTCTCATTTTCATCTTTATTTATAACCGTAGAGTGTATAAAGAAGTGGACTGAGTGAGTGTGACGTCAGCCATAGCGTTTGGCTCCAGTCAAATGAAGCTAATCGAGGCTAGAGTGGTTACAGCGACGATTTTGGAGTCGTTGCATATTAGGAATTCAGACTGTGAGTATCATAGCAACCAAAGAGCCAATCTGGAGCGAGGATGTTGACGGTAACGCTCCATCCCGCCTGCACCGCTGGTTTTGTAGGGAGCGGCCACTTAGCAACACTGTCAATCAAACCTGTTGCTAACGCTACAGGAGCAACATCAAGGAAAGAAGACGCCTGATTTGTCCGTTATTCATGTTCATATCTTGATTTACAGACAAAATAATGAAATAAAAACCCCAGGATCATGTAGAGGGTTAATACGAACATTTAAGACCAAAATGACGAGTCTGACAGCAGCAGTTGCAGAGAGAGGAGCCACAGTTTTTCAATAGAAAGTGAATTAGAGCCGGAAGTGCGCCCATGATCACTTCGAACGCAGCAGCGAGCAAGTTTGAGTGTAAATGTTTATTACCACATTATTAAAGTGCAATAGTAACACCGATAGATCCAGTTTACTCAATTTTTGGTAAGTAAAATAAAGGCTTTTTTCCCCCATTTTTGTTCCAGTGCGGCCTGTCACGGTAACATATTTTGTTTTTTTGAATATATCGCTGAAATAAATATAGATGATAAACGATTATATTTAAGCTGCTGACTCAAAAAACCCAAGAGCAGATTTAAACCACAAAAACTATTCTCCCCCCCAAAAAATACTGCTCCAGCTTAAATATATTAAATGGTTAGTTGAGATTTTGGTCATGAGATCTCGGATTAAAAGTTCCCGTATCAAAGTTTAACAAAACAAGTGAGATATTGAGTCAGTCTGTCGTCGTAGTCCTGTATAAATCCATTTTACACAGTGTTGTTCTGACAGAGCGATGTCCAACCTGCTTTTTCATAGAGTGACAGTGACGGGTTTAAGGTCGTCACCTGTTATGAAACGAAGGGTTTGACGGGTTTGATGTAGATTATATCTCCATAATAGAACAGAAAGAAGCTGCTTGAACCATTTCCTTTTGGTAAATCAGTGGGATATAAGACTGATAATCTTGATTTTAAACTGTTACTTAATTCTGACATATGTTTTTTTTTTAAATTATGAGTTTTCGTCAAACCAAAACCCAAGATATTTATAGGTGATGACTCTTTCCCATTTGGTGCTTACAGATTTGTAGCTTGCACATCATTTAAAGGTCCTGTATTGTACAAAACTGACTCTTGTGAGCTTTAAGTCATGTTATAAGGCTGTTACCTCATCAAAAACATACCTGGAGTTGCTCTGTTCCACCTTGTGATGTCATGAAGTGGAAGTTTTCATGTTAACAGCTTAATTTTTACCTTTTGCTCAGTAGAGATTTGCAATTCCAGGGCTGAAATCATCCAAATGATTCAAGTGAAGGTGTTTATGGAGTTTAAAAACACAGTGGAGCACTTCCTGTATTACCACACGATGACATCACAAGGTGGAACAGAGTGTTTTCAGTTTGAGACTAGAACTCAGCCTAAATCTGCAGGGTTTGTGTGTTAAACATGTGAATGAAACAAAACTCCAGGAAACAACATTAGAACAGATCAGAAAACTGCGTAACATGGGCACTTTAAACATTTATACTTCATTTTCTTTGCATTCAATGATAATTCAATTTTTGAGCGGATTTTGGATTTCATTCAAATCTCACTGCAGTTTTAATAACGACAGTCTCTTTATGTTTCTGATCTTTGTCTCTGCTGCTCCTATAGTCTCCTCTGACAATATGCAAAGCCAGCGTTTCACCAAGATGTAATTAGCAGAAATATGCAGACCTGATCAAAAGTTGAAGTTTAATACGATTTATACTATGATTACACAGTTATGGAAGTGCTCCCGTCTCTCTTTTTCTCTTTAGACAAACTGGTATTGGTCGTGCGGTCAGATCCATTGACCCACAGGTTGGCAGTGCGATTCCAGCTCCCACTAATGAATGCTGTCGTTGTGTCCTTGGGCAAGACACTTAACCCACCTCACCCTCAGTGCCTTAAAGATGGAAAAACGCTGTATAAACATATGGCTATTTACCAAGTTACTGCAGTTTGATAGATTTTTTTGGGTAATTGTACTTTTAATTTCAGCAGATTTTTAAAGAGGAACTTTTAAAACAATATTTCTGACAATTTTCCAGATTTTGGGTTTAATTTGAGTGTTTTTGTCGGTCAGAGTCTACCACTTCCCCATAGACTGTATAAATAGCGGTTATAGTGGCTAATTTGGAGCCGAGTTCAACAGCGAAATAAAACCTCCAGGATCATGTAGAGGGTTAACACGAACATTTAAGAGCAAAATGACGAGTCTGACAGCAGCAGTTACAGAGAGAGGGGCCACAACAGAATTTTTTTCAATAGAAGGTGAATTGGAGCCAGTGTCAGTGGAGGCAGAAGCACCGCCATGATCACTTCTTATTTGGAACGTGGCGGTGAGCAGGTTAGCGACGTCCATTTATGTATACAGTCACGTGAAGATGGAAAAGCGGCGTATAAAAATGTGACCATGGCCGTTATTCTGAATCACACGGAGCCTCAAAATGTAACTTGAAATACTTTATGCTTTTGTTTCGACATCATTTCAACAGCGTTATTCTTGATATAACACTCACAATAACGTTGAAGTACTAAGTCGCAGTTACTTGTGTATAATGCGCAACAGGATCAGAAGATGGATTCTCTCTAGAAAGAAAAGAAACAGCTCTAAATGAAACAAGATAAAGTCGCGGTGCTACCCATAATGCCGAGTGTTACTGAGTCGTATTTAGAATATTTGCAAATCGAAAAGCGCTTGGGAATAGAGAACTGAGACATTTGATTGGTAGAGAAGTTCATGTAGGTCCTATATTACACAAACTTGACTTTTGTGAGATTTAATCCATGTTACCTCATCAAAAACATACTTGGGGTTGCTCTATTCCACCTTGTGATGTCATGAAGTGGTAGTTTTCAAGTTAACAGCTCCTTTTACCAGTTTTTTGTCTAGTAGAGATCGGCAACTCCAGGGCTGAAATGATTCTAGTGAAGGTGTGTGGAGTTTAAAAACATAATAGAGCACTTCCTGTATTACCACTTGATGACATCACAAGGTGGAACAGAGTGTTTTCAGTCTGAGAGAAGAACTCAGAGTAAATATGCAGCTGTGTTTGTGTGTTAAACATGTGAATGAAACAAAACAACTCCACATTTTTCTAATTTTCAGCGCAGGAACATTAAGGAAATTTAAAATCAAACTCTTACATTCAGTTGCTTTAAAGATAGATGTTGCATATGTCAGCTTTAACCTCTGCACGTGGAAGTGACTCCTCCTCGATACAGTTTTTACAGTGTCAGACACACACGCTCACTCCCTCTCCGCAGCAGACGCAGAGCTGTGCCATAGGACCTCTTTAAACATGTCATTAAGCGTCTGATGGATCATTATGAAATCACGGCCTCATCCTGCGGGAGCGTGCGCTCTCGTGAAGCGTGAATCCACAGGGAAGTGCACTGAACCAGACCTTCTGCAAAATGGACTTTTCAGAGCTTTTAAACAGGTTACAGTTTTTTTCTTCTCGTTTCCCCTCTGAAGTTCTTTAATCGCTTATTTTCAAGACGCCATTTTGTCGCTCAACCCCAGTTTTCACCTCCACTGTGACGCACGCACTTCGTTTTCCGATTTTATTTTCTCAATCAGTGATACTCATAGGATTCGGTAGCGTCGCATCGCAGAAAAAAAAAGTGTGACGTGCAGCTGTCCATAGGGGGCGCCGACAGCTACACGTCAGCTCCCATTGGACACCGCAGTTTTCTAACACAGAACTCAGCGGATTTGTTTCTTTTATGAAGTCGTTTTAGATGAATATTGTGATTTAAAATGTCCAGATTACACCATAGTGATCTAAAGGTGTTGCAGATTATAACTATAGAGCGACACGAGCGCGGTAAAGGAAACATTTCTCGAGTCTTATCCGAGCGTCACTCACATAAACGTGTAAAACTGCCGCAGAGAGAGCGGCTCGGCGTCGGTGCAGCGTTGGGGATTTTCAGAACGACACAGAGGCCTCATTCACAAACATGATCAATGAACCACTGAGCCTCATTTGTTTTGCAAAGTGAGCTCTGTGTGTCAGCTCTCTGCTCTGGTTTGTCTGATATCACTGCCTCGTATTTGCATCTCATATGTCTGGACTTTCCTATGCGATTCATTATATAAACCCTACTGCACCTGGAAGTTTAAACAGTAAAATGCTCATCTAAATCTACTGTTTGTCATCTGTGTGGTTCTGTACAGAGAAAGACAGGCCCAAGTCCATTTTTGCAAAATAGGCCTGATTTAAAAGTTTAAAATTAGGAATTACGTGAAATGTGCTTTGAGTTTGTGGTCGGAGCAGGTCTGCATGTTTTTAGTTGATGGAAGACATTCAAAATCGCAGAAAAACACCCATACACAGGGAGAACATGCCAATTCCACACAGAAAGTCCACAGACAATCAAACTCAGGACCTTCTTGTGGTGAAACTAACCTCGTATTGTCCCAGATATAATTTAATATCTGAAAATATCAATATTAACATACCTGGAGCTGTGTTTTGTTTCATTCACGAAGCTCAAAATGCTCCGTTCCACCTTGTGATGTCATGAATTGTTAGACTATGACTGTCAAAAACGCTCAAATTAAACCCAAAATCTGGAAAATTGTCTGAAATATTCTTCTAAAAGTTCATATTTACAGGCTTCTGCAGGGAAGAAAGTGGGAGAAATATCATCCAGAGCAAATCTAAACTACAGGGATAGATTTTTCTCTGCAGAATAAGATCCCAGGGAGACACAGGAAGGGCATCTGACACATTTCACATCATGTTTGTACAAATCTAAACAGTTTTTAACTAGAATAAGACCTGATTTATTCCTGTTTATGGAGGAAACGACGCCACTCCAAAAACTACAGCTTTTGTGACTTGCTAATTGCGTTTTCAGTTCGATTGTGACTCCAGCACCGTTTTAAAAACACCCAAACCTGTCCCTGAATCCCGTCTCCTTCTTCCATGTATTAGCCCCTCCCTCCGGCCTCTCTGATGTAAAGTTTGCACCATTTGCCTCAGCTCCTCGTTGTGGAGGAGGCCGCGGCTCCTGTCTCCTGTTGTGTCTGTGATCCGGCCTGACGCAAGCCCAGCCGGAGCGGGGGAAACGGGGGCCCGAGTCTGGCTGGAGGGTGGGCAGAGGGGGGCTCCTCACCTTGGCTGTGGCTGACGAGGGTTTGAGTAGATACCACAGTCTGTGTATGAATATTAATACAGGGCTTTGTCGGATTTTTATAGTTTAAAAGGTCCTATATTACGCAAAATTGACTCGTGTTGAGCCTAAAATCATGTTATAATGCTGTTAAATCATCAAAACATACCTGGAGTTGTGTTTTGTTTCATAACCCTGCATTATTAGTCTGTCTACATCTCCAAAGTCAAAATACCCTGTTCCACCTTGTGATGTCATACTGTTTAAAGGCCTTATATTGTGCAAAATTGACTCCGGTGAGCTTAAAATCACACTACCTCATCAAAAACATACTTAAAGCATTCATGAAGCTCAAAATGCTCCGTTCCACCTTGTGATGTCATGAAGTGGTAGACTCTGACTGGGAAAAACGCTCAAATTAAACCAAAAATCTGGAAAATTGTCTGAAATATTCTTCTAAAAGTTCATATTTCAAAAATCTTCTGAAGTAAAAAGTACAATTATCCCTCAAAAAATCGACTAAACTGCAGTAACTTGGTAAATAGCCATATGTTTATACAGCGTTTTTCCACCTTTAAGGCACTGGGAGCGAGGTGGGTTAAGTGTCTTGCTCAGCGACACAACGGCAGCATTCATTAGTGGGAGCTGGAATCGCACCGTCAACCTTTCTACATTCCATATACACACACACACACACAAGACATCAGACATATGAAGCAAGATATATGGAATTACTGTACAGTGTGTAGCAAAAAAAGTGAAATAACTCGACTAAATTTTTTTCAACAAAGTAAAGTGGATATTTTTTAATTTAAATATAAAATAAAATTACAAAAAAAAATCCGACTTTATTTATGTGATGTCTTCTGTGTGTGTATAAAATGTAAAAAGTAGTAAAAATAATCCTTTTGACCGGTAGTGTAAGTGCTTTTTTTTGTTCTTTCCATTGCGCCCTGTACATGTTTTATTTATATTTATATTATTTGAAAGTTTCCACAGTGGGCGTAGCGTCGCGTTTACAGTCAGTTTCATTATGAATGTTCTGGTGCAGCTCAGGGCAGGATATAAGCCCTCTGAACACTCCAGGAAGTCAGGCTTAACTGATCCTGTTAATTCAATCATAACAGAGTCTCCAGAGCAGCAGCAGCACAGGAGCACGAGGCTGGACCGTGTGTGTGTGTGTGTGTGTGTGTGTGTGTGTGTGTGTGTGTGTGTGTGTTCATTTTGAAGTCATTTTACAGTTTTTAGTTTGCTCCGAGCCTTTACTGTGGGTCAGTGTTGGAAGAAGTGCTCAGTTTTATTATTTAAAAGCACAGACAAAGCAAAGAAATACTCAAGGAAAAGTAAAAGTGTCACATGGGAAAATCAGCTTATGTAAAGGTTTTGAAGTAGCTGTTTAAAAAGTACAAGTATTTCACACAGATTTTGAGTCATATAAAGCTTCAAATGTGGTGATTTTGATAAAGATTTGACTCGAATTTTGTTCATATAGAAACAACTGAATCGATCACTTTTTCTAGCCATTTTTATTCGTACATTTTCTCAAACTACGAGCATCCAAACATGCTTATCCAGGGACTCCCAGACTTCCCTCACCCCAGACACGTCCTCCAGCTCCTCCACTGGGACCCCGAGGTGTTCCCAAGTCAGAGAGACACAGAGAGACAAACTAAACTCTCAGCCTTTTCAGCAGCTCTCAAACTATAATAAAAAACTCTTACTTTTCAGTCCAGCTCAAAAATGTAGTGGAGTAGAAAGTACAGATACTGCTCTCAAATGGAGTGAAGTAAAAGTAAATAGTATCCACTGTAAAATGTACTTAAGTAAAGTACAGATACCTAAAATGTTTACTTAAGTGCAGTACTTTACTACTTTTACTGCATGCGTTGGTTGATGCCACAGTTAAATGCAAACTAAAATCCAAAATAGGGAGATATGACGATGTTTGTGTCTGTACCTGGACATGAAATACAGTTTAAAATATGCCATGTTCGCTCTAGATTCACGGTATAAATATAATTACACACAACTTTAATTCTTTTTACAATGCAAGACAGATTTGATACAAAACAGCGACTCAATGAGCTTCAGTGACAACAGCAAAAAACTTTAAACAGATCCAGAAAAAACGAAAGTTTTAACTATAGTAATAATGTGTTTCTCCACTGATCCGAAGGTCCCCGGTTCAAATCCCGCTCTCGACGTGAACACCGGTTCCTGTATGTAAAGCGCTTTATACTATAAGTTTATTAGAGGGTTTATGTTGGCAGAGGCGAATATTTTTTAGTTTTTTTGAAGACTGCAAAAAGAGTAGCTTGAAAATAATCCAAATGTTTCTTTCCCAAATGGATAAATGTGATATTTCTGCACATTCATGGTAAATTTGAAACAGTCACATGTTTTATACAGCGCTTTAATGTGACTTTTAGTTGGTGCAGCGACGGTGTTTGCCGCATAATCTGACCAACGACAACCATGCAAAATACTTCAACTCTTACATGAACTAACATTTGAACGATTTAATTTGATTTTGTCGCCCTCAGCTCCCTGTTCTCCGAGTCTAAACGCACTTCGTACTTCGCCGTGGACGGGCTCTGCTGTGGCCTCGAGTTGATGCATTATAAATGAGCCGGAGACAGAGGCGTGCGGAGGGAGAGAGAGCGAGAGCCACAAGCACTTCCTGTGTTCCAGTAAGGATCAGTCACATGACCACGCGGGAGGAAGTCATGTGACCCCCGCTGTCCGCACCATTAGACCAGAGCAAACACTGTAAAGGCACCACAAGCCAAAAAGTGTATTTATAAACAACGAGCAGGGCGGCGGCGTGAGTTTGGGGAAATGTCAAGGTCTTTATTCTTAACATGCTGCAGTCGTTGGGTTTGTCGAACTAAAGTTGCACTGTGGAACATTTCCGAGTCCGTGAGTGGCTCATCGCTATAGCGTTGTACATTACTGCTTCGTCTGGAGTGTTCAGCAGTGTTACCTGAAGCTTATCCGTGCAAACAGGTCTGTGGAGAGGCGAGGCCACTTTTAGAAATACCTATACCTACCGATACCTAAAAAGTTCCGTGGTGTATCTTTAATTTAAGTGAAGATTCAGTTGACAGCTCACGTTTTAAATATTTACAGGAGCATAATTATTTGAAAGAATTTGACATTACGGTATTTTCTGATCTATTTTCTGATGTTTCCTCGTCACAAACAGACCTGGAGTTGTTTTTTTTGTTTCATTCACACATGTTTAACTCACAAAACCTGCGTATTTAGCTGAGTTCTTCTCTCAAACTGAAAACACTCTGTTCCACCTTGTGATGTCATCAAGTGGTAATACAGGAAGTGCTCCACTGTGTTTTAAACTCCATACACCTTCACTAGAATCATTTGGATGATTTCAGCCCTGGAATTGCCGATCTCTATTGAACTAAAGGTAAAAAGGTAGCGGTTAACTTCAAAATTGCCACTTCATGACATCACAAGGTGGAACAGAGCATTTTGAGCTTTGGAGATGTTACAGACTAATTATAAAGTGTTACTCAAACATGTGTGAGTGAGATATCTGTGTAATCCCTCAGTCGTCCAGGTCTGATCCATAGGTATATTGCTCTCTTTGTTTCCCTTGTTTGCTTTGGGTCTGAGGATGTGAGAATGAAACTCCAGGTCTGTTTTTGAGGAGGAAACAACATTATAACACGACTTAAATCTCACAAGAGTCAGTTTTACATACTGTAGACCCTTAAATTTACTTCAAATCAACTCATTTTTGTAAAGTTTAAAATCACCACAGTCGTAACGTGATCTCGTCTCATCTTGTGGCGAAGACAAAGTTCCCCGTCTCCTCTTTTAGGACAACTCCAAGTCTTATTCTTTGATGCATTTCTTGTTTTTTGGGTTTGTTTTTTTTACAGTTTGGAGAATCCCGTTGGTCTTTTCATCAGCGCTGCGTTCGCTGATCCCACGTGTGATCCGATTCCCGGCTCCCGACTCCCTCTCCGGGACTTTGAAGTGGCGTGTTGTGATGGCGTACCGGGAGTCGCGGCGTGTCACATGACTGCGCCAAAGCTTCAAAGGTTTTTCTGCGACAGGTCCTGTTTTATCTATTATTCAGGGGGGTTTAAATACTTTGGGACATCCGGGCTCAATATTTTAGACAGTGAAACGTCGAATCAAGTTTGAGAACTCTGAAGAAGCAGCGAGGAAGTACTCAGTGTCGTTACTTAAGTAAAAGTACAGAGGGAAAAGTTACTCTAGGAAAAGGAAAAGTATCACATGAAAAAATCGACTTATGTAAAAGTGTTAAAGTATCTGTTTAAAATGTACTTTAAGAGTAAAAAGTAAAAGTATTTCACATGATATTGAGTCAAAATGACACATAATTTGGTCAAAAGTAGTAATACGAAACAATTTCTTAATTTTTCTCATGAATTTTGTGTATTCACTTTTGTTCTGCTCAAAGTCGAAGCTTGAACTGGTCAAAATAACCCCTCAAATCATACGAAAAGTACTTTTTACTTTTCCTTTTCAGTAATGTAGTGGAGTAGAAAGTACAGATACTGCTCTCAAATGTAGAGACGTAAAAGTAAAAAGGATCCACTGTAAAATGTACTTAAGTAAAGTATAGATACCTAAAAATTCTACTTAAGTACAGTACTTTACGACTTGTACTTCATCACCTTCCACCAGTGCAAACATGCAAAGTGGAGCTTAGTCCTAATGTTACTTAAATAATGTCAAACAAAAGAAAAGAGACAAAAATTAACATTATAATTTCATTTTAATGGCTGGAAATTGTTAAGATTTAGTCCTATATTACACAAAATGGACTTTTGTGAAGCTTTAAGCCATGTTATAATGCTGTTAACTCCTGAAAAACAGACCTGGAGTTGTGTTTTAATACATTCACACATGTTTGAGTAACACTTTATTATGTTTGTCTACATCTCCAAAGCTCAAAATGCTCTGTTCCACCTTGTGATGTCATGAGGTGGTAGTTTTCAAGTTAACAGCTACATTTTACCTTTAGTTCAGTAGAGATTGGTAATTCCAGAGCTGAAATTATCCAAATGATTCTAGTGAAGTTGCATGGAGTTTAAAGACAGCGAAGCACTTCCTGTATTACCACTTGATGACATCACAAGGTGGAACAGAGTGTTTTCAGTTAGAAACAATACCTGAAAAGTTACATGGTTTATGTTTAATTCAAGTCAAGATTCAGTTAACAGCTCACTTTTTAATTATATCCATGATTATTTGAAAGAACTTTGACATTTGAGCTGCTAAACTAATACAAGAATCACATATTTCAGAACATAATGAAAGTACAGGGTTAGCGGACTTTAAAGGGCCCATATTACACTATTTTCTGATCTATGTTATAATGTCCCACTGCACTTCCTGTATTACCACATGACATCACAAGGTGGAACAGAGTGATTTCAGTTTTTTTTGAGAGAAGAACTCAGCTTAAATCTGCAGAGTTTGTGCATTAAACATGTGTGAATGAAACAAAAAAACACAACTCCAGGTCTGTTTGTGACGAGGAAACGTTAGAACATAGATCAGAAAATAAAGTAATATGAGCCCTTTAAGTCCTGTAGCCCCTGAGCGAGTAACACACACACACACACACACACACACATATATATATACACACACACACACATATATACATACAGAGAGGAGCACACAATGGAAAGAATGAGTCACGACGCTGCTGAACCTAAATCACTGAGGCTCTGACTCATTGTGGAGCTTCCTGTTTGTTTATGTGAACAAGTCTCACCTGGAGCTGTACAAACGATCTCTGTCCCAGCCCGGGTCAACGGAGCTGCTCCTGCTTTTTTTATGTCATAAAATGAATTTTGTATTGCCCCAGTTGTAAAAGTAGATGTTAGGGTGA